>CM067476.1:16960800-17078717 GCA_034552555.1 Semaprochilodus insignis | reverse complement strand
ATATATATATATATATATATATCGAATAAAGATACTAAAGCAATATAAACTAATCCCCTTATCCCCTCTTCTCTTATACAGATATACAGTCTTTTGTTAATTGCCATAATGTTAATGATGACCTAGCTTTGGTAGCATCGAAGAGTGTCACAACCTTCTGTCTGTGTTTTGAATGGAACACTGTACCATTATGGGTATGTTCCCAGTGGCAAAACCCTATTAAATTTTCATGCCGTTCAGTCTCTCTCAATGTTTCCATTTGCATCAAGCTACATCACAGAAGAACAAATGTCAGAACTGGGGGAAAATGGTATTTTTGCAGCCCTCTACACCCTGAGCACTGCTCACCCCCAGAAGACTCCCCCCAAAGACTCATGGGAGCATAAATAAGCACAGATTGACACCACCATCCAATATTTGTCATTGCTTCAATCAATTAATTTCACCCTTAGAGCCCTGAGAGTGGGTGTTTAGGAGAGGGGGGTGAGCTCAGTCAGACAGGCCCAAGCGGACTCCATTGATCCAGGCCCGGACCTTGAAATATCAATAAGAGTCTCGTATGGCAATGGCTTCGAAAGCTCCCTTTTCATTGATCACCTTGCTCACGAGCAGGTGGCTCTCTCTCATAAACACTGCCACAACAATCTGAAACATTGGTTGGTGTGGTGGTAGAAATGTTAAGACAACCAATTTGCGGCCTACCACATCACCTGTCAGACGCAGGCAACAGTTTTTGGTAGACGCATCATCACTGACCTGTGAACACCTCAGTTAGCCTTGTCCCCAGCCACCTCTGTGACTACACACATCTCCTGCCCTTCAGAGTGAGTCTAAGGCCTCCATTAACCTATTAGAAACACATTATAACCACAAATAAGCAGATGGTGTATGTTAGATTTCCATATTAGAACAGATAGTAAACAGCTTGTTGCTCAGTTCTGTATTAGAATATAAAAAAATGCAGAAACAAAGGTCCAAGTTATTCCGAGGATGATCCTCTAGAGTGTGCAAAGTTCCCTGCTGTAACTGCGCTCATTAGGAGTCAGTTTGGGTTTGATGCTGCTGGCAGCCGGGGAAGAAATTGGAATGACTTTTCTACATTTAGCATGTAATGAAACATTCATGTCACATGAAGACAACTGCAAACTGTGTCTCGTATTTGTTTTCAGTGCAATCTACATGTTGAATATTTATAAGATGATGAAAGCATTGTATTGTAAGCAGGGCCGCTCCTCTAATTTAATAAGCCTTTTACAGCCCTGTTACATTAATCTGGAACAAACTCACTGAGGCATTGCTGGATCAACTGGACACATTTATCTGTGTTTTTTCATGCTTATGAATTTAAATTTTGGGCTGTTTAAACATTCATTTAAAGCAAATATCATACTTAATGTAATTATTGGACTAGAACTGCTTTTGGAGTTAAAAAAAAAAAACTCTTTACTATGAGGCTGATAATTTGCTCAACAGAATTTTCTCCCTTTTAATATTAAAATGATATAAAGGAAAGTGTAGGCATGCAAATGAATCACAGTAGATACAGAATGTGGAATATTTTCTTTGCCTTCTAAAGAGAGTTATACACACCCAATATCTGCAAACATAATGACTCCCAGTGCCTAATAAGAAATGGAAACTAGTGGATAGTGTACTTTTTCTAACTAAAATCAAATGAACATAATTTAACTAAAGAGAAAAGGCTTTTTGTAATTATAATCCAATAATTCCTCCATTTATTGCAGCCTTTAGCACGTTAGCGCAGTCATTTATGCATACTTATTCTGAATTCTATGAACTCAGCGTGGTCAGCATCACTACAAAGATGCTGTCAGCTTGATGCTGATGAATTCAAATGCCTTCCTTTGCAGGTTTAAAGGAGAAAAATAGTAGGGAGAAAACACACCAAGAAAGAGTTCTGACTCTACTGGTCAACGGTGGGTTAGCTCTCAGCAGAGAGTTCAGCACACTGGCCTTGTTAACTCCATGATAAACATCTTGCTGATGGTGGGGAGTGATGGGTCACCCTGCGGAGTGTCAGATACAGAGGGGCCAGCAAGCCCAGGTTCAGAATCAATTGAAGTGCTAATATGATCCTTAGAGGAAGAGCAGTGCATGCATCCAGCTTACTGTCAGACGCCGTTTGCATTTTCCTCAGCATAATCCACCTCCTCAGGTTTTTCCCTGCCAATTAAAGAGACACACCACTGAATGTCTCTGACTGACATTGATTCTTGTGATCATCTGCTCTTGACCACTTGCAGTCGATGGCTGCCTAGATATGTTTCTGATAAAATAATAAAAAAGAATGCATTCAGCATTGAAAGAAGCTTTTGTGCCTAATTTCTTGCTTCATACAAGCATTTATTTAAATAATGTCACAGCACAGCACTTTTTCGCGAATGGGACAACAAGTATTGTCTTGAATTTTTGTTGCTTTTCCTCATAACCTGAAATCACCACTTGCCCTTCATTTTTAATGACAAATGGACCAATCGAAATGGTCCGAAATTGCTTGAAATGAATAATTTTTTTATGTTTTTTTTTTTGTATGTTTTCTTTCTTTGGTACAGTTATCCTTTTAGAGATGTGATGCAGGTGCAGTATGCACAGAGGCATCATAAGAACATCATATCTCCTTTCATTTTAGAGGTACATTTTTTGACATGTTTGTGTCGTGTAATTTGTAAAGTTATCATCCCACAGATCACCCAACACACTCAAACCATCAGATAAATATCACCTCTTATGCTGTCACTGTGATCAAATCAGAGCAAACAAATAATCACCAGGCAGTAGATACAGTGATCACACAGTTACAGCACACAATAAATGAATATTAAACTTACAGTGTATTTGTTTATATAATAATTGAGGATATTTTTATATTTTAATACTGTTGACTAAAAATGCATATCTTCATAAAGCTAAAATGCTTTAAATGCTTTTCTGTAAATATAAGTAGTTACAAATGCTTGAACATTGTATTTAATGTGGTGGATTGCATCTGCATTTGGATCTTGACTTGTTAGCTAGTTAGCTAGTTAAGCTTTGAGCACTTCACAACTTAAGGTACACACGGTAGAACAGGAATAATCATTCTACAAACAGTTTACATATTGCATAATCTCAGCCTTTATACTTATATGTCAGTGTATATAGTAAACAAGTTTCTATTTGCTTACGTGGAGCTTATTCAGTTGCATTGAACCAAGCTGCGTGTCTCTGGCATCCAATATTTCCCATGCAAAAGGTGCAGAGTAAGAAGCCAATTGCACTTCTACTGGAGTAGCTTTTACATTGGCAATGCCATTTGTTTCCTGCTCTGACTTTCCTCCCACAATAGATTCAGATGTTCTAATTTTTTGTCCCTGTCTTCTCTCCGTATTCTTCTAGAAGAGAAGGAGGTGGAAAGAGGGAGCTAATTCAAACGAACTGTTTACCCTTTTCCTTTAAGATGTGTAATTTACCCCCTCGCTCAGCAAGACAACTAGCAATTAGAGTGGGCCGGCTCACCCACGTTCACTTAGCGTAGATTCAATAACAACCCCCCAACCCCCCCCACCAAATCAGCCGCCAGATCAAAGCGTGACGCTGCACAAGAGTTCTAAATATTTAAATCCCCGCTATTCAAATCTTATCACAGATCAAAGCATTTTGCTTTAATTTCGTAAGTCATTTTGCTGGTAGATACAGAAGCGCATACAAAGACACACACAAACTCCAATTAAATATCCTGGATTTTCTGTAAACCCTCCACGCTCCTATTTTCGTTTGTGAATAAACCTCTCACTTTGTGCGTGAGCGGCAGAGAGGGGTAATTAATTAATGTCATTGTTTATATATGAGCTGCTTCAGAGATGCCAAGCAACTTTAAAGGACCCATCATTCATTAAAGGAGAAAAACACCTTGCTATGTGGCAGTGATTTGAGCTTAATAGACAGTTTAAGAGGTATATAATTATGGTGCTTTTGAAAACAGGCACTTAACCTCCATTTCCCGCTCAATTTGCTTTGCCATGCTGACCACATTAGCATGTCTAGCTTTAATTTGTGTGGCATGCTTTCAAGTCGGATGACATATATTAATCTTACAAAGGGATGAAAAAATGACGGGGCTTCATAATAGATTGAAAACAGGTGTCATGAACAGAACTAGTCTCTTTTCTTGCCACTTTGGTTGTAATATATGGCAGACCAGAATTATTTCCAGCAAATTAGCTGTATGGTGGCTTTCGATTATGCTGAGCCGAGGCTTAGCAGAGGCGAGTATTAGTCAAGCTTTACCATAGGTCACACTTGTTACCAGAAGCTTTACTTCAATGCAATTTAAATGCGAAGTGTTGGCTCCCGCACAGAATCCTGATTGGTAAAGGAAATATTCCTGTGCGAAATTCATTCTCAGTTCCTGTCGTGTGTGTCAGCGGCAAGCCTATTTATAAGCCTGGCTTCAGCCTGCTTAACTCACAAAGCCTGGGGCCAGGCCATCTGACTCAGTTACTGCAGTAAGAGTCCTAATATACACCTTGGCAAGAATCTCCATTAGGCTAAATTACTTTTTCTTTTTTAAAAAGGTGAAGGCACCGCACGCTAATTGGCCCCAATCAAGTTTGTAATCTAATCCAATTAGAAGCTGACACTGTGCACACGGCAACCTTAATTGGGATTTTCTGTCTGTGGGAACCTGTCAGGAGGCCGGCGAGAGGAGAGAAGCCACTGAGATAATTCGCTATCACTGTAAATTGGAACCGAAGCAAAGCCAGGCTTTTTTCCGCTGTCACGTGACCACCTGCTTCCTGACTCAGTGAGTTTGTACACCTGGAGAGGAACGTAACACCAGGCACAAGCAGAACCTTTCAAAACTCAAATGTCAGAATATTTCTCTGGTGACGTTCACCTGTAGTTCAGTAATGCTGGATGGTATGTGCTGTGTTGTATGCTCACAGTCCAACCCCCTAATCCCATTTGCAACCCCTGCCCAAACACCTGTAATGCACCGGCAGGTGGATTAAGCAGATGGATTTGTGCCAAGCCCTGAGCCTATTATTGCCAGTGAATGCAGCATTGGTGTTTTCCTGGGTTGATGTAATCCGGTGAGCTCTTTGCGAAATCTGGAGTCTGTACCTCCCTGCCTGTGTGAGGGGAAGCTTTTCCCTGGTGGATCTGCAGGATTTCATGAACAGGCAGATGGAGAAAATATTGTTGACATTAAACTGTTCCTCTTTTAAGGAATTGTTGTGACAAGGTGGAGCTCCCATCACTCGAAATAGCAGCTGTGTACTGTTTACAAAGAGGCCCAAAGCAATGTTTGTTTCCATCGAAACAGTGGCAACTTTTTTCCCCTTCTTCTTCTCTCTCTCTCTCTCTCTCTCTCTCTCACACACACACTCCCTCTCTCTGCTGCCTCTTTGTAATGAAGAAGCTGTTGGCATTACACATTTTGGTTTGCATTGTTTTTCTTCAATATGTTCTTCCTATTCATATCATTTAGTGTGCCCTCAAACAGCTCCGGTTTCAAAGGATAGCATCAGTTTCTCCCTGGTTTATAACCACATATGTAGAGAGCCCAAGTCTGCATAATGCTGCTGTAGTAAATATAGATTGGGGTTCAGTTAGGCAAGTTAAAACGCAAAACTCTGGTTAACTGATGGAGCCCAGGGGAGAGGAGGTAATGATTTATCAGTGTGAAGTCTCCGATGGCGAGTCAAATCAATGAGTCGGTCCAGGCTCATAATTACTGCTCTTTTTGCCAGTGTAAGAAGAAATCAATAAAGTCAAGTATACAAAGCGAGAGGCAACCCCACAGTGTTGTACACAGGGCCGGCAGACTTCATATACCACACTCAGCAGTCAATTCGCAACTACAAAAGCCCTCCTCCCACTAAAGCAGCCAGTGTATTATCAAGTCCCCTACCTTACAAACCACTCAAAGAGACTGACTAAATAGGAGTGTGAGGAGAACGAAAAAGGATGAGATATCCAGTTAATGTGACAAAATCAGTCATTTTGTAGCTGTTCACTGTGCTACAAGATTGGAATTTTGTTAGAGCACTTGCCTACAATATCAGCTGATTTTTTTTGTACATAGAGCATATCATATCTGAACATGAATATATGGAAGTGGGGAATTAACTGCTGATGGTAATAAAGGGATTTCTATTGCTTCCATGTTGAACAACAAGATTTCACAATGCTTGACCTTTTAATGTCTGACCGATTTCTGATTTGACCCAAAGCTGATCTTCAACGTAGTCAGCTTTTGTGACCTTTGTAGTGCCTGTGTAGTTTAACAAGCGCACCCAGCATTGTATGTTTGAAGTGCGGCCACCTTGTAGATGGAAATAGACTTGGATGTATTTCATTAATATAATCCAAACTGTGTTACTGTCTTTCTCTGGGTGAAGTATTTTGTCCCTTTGTTGAGCTGCTAGTGAGCAGTGAGGAGTGGAAGGAAATAGTAGAGCCATGATGAGATAAAATGGAAAGCAGAACAGCTTTTTGTTATTGATATCCATAACCTTGTGTATGAATGTTGGCTTATGAAGTTATGAAGATGAAATTCCAGTTTGTTGAGGACTCATAAATTACATATATATTTTTAGCTAACCTTAATAGAGAAAAAAATGCATAGTTTAACTGAGGGACTTCCTCTAAAACAGATGGAAAAGGTGGATTTTATGTACATGCTTTCTTTCTCTCTTTTATAACCATAAACAAAATATATGAGAAACATATTATGACCTAAGTAACGAGATTATTCATATTGATTTCTTTTAGTTATAAAACAGCTAACAGAGTTCTATGTATGCGCACTGCAGGCGCTATAAAATACCAAGTAACTGTTATGGAGACATAGACACTTTGACAAAAAATGTAAAACGTCTGATCATTCGCACAGACACACAGTATTGTGTCACTCACCTTATCCCAGATATCATATCTTCTACTTTTTCTTTCCGACCTCAGCCTTCATCTTTCTCTGACCCAGAATGTGTGACCCACACCCTCAGATCACTCACAGGACAGAGACCTGTCAGAAAAAAAAAAACTAAACTAAAAAAAAAAAAAAAAACCTAGACGTCAAGTGCAGTGAAACGTTCTGTCAGGCCAGGCTCTGAGAAAGTGCGGGACACTGTTTCAGGCCAAGCCAGTCTTGTGTTTTATCATCTTCATAAAGTCAGGCTGGTGCTCTCTGCATTCCCCGCCCCAATCTAACCCACGAGTCTAAAGCACAGATCATATCCTCAGCAAGGTGCGAGAAGAGAAGAGACTTTCATCTGACAAATGGTACCATTTTTCCTTCTGTCTTGTGAAAGTCTCTTTCTACATAAAGTCAGTTGATGACAAGCTGCCCCCCCGCCACCCCCCAGCCTTCCCCTCACCCCTTCTCCCCAACTTTTTTCACTTGCTCTTCGTACAAATGGGCCTCTCTCGTCTGCTCGTAGCCAGACAGGCTGCTTTGGCACGCAGAAGCACCTTTCATCTCTTTTCAGGCGCAGGTGTCACGAGTGTGCGTCAGGTGTCCGAACAGCCAATGAGCAAGAGTGAGACATTTGCACTATAAACAAGAAGGCAAAGGACTGGCTCCTTATATAATGGCAACCTGGGGAAAAAAATCACTTCAAGAGTTGGCCCCTTCTCTCTCTCCTCCCATCTCCTCTCCTTTTACTTACCTTCCCTCTTTTTACGATGCATGTTCGTTAGCAAGGTACAGAAAAAAAGGAATGTTAGAAGCCTGGAGTATGTTTTATTCATATTTTTAAATTTAATTTGGGGCACAAGAAGCTTTCATTGAGATGCCTCTTGCGCTAATTAAAGAGGTGTGGAGGGAAGAGAGAGATGAGCTAGGAAGGAGAAATGCTCTTTAAATCCGTGGCTAGCTGATGCACATATGTCTTAGCTTTTTTTGTTATTTTTAACTTATACAGTGTAGTTAAATAAACCAATTCAAAAAAGAACATGTGAACCCAGGAAGAAAAGAGAGCATGCATATTTCTTTAAAATGGGTAGCGTGTTGTAACAGCATATGGCATCACGGTGGCTAATCTGCACTACAGTACAGAGTACTGCTGGTGTTAACTTTCTTGGTCACTTATCTCATGTGTTTACGAAATCATCCGGCTGGAAAGACTGTCCACGTTGACTCGGGTTAATAAATGAAAGTGCTATTCAGACTACGCATCCTAACCCAAAGCTGCTGTTAAGCTTTGCTAATAGCACATCCTTTCAACCTTAAACTAATAGCCAGATTAAAATTTCATAAGCAGGCCTCACATTTTCTTCCCCTCAGTTCTCCATTAAAATGGCCCGTCTGATTGCTACTTTGCATGGCTTTCGTTCTCTTTTTTTTCCCCCTCAGCACTGAAAATTTAATAGTGGGTGCTCCATTTTGCCGGTGAGCATTAGGGCCTTGCTAAGCGCTAGCATGAAGTTCATGTTGTGCAGTAGATTATCTGCTCTTATTAATGTATGCAGCAGCCCACCGCAGGCAGGGCACGCTTTCCTCCATTGAAACACACCTCGCTACAAAGGAATAAATCAGTGTAATGTGATCGCTCACTCTTTTCTTCTCCTTTGTGAGCTTAGGGCCTGAGTGTGTGAGATTGTGTCTGAGGGAGCATGTAATGGCAGTGGCAAATTCTATCAGCTTCATTCGGTGTGGTTAAAGGAGTAACTACGGTAGCACGTTACTTTACAGATTGGTAATAAGTCGGTCATTATCATTAATTAAATGCCAATTTCCTAGTTGTTACTAAATAAAAACTCAAAGATTGCAATGAGTGTTAGCAAGGCCATTATGAAATGGTAAAATAATGGTAAAAAGGTGTACTTACCTAAGAATTACCTGCTTATTTTATAGTTATATGTATAATAAGTGACCAATTGTAGTGGTAACAAGGCAGTAATGTAATAGAATAGATTTACCTCATCTATTCCTGGGTAACAATACTTGTCTATAGGTGGGCCTACATGTGAATCACAAGACCATTTTGAACTGGTGTTACGACATGATGGGAAGTGTAGTAAGTAAGAAACAAGATGAAAATAAAGTACGTTTGCATTGTACGGCTCTAATACCATTTAGTTTCACTGTAATTACTGCCTGTAACTCACACTGTGTCTGACCATTTAAATACATAACATGTAAGAAATAAAACAGGAACAAGTCAATTAGTATTTTACAGCCCTAATACCAGGTAATTACAGCAGAACTACCTAATTGATTTTGGATAATCTCTAATATTATATATATATATATATATATATTATATACATGTACTCAATTATTATTCTCTCTTATTATTCATTAGGAACTATAAAATAAGCGTGTTGTTTTAAGTAAATAAAACCTGTTACCCCTTTTTGTATCATTTTACTAATAAATGCTAATGCAATGATCTTTTCATTTATTAATGACTAGAATATGTGCATGTAATATTTAGGAAAATACAACTTGTTGCCATTGTGTTTCTATACTGCCTTGTTACCACTACAATTGCTCACTTATTATACATAAAGAACTATAACATAAGCAGGTAATTTTTAGCTAAGTACAACTTGTTACCATTATTTTACCATTTCATAATGGCCTTGTTAACACTCACTACAATTTCTGATTTATTATTTAGTATCAACTAGGAAATTGCCATTTAATTAATGATTAAATACAATTTGATACCGTAAAATTACCATATCATGACCTACTTATTACTGATCTGTAAAGTAAAGTGCTACCGTAACTACTAAGATGGCTAATGGCAAGTGAGAGCTGTTAGGGGCCAGGTGGGGTGATTGCCAGGTCCTTGGCAAGAGGCTATCAAATGTCATCTGATCAGTTACTAAAGATTTCAGTATTAACTGTTAAGTAACGAGTACAAACCTGTATGTACACATGTTAATAAAGAGATGTAGCCATTCTGCTCAGCTGTATGTTTAAGTAGACGCTATATAACAGATGTGGCTTGAATTTGTTTTTTCATGACCCCAAATGTCAATTGATCAAAACGTAGCTTTGTAACTCCAGTGCAAAACTACGGAAAGCAGGCTTAGTGTGCCAGTTAGCTATACAGTACAACAGGAAACATTTTCATGACATGACAATACATTTGACATTCAGCAAACCCTTCAGTGTGTGTGAATCTCTTGAAATCTTTATTCAAATCCTCACTGGACTGGCATAAACGTAATACAGACCAGAGGAAAACTCTAGGTAAAAAAGCTTTACACCCATGGTGTTTTATCCACCACATGGCCATATGGTCAGTGTCAGTTGCAACATCTATGTCAGTGTCAGTTTACCTGTTATAAAACTCCTTAGTGTTATTTCATTTAATTAGTATAGAATGGGATAAGAACTTTGTTAAACCACTGCACTTTAAATGTATAGAGTGCAATCTGCCAGTGGCTGATATTGGCAGCACCTTTGGCCTAATTCTGTGAAGGCACAGATACCACCAAGGTATTTATCTTTTTCACAGAGGCAGTGTGTTTGAATTAGGAAAGGCTGTGTTACATGGTGATGTGCTAGCCTTTACTTTTGTGCCCTTCGTCATTAGCGGGAATAATTTGTACTGTGGGATTGCTCACTGCTGAGCTCAGTTGCATATTAATTCATTGTGCAGATGCATTTGCCCCAAATGACTTTCAGGCATAGAGCAGTCTTTTTAATTACTGCCAAAACGCCGCTCCACTGAAAGCGATCTCAGTGTATAAGACCTGGAGACTGTGGGAAATGTAGCGGTATTCTGACTGAGCACAGGTAAGACATGGCCTTAAAGAGCTTTACATAATGAACATGTCATGGTGAGTTAAACTAATTGTTTTAGCATGTGTGTTAATCATGCATAGATGATGACGGTACTCTCAGGACATGGGTTAGAATCCACACGCGCATATATATGCATGCTCGTGAAGACCTCACCCTGATTTTTAGTGTGCTTAATTAACCAAGTAGCCTTTGTGTCTGATCACATTTAACTCACAGTTATATGCCAGAATGAGGGCAAGCAAAAGAAAGAGGTTAAATCAACATTTGTTACTTCATTAAACATACACTAGGAAGTATTTGTAATGGTGCTGGACAAGGCTACACTGCAAAAGATTAATGTCATGTTAAGTACCACAGCAGTTTTACCTAAAAGTTCTGGCTTTGCCAAATTAGCAAGGTTTCAGTCACCCACCCACCCACCCACATTGCTGGGCCCTGCTGTCCTTTGACAGACATCTTGTCAGATGTGTCACACTTTCTGTTCCATTAATATACACCCGAGATCAGAGCAGAGGTTTTCAGTCCCAGTAATATGGATCCCATTGCACTAGGCATATTAGTGTTTTCCCCAGCTCCAACACACCTCACTCCATGCATAAAGACTTTTGAATCATTTGGATAAAGTGTTTTTAAGAGACAGGAAAATACAAACATTGCACTTTAGTACAGGAACTGAGAACCAATGTCATAGTGGCTTGACTTTTGATAAATACCAAGCAGTACCTTGATATTGGAACAGCATGTATATTATGGCATTTACTGGTTAGATAACTTCACATTTGAATGGTTTCAGAGCTAAGAAATATCACTGTTCTACTTTGTATGTTTTATTATTAAATAGTTAGTTACATTTGTTGTATTGAACTCTTTGCTGGTCATTCCACCCCTCCAAATACTGGTAATTTGCAACCAGCATTTTACTACTGCTTGTCCCAAACATTAAATAATCCTACACCACTTACATGTTGATTGTCTCAATTTAACCCAGGGAAAAAAAGTACACTGAAGTATACTTCCTTGCACTCATGATTAAATGTACTGGAAGTGTGCTATTGTCAAATACTAATGATGCTAAATATACATAATTAGTGCCAATCAAGTATACTTAAATAGAACTACTTGCACTTAACTGTACTATTTTGAGACACTAGCAAGATTCATACATAATAAGTACATAAAGTATGTTTTTAGTATTTTAAAATATATTTCATTATTACCTGGGAAGTATAGTTATATTAAGTATACTCCTGGGGTAAAATATATTTGTAATTATTACATTTGTAATATATACACTCATTATCAAAAGAATAGTGGCACAAATACAATCCAGAAGGAATCAACTGACAGGAATTAAACTTGGTGGGTAGGTTTGACATTGTGAGACATGTGAATGATTCAAGTTTGTTGTCACATGTCACATATTCAGAAGGCCTGGTGTCACTCCACCTCCACTCCTACCACAAAATCTGCAGGAACTGCGTGAAAATATTTAAGGTGCATGGGATGGATTATCACAGGACACCATTAGTGTGGGAATTTACATAATGTTTGGTTCAGTTTAGTTCTATTTCTAGTGCTATATTGGCTACTATTTTGAGAAACTGACATTTTATTGGAGTGCCTGAAAACATGGTGGAGTATGCCAAGTGTACTTGTATGGCTCACAATTGTATTGTAATAACCAGTGTACAAATAATATGCCCATACAGAATGCCCATAATGTACTGCTGTTTGATTAGATCAGATTCAACCTCTTGAAGGAGAGTAGCGGGTATGTAGTAGGCTATAAAAGACTGATGATGTGACGTATTGTGAATCTATGCGACAAAGCATGACTACTGCTTTGCAATGCTGAGCAAATCTGTGTAATGCAAATCACAAATTCTGTTCCCTATAATAGTGTCCTATATAGCACTTTATCATTACACTTTGAGCACAGGGATCTTGATCTGTATTGGCGTGCTATGACAGGAACTTTGCCCTTTTAGTCAGCAGGCTCACAACTGCATGTGTGAACTTCAGATTCTCATTGTCAGGCTTGGTTGTGATTTGGTTACAATAGCCTCAGACATTGCATGAAACACAGCAGGATACAATCTGCTCGTTAAGTCAACGACTGGTCATCACAGACCACTAACGCTGATATTTGTCTGCAAATAAGTCTTGCGTCATATGTTTAGTTTAAACTGATCTTTACAGACTAAAGAATTGTGCCCCCCCCAGTCTTCCAGTGCACACATCCTTTCTCAATCTCCCTTGCTTTCATTCTCTCCTTCTCTCTGTGTCCAGCTGAATGCCCATGGCATGCCCTGACTCGCCTTCTCATTGACTTCCACCAAACAGCGGAGGCCCAGGCCAAAATAATTTGTATCTGCTCAATAAATCATTAAAGACTGTCATGCCATGTCCTGCACTCCTTTTACTCACCCTTTTTCCCTCCCTTTCCCTCCGCTCTCAAAGGTCTTGTTAATGTTTCAAAACCGCACATAAGACACAGCAGCCAGACGATTAATTTGAAAGACACCCACAGGGCACCTGGAGGATTTTTTTCAGACTCCTCTCTCTTCTGTAGTATTAACACCTAGTGCTTTCAGAGCGAGGGAGCGTTTGGAGGGTGGTGGAGAGAGAAAGGGGGAGCGGGAAGAGAACTGTACAAAGTGTACCCTCCAGTTATATAGCTGAGCGCTTTTACCCCAAACAGCATTTTGATGTGTGCAATATGTTGTAGCAAAATGGGTTAAATACGTATAATGGAAGAGTTTTTTCCTTAATTTTATGAGGTAGAAGGATAGGGTTGGACTCACAGTGAGGGTCAGCTACATACAAATCACCCTATTTTGGGCTAGAAGTCATGTTTAATGATACGGAAAAGAGAGAAGGCTGAAATGTCTTCTTCGGGCTCTGGTAATATTCCCCCACCGCCAGGCCTAATTGCATCTGTCAGTGACCTATGAAATTTGTTTGAAAAATAGAAGTTGGTAAACTTCTCTTCAGCTCTGGGAGAGCAAGTCAGAAGTGGGATGCAGGGCGAGGGAAGAAGCAGCCTTTAAGAAATCATGTGGGCTTGCTATGATGTGCTTGCTGACTCGTGCAAAAATATCTTGACGAGTCAATTTAAGATGCACAAAAACTAACGAACTGCAAAAAAAATGCTTTTTATGCATTAAACGCCTCCTGGAAACCGTCGATACATTTAAAGAGTGTAATGATTTCTTATCAGTGCTTGAATGAACCGTAAAAGCACCTTTTGAGATATTGACATTTACACAGTCGTGAGCAGGAGAGCGCCCGCCTCCGTATTGCAGCTGACGGCTGCGTATTCCTGAAATCCGCTCTTAAAAAACAACAACCAAAAAAGAGGCCTGAGTACTAGGCTATGAAAATGAATGCTGTGTGCATTCATTTTAGATAAATAGTTAACGCCCGGCACTATGAATAATGGATTATTACTCATTAATAATTTGATCAAAATATCCCAAAGCAGTTCTGCCTCATTGTACATTATTTTTGTGTGTGTCAGAAAAACCCTCATTTATTTTCAAATGCTCAACCATGTCTGTGTTTTGTACATTTGTATATTTGTGCTTCTGCTTATTTATTTTTACAGATACAATTTTAATATTTGATGTGCAGTACTAAATTACATTTTGTTTCTTTTTTGTCAAGAGGCCCAGCAAGTGGGATAAGGGAATTTTTATTAGACACTTTTATTCATGTCTGCAGAAGATAGGAGGATCATTAATCATTTAACAGGAAATACATATTGTGGGAATGAATTCCGGAGTTAATTTGTCATATGGTCACCGAAAAATAATGTTTGTTTTTCATGGTTAGGAGACGTTAGAGGATGGTTGCAGTGCTTTATGTGTTGGATCTAATGCTAGCTTGACTTTACCTAATATGAGGGATCGTGTGGATTTGCCCTCAAGCTAGGCATTTAAAGTGAACTGCCTCCACAAACATCCAACCTCATAAAGCAGTAATGAGCCAAAAAGGCATTTCAGTTCTTGAAACACCTACCACATTTGCCGTTGTAATCAGCACTGCTCACTGCTAGTCTGCTGGTTTCTTGAGATAACAAGGAAGCAATATGGTACCAGCAGACTAACACATGTAACTGTAAGTGTCTCATTAAGGTCATGTCTGCTATCCACTATTGCAGGAGACAGGACTTGTCAGAAAGGCACCTCATGCTGAGGGTTACCTTTTTTTTTTAATGACACAAAAGCAGAGTGGTGTATTGCAGAGTTTTGCCTAACTAACCCATGGCTAAGCTCGAGAGGCTAGGGTGGTGGCCAGTATGAGCCATTGCCCATTACTGAGACAGGTTTGTGTGGCTGTCTTTAGGCCTTGGTGCGCCCCAGGGGGTTAACACTGTTAAGACCCCAGCCGGCAGCAGGTATGGGTGAACTTTTCAGTGAAATTATGCTTCCTGACATCTGCCCAAACAGTGCTTAGCCAAACACCAGGAAGGCTGTTTGTGAGAATCTATCACAGTTGAGGGCACTGTTAGTGGCAATCTCTATGCATCTGTGCTGGACACGTGAGAGCTTGGGTGGGGGTTGGATGGATGGGGTGGTTGTGGGGGGGTGTTAGAGGTCAGAGAGGCCTGGATGGAGAGATGGATTATTGAAGGGCTTCTTACATTGTTACTTATGCTCGGCCGACTGACCAGAAATCAAATATTCCAATGTTCTCTCCTGCCCCTCAGACTGCCGGATGAGCAGTGGATCGGTCAGCACACAGCACGACGCCCGGCGTGGGCAGGTCACTGGTGTTCGCATGAGTTAGAGTCCATTTGTACAAGGAGGAGGCAGATAAATACCTTTTCTTCCACAAGGTTTAGTCCTAAAATGTGGTTCAGAACATTGCAACTGCATTGAACGAAGGCCAGATTCAAGTTTAGCAAATAAAATACAGGAAATTATAACAAGTAAGAATGCTTTATTTATCTCGATCTGTCATCAGCTACGCAAGCCAGATGTTAAGCCCTAAACTACAGTCTTACTATTAAGGTTGCAACGATTAGTTGACAAAGTTGTTTCATTTAAAAGTGTCATTGTGGATGTTTTTCCTTATAGACACCTAGACACACTCTGTACAAACCGGGCTTCTGTTGTTTCGTTCCCTCATTAAAAGAAATTGTTTGTGGCGTAGACGGAACTGTGAATGTTAAATGGTGGCAAAGAGGTAACTAATCAGCCTCATGTCACCCCAGTAAAGGTAACATTAGGCTGCATGATTGAAAACAGAAAGAAACATTTTAGTGATGTTAAATAAACTGTAGCAAAATTAATGGAGTACTTAATTAGCAGTTCATTGATAAAATGGTTAGGCTCCAGACTAACTCCAGATCCAGATCCAGAAAATTAAGAATAACATTAGTGCACATTAGTTTATTGTATAAACAGGGTCAAAATGGAAATACACTCATCAAAAACTTAGTTGTACTCAGAAGGAAGTTACCAGGAACAATAAATAATGAAAAAAATTAGACTGATATGGGCAATATTTATTACTGAGCTACGCATACAGTAGTAGTGTCTCTCAGTATGGCGTCGGGCCACCATTTTTTCTCTGACAATCTGTTGGTTCTCCCCTTCCATGTAGGTCTCCCAGATCATTCATGTTGCTGCTGCTTGCCTTCTTCTATCCACTGCCTGCATCAGCATGCTATGGTAGTATTTGCATGACCCGATATGGTGCGCAATATATTGATAAGACCATCTCGCTTCCTGGAGCCCTATAATGCGACTCCTCTCCAACTCTTTCAACTGCTCACATTTTCTCAGAGGTATGCTTCGCTTGCAGAGGATGCTACCAACACAACAGCATGAGTCAGAATGGAAAGCTCGCACAACAGGATGACCTGATTCCTTCTAGGTGCAACTATTTTTTTGATCATGACTGCATATATAAGTCCTCGCACTGAAACATAATCGCTAGGTTAATTAAAAACTCAAAAAAATAATCATAGGATTAACTGCTTATAGTAGCAATCATTGGTTGCAGCCTTACTAAGAATTATGTATTTATTCTTAGGCTTTATCATCTGTAAACTCGTATGAATTATAAAGTATCTATTATGATACTAATAGACTATCGATGTAGTTATTAGTGTGAGGAATATTGCAGATTTGGTAAAATGTTACTTTTATTTAGTGCTATGACTGAGAAATTAGCACTAAACAGAGAGAAAGTATTTACATCACTAATGCTCTAAAGCTGGAAGGACACATTCACCTCTTTTCCAGGTATCATATAAGCAACGTTCTGTATGTGTATTCTCTGAAACGTAGCATGAACAGGTTTCGAGGCTCTCACAAAAGGCCTGAATTTGACACACAAACTGTGTTGACAGGCATTTCAGGAAAAATCACTCGCCTCGGTTCAGATTTTTTTTCTAAGGACGTTTTTAGCTGCAGGAAAACTGTTGGCGGCGCCTGATCCGATATTTTAGCACAGCGAGAATAAAGATAACACCTTTTCAAGAAAGTTTCCACGCATTTGACAAGATTCTGCATGATATGTTTACTCGGGTGGGTGAGTTCACCCGCTTTGCTGTGCTCAATCATGGATACAGATGGAAATGCCTTCATATAGCAACAGGAAGGAAAGTGATTACTCATTATGACCATAAGTGTGAAGCCTGGCTCATTTTAGCCCACTCTACTTCAACGTTTACTTCTTAAGCTCTTGGAGTATTTGACCTTTCACAAAGGGCTAAATGTCAAGTATCTAAAGCTGTGGCACTCAGAAAGACTAAAGAAAGGAGGAAATTAATTACCCTGCAACATACATTTTTATCATAGGGAGAGACTGACACATATTGATTAATGGGGCAGCAAGTGTTTGCCAGCTAGAATATCAATTAATTTTCTTGTACATGCAAGAAGAGTCATTAAGACAGGTGAGAAGACCTTGACTTCGCAGACTTAACAAAGGCACAAAGGAGGCTCAGAATGAAGGAGTGAGTGAGTGAGTGAGAAGATTGCAGGGTATATTGTAGCGATTGGCAGCCCTCCCAGGTCATCTACCTGCTCTGCCCCTGATGTATCCTCGTCTTATCAAACGGCCACGACTAGGCCAATTAGTGATGGTGTTGTGGAGAAAAGGCCTTGCTCTGTTCCTCTTTATTTATACTGCTAATGAATTCCCATCATCATCACCAGTTTGCTTTACAGGAGCCATGCTAAAGAATGAGACGTGGAGGATGAGGGAATGCAACACCTTAACATAATAGGCAGGCCAAAAATTACATTTACACAGGATTCCCCTTAACCAAAACGTAGGTGATCAACCAAGGCATGTTTGGTATGTAAAATTTGCTTCTTTAGTTCTGCACTGGATCTATGAGGCTAATGTAGCTAACAAGTACTAGAAGCTTATGACCGCTAGTGTGGCAGGCCAAAATAATGAACACACACACAAACTATATCAAATTGTCAAGTAACCATAAAGGGGAAATATTTTTTTTCAAAAATTTCTACATGTCCACATAATTAAATGGTTAAGATGTAAATAAAGTCTTTCAGAGTGGTTTGTTCTACAGAAAGTCAGAATTGTTCATGGTGGTAATGGCAAACAAATATCTGTAGAATGTAATGCCTTCCCAAGCTCTCACACGAAATGGTCATGAATATGCTACCTGATCCCTGAGACACTGTTTTATGATAGTTTTATAATAAAGCTTTGGCCTAAAATGTCTTGTTAATGGCTATATTTTTTGCTGTAGACATCATGACCTCTTGTTTTTTTCCTATTACCACCACTATAAATAAACCCTTAGATTTCTCTACAGTCAACCGTTTTTGCTTTAAACCACTCTGAATGACTTTGTTTATAGTGCAATAATGCACTATATTTGAAAAATCATTGAAATTCCCCTGTACAGGATGGGTTGCATCAGCAATTCAATTGCAAAACCTAGTTTTAAATAATCAAGATTATGGTTAAACCATTATTGTAATGCTAGTTTTAGGTTTATAGTAAACCTAAAACCTAATCCGGTAGAATTAAATTTACCTGCGGCAATTTCCTCTTTTAGATGATTTTAATTCCGTGTGGATTGGCCATATCTGTGTTTTTTCTGTCCTCCCCTAGTCCCATCCGGTTACAAAACTCTGTGATTAAATAAAAAAATATATGTATGCACAGTATCATCTGCTTTTCACACAGTAAAGCATGACCAACAGCCAATAACATTCAAATAATTTTGTGTGCATGACAGAAATAGAGATAAACACACCAGCAGCGTAGCACCAGTGCACTTCAAACCTCAAGCATGTCTTGACTGAGACTACATTCGAAATAAAGGGAAAAATTGGTAAATTAATTCAGGCTATCAGTCTGTGGCCCTTTGCTTGCTTTCATCTCTTCTAAGAGATCTTGGTTATAATTTTGCTGTAGTGTCTGTTAACCCTGCTTGATCTTGTTTGGGTTTCTTTTGTCGTGGGGCCAAACTTCGGCACATTGCTATCACTCAGGAACTTTTTGTCGGATGAACATGTGATGTCAGTTTAAAGTAGGCACTAAAAAAGCAGAGTTGGAGAAAGCACATGGCTCTGCTCAATTATCACAGAGTGTGTGATGGTGGATGTGGGGCAGGCCTGGCCAGAGGGATACACGTGGGAGAGGCCCAAGGCAGAGCGAGGTCTGGACGTTAACAGACCTGTCTGAGCTCACAGGCCTCCACTTGGAGCACTCTCACCTGCCCCTGAGCCTGGGAGAGGCCATGCATGGTTCACACCATCCTTACCTTCTCAGTATGAGCTCCATTGGGATCTGACCTAGACACTGTTCTTACCCTATTTACCACAGAATGATGTGGAAAGAGAGAGCAGAGTTGTGGTGCAAGTGGTTTATCTTGCTAAGATCGCAGTATCCAGCAGCTTCTATGAAGATGAAAGCAGTAGTCAGGGTCACTCTGCTTTTAAAGGAGCATGAATTGATATTGTTCTATGGCTTTTTATGTTGGCTAAAATGAGATTGTGGTTTTAGTACAACATATTGTCAACTTAAACAACAGGCAGCATCCAGGCTTCAAGCTGCTAGCAAATATATATATATATATATATATATATATATATATATATATATATATATATACACCTCCCCCTTTATTAAAGATACAGTCTTTTATTGGTGGGTATTTTGACTCCAGACTAACTCTGCTCTTCGAGGGCGTGAACAGCGCCTGTAGTTCTCCCCGATCTGCATTTAATTTACTACACCTGAATAACCTACAAGAAGGCAACTACAGCAGAGCAGCAGCCTTTTCTCCAGCACCACCACCCGCTTACCCGCTACACCCGCCACTGGAGCCTCAGATCGAAAGTACAACATGCACTCATGTACCTTACAGCTCCGACTCATGTTTAACGGTAAAGAAACTGAGCACTGAACACCATCATGGTGTAAATAACAGAAACATGCTGAATGCAGCCAAACTTACCATGAGAGTATAGATATGACACATATGGAACATTTANTATATATATATATATATATATGGCAAAATATTAAGCTTTTAAAGTCTTAACAACAAAAACGTTAAGTCCGTAAAGTTACTTGGGAAGCTTTGTTTGGGATGGACATGTTTGATTTATTATTTACTATTGAAGTCTTGTGGGAGAACCTACAGAGACTCTGTTTCAGACAGAAGACTCAGTCATCATTCATGACTTCTGACAAACTGTTAAAAAAACATTTCCAAGTTGGTTTGTGTTTAATATAAGACCAAATATTCTCTTTAGGGCTTAAATCTGGACCCTGATTAGATGATAACTCCTCTTCGGTATATAATGTTGCAGAAAATAGACTTTTAGCTTTAGTGTTAGGTCATTGGAGGGGTCAACTTCTGTCTCTCAGTCTGGGTACTTATTAGACATGAAAACATGCTGCTTTACTACCCAATGACAGAATGACATCTCTGGTTTGATTTGGTTACCAGACTTTCCTTTTTCCCCTTTAAATTGGCCTATGTTCATATTTAGTCAGTTTTCTGCATTAAACATCTTTTAACACCAGATGTTTTCCGAAGTTCTCCTTGTGAGCTGTGATTATGCTACTGAGCTTTTTAGTCTTTTAGCATTGTAACTGAAGCTGATGCTTTACATCAGTGGTGCCCAGTCCTACTACCCTGCATACTTTAGCTCCGCACCTAATCTAAAACACCTGATCCATGTAATCAAGGCCTCCAGGGTGATGTGAATGTTACAGTCAGGTGTGTTTGATCTGAGCCTCTCAGGGTGGTAGATCTCAAGGACCAGGACTGAGTTACCAGGTTTGACAGACATAGCAACAGTAACTAAAGGAGGCAGGTCTGAACTTTGCAAACAATGGATTGATGGGTAAAAGCTTGCATTACCTGTTAGCTATGTTACCCACACAGCCCTAGTGCTAAATTAAATAAGCAGACACCAAATGACTTGGCTGAGCAGTTTGGTTTGGGGAGTAAATTAACCTTTTTAACCAAGATATTCCTTTAATCACCCAAGAATATAACCAAAAAGCTTAGAGTCCTATGACTTGATGTGTCTGTATCATTAATAATTTAAGGAGATATACCGACGATGTAATGATAGCCAGAGAGCATGACGGACAAGTGATTTAGAATTAGATGTGCTTATGGAAATAAGAGAGAATCTGAAAAAATGATTTCATACAGAGAAATAGCCTGGCATAAAAGTGTGAAAGACAAAATGTTATTTCCATCATCAATTAAGCTTAAAGACAAAAAAAGTATTTTTCAAGGACGGGTTGTACATTACCTACTGTGCAGCCCGCAGTTGATATCCTGTACTGTTTATGGTGCCGGCAGCTTGAATAAAAATCTCAGTGTCTCTTGATTTCTGTCCCTCTCTCTCTCTCTCTCTTACTGAACCTGCTGCATGATAATAGTAAGGACCCTGAGCATGCAGCTCTTGCTCTCCTGGCCTGTTTCTAGCTTGCTGTTTTACTGACTGCCACGCCAAAAAACGAGTGGGTCCACGCCGGCCACCATATTGATTAAGGCTAAATAAGCCCTAGCAGCACTTATACTGAGAGCTTGTTTGTGTCTGTTTGTGTCAGGGGGCATTTCCACGGCAACCTGCTGCGGCCGGACCCCTGAGGAGCGCCAGCTGCATGCTGGAATGAGGCTCCGTCTGAACCTGGGGCCCACGGCTCCAAGAGCCATCATTATTTTGAGGGAGAAAAACCTGGTTTGACAGATGAACCGGGGCCAGAGGAAAAAAAAGCGCATCGCTGATACGACACATAACAAGCTCTCAGAAGAGAGCAGCACCGATTCATTACTGTGGTAACCCGTATCAAAAACACACTTGCAGGAAGGATCTCTTTGTTTTGGTACAGGGGGGTGATGATTCTATTTGATGGGAGCGGGGAGGCGGGAGCGGGACTGCGGCAGGTCCAGGGGTATTAGCGGCAGGCTGGCTGATGAGTTAAAGAGGGGGAGTCTCTCCCAGAGCAGGAGCACGGCGGGATCAGTGCTGGAGTAAGAGTAATTTAGAGGGCTGAGTTAGATTTAGAGCTGATAGGGCTACAGGCCAGCTGCCGCAGGCTGAGGGTGTGAGAAAGCAAAACTTCAAACCAGAGGATTTACTCACATACTGTCTAGCAAAGGACTCTATGTATTAGTGTCGGAGAGGAGTTCATACATTGTCTCGACTTGCAGGCCTCGTGTTTCAAACACTGCCTGCTTACTCATCACTAGACAAACTTTATCTGCAATATTACATACAACTGGTAATGCATTAAAAGCTAATCTAAGGGTGGTATAAAGCACATTAACAAAAGGTACTGTGGTCATTTCATGACCAAGATTTTGTGATTGCAGCCTAAGAATAATTTTGTATCGTATTCCAGGACTGAATAATAAGCCATGTAAAGGCTGACATAGTGATAGCATTACTAAAGTACCAATGCTGTTCCTGTCCCCGTGTGGGACAATGAGTTATCCTGAAAATTGTTTTAGATACATGCCCACCGTTCTAATGGTGTGTCTTTGTTATCATTTGTTTTGCTGTGCACCCTTGGTGTTATAATACAGAAACTTCCTATCTTTCATTGTAAGTTAAGATCTGACAAGGTCAGGATAAGAATATCTTACGTTTTATTTCGTTTATTCGTTATAGTGTTGTACCAATGCATCGTGAAATTGTGATATCACAATGCAATACCGTGACAATGTGCATCGTATGGACCTTTTTATTAATAATGCCATCTGATGCAACTACAATGTTTAGACACCAGTGTTTGCAAATGATCACCACCAGTCTACAACTCCCGCCAAATATTCCTCCTGCCTCCAAGCTCTAGTATCATTAGTAAGCTGCGCAACAACATTGTTGGACTCATTGTGAATCAAATTGAATTGTGACCTGAGTGTATCGTTATGCTTCTAGTTTGTTACTAAGCAACTGGCAGTAAACACACCTCTGAAACGTAATGAAAATAGCCTTAAAAGTTAGTCAGCTAGACAGCTGCTGTTACCAGTATACAACCATCATCAAACAAAACTAAAGTGAAAGAAGAGTTAGGAATATTGTGACGGCAATCTGTGCCACTGCGTTAAAGTTCCCAAAGCTGTAGCCTGCATGCAAGCCAGCTATAATCAACTACACATTCAACTGTGTAGCTCCTCATTACACACATGCATTACTGTAATCCTTTGCTGATGAGTTTTCTTGGACTTTAACACATGAAGTGGGAATGGTAGACAGTCAGCAGTCTGGGATTTTTTACAATTCAGAGTTTGAGTAAATAAAACAAGCTGCCTTTTTGCAATAAGAGTAAACGTAGGATAACAGCATTATGCTAGTTATAGTGAACTCGTTTTGTGTCACAGTGCCTAAACATGACAGAAAGTGATAATTAAAATTATCCATAATAATGGAATTTAATGGAATTTTTGACACAGAATTTTTGATGTTCATTTGAAAAGGAACCGCATTGGCTGTTATCTGTCTACTATCATAATGTATAAGGAGCATTAGAATTTAATAAGCCTTGGATTTTTAATGGCTTGAAAATATGTGATGAATCAGTAAGGTGACATAGACTGTTATGACATACATTTTTGTCAAAATAGTTTCCTCATGTTGGATCCAACAAAACAGCCATAGACACACACTGCTGGAGCTGTGATTGGCCAAGATACTCGCACCACACTGACAAAAACATTAGCATATGCAGTTGTCAATTGCAATAAAAATTAATAAATATAGTTCAATCCCAGTATCCACTGTGCTCTATTGGGCAGACAATTAAGAGACTTTAGTAGAATCAAATCTGGTTGTAGTGGCTATAAGATTTCACATAGAGGATACATGACACAGAAACACATGATAAAACACCTGGTTTTAATAATAATACACAGTACATCACATTTGTCATGATATACATTGTTGGAAATGGGTCTTACACAAACAGTAAATAATGCTATTTCATGATTATTACCACCCTTAATAGATAAATGAAAAGCTTGTCCATTGTATGGCAGCTTGTAATTAGTTTTTAAATTCTTTTTTCTATCCACAGCGTTTTGGAATGAAGCTCTTCATACATTGCCAGAAAGCTTTAGTAGTTTGATATGACATTTGAAGCATGTGGATCTTAAACAGTTATGCAGTTAATTGTAAAATTTTAAAGCCAGGTCGTGAATGCGGCAGCAGTGACAAAGTTGTAGTGGGGCTCACCTCAGTGGCATTCTTCCCAAAGAGAAAAAAAGAGGACAAAAGTACAGGAGAAAAGTAAGCTTTCTTTCAATTCTGGAAGATACTAATAGTTTTTTTTTTTTTTTTGCTAGATAAAAACACAGCACTTTGTTAACCAAACCGTGTTTGCCTAAAATCATTGTCTGAGCATTGTCTTCATTTACTACTCTTGCACATTTGCTGTGATGCATGCAGTAGCCAGCCCAAACAATCCAGAGGGAATTCTCCCAAATTTGGTGATTATCACTTGGGCATTGGACACATTCGGTCTTACAGAGTTACATCTTTGAAAAGACTAAAGTAGTTTGGTATTGCAGTTTCAATGTTAGTTGAATTTTGCTCATACATGTGTAAGTTTTGCACATCCTGGATAAACAGATAGAACAGACTCTGTTGTGAATTTGAATACTTCCTTTTTTCTGTGTCTGTTTCCTTCACTGCCTGTCCAATTTTATATACACACAAATACTTGTTTGCACGGTGGCGATGTCTGCACAAGTTTTACCTGGTAATTGACTGGCATCTAATTTTCAGTTCAACCGGTTTGAGTAAGCAGTAAGCAGCACTCACCATTTCTAAGCGTATAAAAGCTTTTTTTGTGTATTCATTATAGTGATTATTCATGTGGTAAACCAGTCGCCGTAGACATTATTAACCATCCCGACGCATACACCATATGTTTCCTTTGTCAGTATCGCTCCTCTAACCTCACAGGTCAGTGCCCACTCTCGTAATGCCCCTTCATTTGCATGAGTGAGGCAGGCTGGGAAAAAGTTGACTTTAACAAATGGGACGTGAGCAATCAGCCAGACTGACTGTTCTCATTTTGTATGTACCTTTCTCCTTTTTTGGGTGCGGTATATCTCTTTCTGATCTCATTACCTTTAAAGAGACTGTGGTAATGAAATCAGGTTTTGGGGCCCTTTGATTTAAAATCTAAAGGTTGTTGGAAGGGAGAGGTTAAGAAGAAAAAAACATTGGTATCAATCAATCTGTTCAGTTCCTTTCATTTGTAGAACAAGCGCAGAATAATTTGGCACCTGATGCAGCAAGGAGCGAGGCTAAATCAAAGCGTATAAATAATGAACTCTAATTAGCGGCGTGTGGGAGAGGTGTGATGTCTGTCTGGATGGCAACTCTCCACTCCTTCCTGAACCTCTGCCTGTTCTCGATCAGGCACTGAGAGAGGCTCACTGCCGTGAGAGGAAGTCAAAATTCTCTGTGAAGGGAGGGAGGCGGGGGTGAGGGTGGGGGGGGATGAGAGAGTAGGAGGAGGGGGATACACAAAAGCTTCTGCAATTGCTAATTGAAATCACACACACACACTCTCTCTCTCTCTCTCACACACACACACACACACATATATTTGGTTAATTAAGAATTAACCTGTCCCGTTGTGAAAGGGTTGGAGTACCTACGTTGAGTCATTTTTATTTATTAATTTTTTTTACCTTGTACTAAAGGGAGGTGTTGGGTTTTTTTGCGTGGGATGAGTGGTGCACTAATTAGCATCACAGTAGGATTGTGATATTCCAGCACCAACACCAAAATGTACCCAGCGAAGAAGTGCACACATACACACAGACACACACCGTGGATCTAGCACAGTGGCCCACGGAGTTGGGAGATGCGCTAGGTTTCACTGTGTTGCATCATGGTGTATTATCTAACAAGCACAAATGTCACTGTGCCAACAAACATCTCTCGGACCTGGGGGGGTAAATTAGTCCCTCGGATCACACCACAATGTGTACAAAAAAAAAAAAACACCCGCTGATGACTGTGCTAAGCTTGTGGCCCGTTACCACACACAGATTTAATGAGAAGTTTGTGTTTGTTCTCAAGCCACCAAACAGTGGTATTCACGGATAGGCTTGCCACGTTTAATTCATCTTATGTAAAGAGAAGAATCTGATTAGGCCTTATGGTCCACCCCACCTTCACCCATGATGAATCGTGTAAGCCGGAATGCGGAGTTTGATTTATCTGCCTGACCTTTTGTATGCAAAGGATACACTTTCTGCACAACAGTAATGTGACGGGTCAAAAAAAGAGGTCATGGCTGATAGAGACCCCACCCCCCTAACAACTTCCTTCTGTCTCTCATGGCTCCCTAGTTCTCCAGCAGTAGCATATGCAGTCAAAAGATATATTTTAAACAATACCTTCTCATTGGTGATCATTTGAGCAGACACATATGAAGGAATAAACAGAATTAGATATATTAATATGTATCTTTGCTCCTCAGGGCTGACAGCATAAGGGAGAATTCAGCTAAGATTGTGAAGGCTTTTGATCACACGTACCTTGCCTTTCTCTGTCTGTCTCCCCAAAGCCGTTTCACAGGATGATCTGACCCGATTGACTTTAATTGCCTCTAATTTCTCAACTGTTAATCCATCCACCATAAAAATTAATGGAGAGGGAGAGAGAAGGAGAGTAGGGTGAGAGTAAGGTGGTTCAAGTTGCTTCGGTTCAGTAATGGCTAAATACAAATATTGCATTCCAAGCTTATAAAAAACACCTGTATTAAGATGCATACATAAATTATGGTTATATCTTACCGTGAATAGTAAATTGGGTCTAGTTTGAAATGGGGAAAGCTTTAAATATTAATGTTTGCTTATTTATTTATTTTTTTGGCAATACTTCAAAAGGACGGTAATGTGGTGTTCTCAGGAGCTGTCTGTTCTTCAGAATGGGAGAGAGAGAGAGTAGTAATAACCTGCAGTAATTAAACATGTGTATACTTTCTCTGTTCTGGTCTAAAATTTGACCGGTGTCCAGAACAACCACCAAATGGAACAGTGTGAAAACACACTTGGGTCGACAAGGTCTGTACACATGCATTAGCACCCTGACTGGGTGAGCATCTAGCTGAATGGAGTAGGGTGGTTTAGTATTCCTTGGTGCATTTTCGTATGGTTTAGTATTACATGTTTCAGTATCGTATGTCTTAGTATAGAAAAATTTTAAAGTGCATGTTTAGAACTGGTATGATTTAGAGTGATATGTTTTAGCATGGTATGGTTTAAAAAGCTTTGATACAAGGCTGCCCAGAACATGACCCGTGGGCTAAAATTGGTAGGTGAGAATTTTTCATCTGGCCTGAAAGTTAACTACAAACTATATACAATATATATTTTTATTATCTCTAGGCAAAAAATACTCAATTTGAAATCTATCTTGCTAATGCATAAATTGCACCTTTGTCCAGCACAAACGGTACACTTCCAAAAACAAAAAGTCTGGGGGCCCCTTGGTCTAGTATGATTTCTGTGGTATATTTCATCATAGCATAGTTTAGAGCAGTAGTATCAGTATGGACCCTCACTGCTATAAGCTGTTTCCCCTGGTCAGAAGTCTCACATTAGGATACTCATTGTTAATTTTCAGACAGATTTCATTACCTTTAGAGTTTTCTTGTAAAATAACCCTGGATCTGCTTCATAGCATAGTCTTGTCCTTTACAGCCAGTTTTACCCAAACAATACCCAACAGAAAATTTACAGTCTACTTTCAGCCTGTTTCAAGTCTTCACAGAACTTTGTCCAAATTACGCCCAAAACTAACATTGCCACAGTAGGTTTAAATCCCTCTATTGCTTAGAATATTAGCAAATTGCCAGATGTCATATCCTGTGTTCTAAATCTAGTACACAATGGAATATTGTTTTAATATCGCTCTGTGTTTTGTTTTAGGTGTAAACTATTTAGGTTTTTACACCTATTTAGGTATTTGGCTGTAAGTACTGTCATACACTGTCAGAAATAAAGGCACTGTGGAAGTACATATTTAATGAATTAATGTGCCCTCAGAGATGCACCAGTGTTTTACGGTCTATTTGTAAAACAAAACAAAAAAAAACATTATCATATTTGATTGTGGTATAATCATGTTCCCTAACTGTAGGCATTAACTTCTCACCCCTATGAGAAGATGGGAAACGCCCCAGTGACAGTTCAGTACACTTCTTTCCCCCTGGGAGTGTACTTTATGGGTGGGCAGCATAGTTAGGTAGGTGATTTTGTGTCATATTTGACATTTACACCAATTTAAAGTCTGAAATCACTTTTATTATAAATATTAAAAATAATGATGTGCAATGTCATTTATCTGGCCAATGAAAACATTAAATTAAATAAACCTATAACAGTGTGTCGAAAAAGACCTTTGAAATAACTTGAGTAGTAATGGAAATAAGAAAGAGTTTCTTCTGCTTTCTTAGCACAGATACTTTTAAGCAGTTGGAGTAGCAGCTGATCGACAGTAAAAATGTTGGCCGTGTGAATCTATTTCACTGTTTCTGTTCATGCTGAGAATGATGCCACTTCATAGACGGAATACAGCAAAACAACAGAAAACGGCAAAATGGGATGTCCCTAGCTAGCGTGCTGATATCATTCCTAAGTACGATTTTCGTAATTAAATTGCCACTCTGAACCTTTCATGACCAGCCACTCTGGTGTCTAGGACATTGGACCTGTAATACTTTTAGTAAGTTTATTTTATCTAAAGTGCATTTATTTGTTGTCATCTTTTTCCAGTTTTTAGTTTTGAATTCCTAAATTTAACTCACTAGTGATTTACATCCCTACCATGCTAAATATACTGATTCATTTTTGGTACTTGTCATTACAAGAAAGCAGAGAAAAAAGACACTACAATTATTAACACATAGTGATAATTGTCCTTGATATGTGAGGTTGAGACAGCAGCGAGCCGCTGGGGGTAAAGCAGAAGCAGGGCAGTGTAGGGAACGTGGCTGAGTGCTTAACAAGAGAGGGGCTCCAGGCACAGGTGCTCTTGCGCTCGCAAACGCTCACAGCAGCTTTAGCTCCGTAATTAATACATGAGAGGCCATAGCGTTTGCCAAGCGGCAGCTCATGGAGCCTCGGCAGCGGCAGCATGCCAAAGCCAGAACAGCAAACAAAAACAACAACAACAACAAACAGCAGAGCAGGACAAGTGTGTCCAAGGGAAGGCTCAGTGATGAGTGCTGTGATGGACAGGTGAGGGGAGGAGGGGTCTGGGAGTTCCTTAACATAGCGACATTACAGAATGAAGGGAAGAGAAGGAGAAAAGAGGAAAAGGGTATAGGGAAAGAGAGAGTGGGAGACAAGTGATGGAGGTGGGTGAATTTGTCCAAGAGAGAAGTTTACCACTGAGAACTGATAGAGGAAAGTAGCTTAAAGTAAACAGGTTTGATAAAAGAACATAGGCTAAGAAAAAGATAAAGGGAGAAAAAGAGAGATGAAACTGTTATATACTGATGAAAATTCCCAGTGGTGATTAAAACTGTGATTGATTGCCGTCCAGCATCAACCAAAGTTAGCTGCAGTCTGATGCAGACGCAGGTGCCCAGTATGCAGTGTGGGATTGTTTTATGTCAGAGCAAACATGGCAAAAGCCAGTGATGACACCATCTAAGAGAAGTATGTCTAAAGTGTGGTTGTATTTTGGTTTGGTTTATATAAGAGAGCAGAGAAAACTTGGTTAAAGATGTTCCTTCTGTCATGTAGAAAGAAACTGCTGCGAAAGGGGGCAACACTTCAAATCTCAGGAGACATCTTCATGACCACCATTCACTATACAGCGAATGTGCTCTGGTGAATTGTGCCAACTTGTCTGAATGTTCTATTGTAGTGCCTATTTACAGTCAGATATGTACATAAAACTCTAGGCATAAAAACAGCCTGCAAGGCTACCAAGTTTACCAAACTACCAAGTTTAAGCTAGGATGTTATTCACCAGCGTCTTGTTTGAATTTTCTTGTTTCTACTTAAATAGGATAGAAATTATTATAACGGCTCAGACACCAGAATGTAACTGCTACTTAATTCAAGGTGGAATGGGAAATATAAACAAGAAACTAATTAATAAGAAACTGACTTTATCCTCTTATTAAAACTACAGGCAAGATAGTTTCATAGTCTAAATGTCCTTATCAGCAAAAAATTACAGCATTAAAGTAAGAATTATGATATTTTGATATCTTTATAGGACATAGTTGTATTAAGTCTATATTGAATTAAAATTAAAGGCACGAAACACCTTTTGAACATGCTTATGTTTGTACCGTTTCTAAGAATGTGTCCCAGAATTCTCATGGTGTCACATTCAATGTTAATGCAGATTTTATATTTTATTTTTAGGTACGGGGTATTATTATATTGCTTATATGCAAATAAAAAGTGCAAAATTTATTTAAGGTTTTCAAACTTGATTAAATGGTTTCAGTTTCTCTGTCAGTACTTTCCCAATTTATTATGCTACACTCATATCTACACTCATTGTCCATTTTATCATCTCTACTTACCATATAGGAGCACTTTGTATTCTTAGAATTCTGTAATGATACAGATCACCATGATGAGTTTTGTTCACTATAATGATACTAAATTTTCTTACCATTTCAAGATAAAGAAAGTAGAGAAAATGTACAGCAAATGAATGATGGAGGAGGAGGATGAATCTAAACTGTGAGATGAAAGATGAAAGGGCTAAAACAGAGCTGGCTGTAGAAATGAAAGAAAATGATGCTTAAAGTACAGAAAGTAAGTAAGCCAGAGAAAGAGAGAGAGAGAGAGAGAGAGAGATCGGGAAGTGACTGAGGTGAAGAGTGAATCTGAAGCATGGTAGATAAAAGCTGTAAAATAGAGTTGGCTGCAGTTGTGAGATGGTGTTTAAGATGAAGAGTTTTTATTGAAAAAGAAGAAAGAAATAGACAAAAAGAGAGAAAGGATCAGGGCAGGAATGGTGGAAGAGGTGGTTGAATCTGTAGAATGTGAAACATAAAAGGTTTAAAGTGGAACTGGCTATAGAGTTGATAGAGAAATTATGCCTAAAGGAGGCAGGCTTTATGAAAAGAAAGAAGGTAGAGAGTGAATTCATAAAGTGTGAAAGATAACAGAGTTGGCTATGGAGTGATAGAGAGAGGATGCTTAAGGTAAATTTTTTTGTGGGATTTTTGTAGAAAAAAAGAAAAAAAAGAAGGAGAAAGACAAAACGGAGGGAAAGGTATAGGGCAGGAATGATGGAGGGGGATGGTGAATCTGTAAACTGTGAAAGATAAAAGGTTTAAAATAGAGTTGGCTATACGGTGCTGGAGAAATGGTGCTCAAGGTAAGGAGGGTTCTGCAAAAAAAAGAGTGAAAAAAAGAAATATAAAGAGAGAGTGAGGGAGTGGGAGCGGGTGTGCGAGGCCCCAGGTCTCTGAAGGGGAATTGTAAGTAAAGCTGACTGAGTGAGCTCCTCCAGTCTGGGGACGTCTCTGCGGCTTTTTTCCCGCTGCCGGACACTCGGTCCCTGAGCACCTGGGCTGGTCTCGCGCTGACACACACTGCCTTCCAAAGATGAACAACATCACCCCTCGTGCCCGCCAGAAGGTCAGAAAATTGCTCCCATTGCACACCGCTACTTCTCTCTCTCTCGCTTACTCTCTCTCACACGTACACACATCCCCTGCTCTCTCCTGTTCCTCCCTGGCCTGGGTAAAGGTAGCTTTTACTCTCCTTAACTCTTCCACTCTGAGGGGCACAGAGCTTTCTCCTGCTCGGCAGAAACCTTTTTCCACTTGAGTTTGCCCCGTTACCGGCTTGCCGAAATAAAGCCCACTTTACTCACACATGAGCAGAGGGCTGAATAATACATGGCAGGCATGTGATGAATTTGGGGAAGATTTTAATGACACCCAACATGCCCCTCCCTCCGCCCGCAAACTGCTATAAATTAACCACCGCTCATAATTAAAAGCAGTGAGAAAGAGAAAGAGAGAGAGATAGTAAGCGAGAGAGAACAGAACAACTTTGAGCATGAATAAAACATGGTGCCGGCACTGTTTGGCTTGCTGTACATGTTCTTGTGTTGGGTAGTTACAGTGAGGATGATGTGATACAGCTCTGGAGGACCTGATGTAGAATGACTGTATTACAATCGCTAGCATGGTGTATGCCTTGCAGTTGCAGGCCTATTTGAGGCCAGAGCCAAAGCATGTTTGCACGCAAAAAGCTCCGTTTCCCAGCTCCTTATCCGCTCCTCACACGTCTCACCTGCCTGCCATCTTCATTCTGCTGGGAAACCTCATCAATTTTTTGTCGGATGCCGCCGTGCAGTGCACGTGCGGTAAGTAGTGCAGAGGCAGATCCTCTACATCCATTTATCCACATTAAACGAGAGCTTTTGAGGGCTTCGCCTTCCGAGAGATAAGAGTTTAATGGCAGTGTCCTAAATAAGTTTGCACTGTATACTTCAGCACCCCATCGAAAATTCATATTCCCTTTTTATGCTTTTATCACCTTGAATAAGTGGCAGCCTAGCCAAGCGTGCACGTCCCCTTCAGCTGCCAGTTCGGAGAACCTCTAGTAAAGTCCTGCTGCCAAGGCATACATATACTTCTCCCTTTGCCCTTCCCCTTTCCACCAAATGTGTTTTTGGGAGAGGCAATTCAATCATATAGCTTGGTTAGGACCTTTCCGGCACTGAAACACTTATTTGCGCTACATTGCCTTATGGCTTAATAGTCACAATGGAATTACATTCATTCAGAACTATTATTCTGTTATTTATTCAGTAATTATTATAAGACACAGTTAAAGGGAAGCCTGACCGTTAAGACAGTTTGGCCCCAATATGGTGTACATGTCCAATAGCATTCAAACATGTTGTATAAACCAAGCAAAATATTTTATGTAAAATTTATGTAAAAAATAGACAAAATGCTTTTACTAGTAGATTCCCATTTTTGTTGGGACATCAAATGATTGATCTTTCTCTTGTCCACTGAGTGAGGACCTCCAAGCTAAATATCTCATTTCACTCTAATATATCATTCAACCTCTAATATATCATTGAAGACATCACTCAGAAGAAAAACGACTGTTTTATTTCCTGGCTAACTTCGCTGCAATCATATGACATTATTACACTGCAACAATGGTGGTCTACTGGTAGAGGAATTTAGTCTATTTGTTTTGTTTTTTTTATTAATAATAAATAAAACATTCTCCTTTGGTTAATATATCATATTCTAATAGTATTGGAAATGTACACTGTTTTAAGGAATACATGTCTTAACTGTTAGGGTTCCCGTTAAGGTTGCACTCACTAACAGACAATGCTGGTCATATTAGAGTGTCTTATGATCACCAAATTATTGTACGTTATAAAGGCAAGGTCCATCATGAAAATCTTTTTTTTTTTTTACTTCTATTTAAATAAGGTGTCTATCTATCTATCTATCTATCTATCTATATATATATATATATATATATATATATATATCCATCAGCTCCACTTACCATATAGGAGAACTTTGTATTCCTAGAATTATAGATTGTAGTCCATCTGGTTCACTGCATGCATTGTTAACCCTCCTTCACCCTGTTCTTCAGGGGTCAGGACCCCTAAAGACCACTACAGAACAGGTATTATTTGGGTGGTGTATAATTCTCAGCACTGCAGTGACACTGACGTGGTGGTGTGTTAGTGTGTGTTGTGCTGGTGTGAGTGGATCAGACACAGCAGTGCTCCTGGAGTTTTTAAACACTTTGTCCACTCACTGTCCACTCTATTAGACACTCCTACCTTGCTGGTCCACCATGTAAATGTAAAGTCAGAGACAATAGCTATTCAATCAACAGCAGTGATACTGAGGTGTTTAAACACTCCAGTAGCACTGCTGTGTCTGATCCACTCACACCAGCACAACACACACTAACACACCACCACCACATCAATGTCACTGCAGTGCTGAGAATAATCCACCACCTACATAATATGTGCTCTGTGGTGGTCCTTTGGGGGTCCTGACTGTTGAAGAACATGATGAAAAGGGGATATCAAAATAGGCAGAGAATTAGATGTTTATTGTATTATAGTCTATTATATTCTATTAGATAGTTAATAAGTATGATTACATATGGGACCATTATAATCTGTTGAATAATGTAGTACTGTGGAAAAGTCAGAGAATCATTTCTTTAATTTGCTGTGAAATTGGCTAATAAATACAGTTATTCATTTTTCATCTGTAGTGAATGAATAAAAAATAATCCACTTGCAAAGAGAAGGGAAAAGCCAAAGACGTAAGTGAAAAAAAGAATAGGAGGATATAGAGACAATGGGACTCATAACAACCGTACAAAACCTGGTTGACCACCAAAACTGTCAACATCCAATACACAGGATTTAAAACTTTCATCTTTGAGAGAGAGATCCACTTTTGTTTTAGATCTGAAAAATCTATGTCTGTTCATGCTTTCACTGTGAGAAGACAACACTGTGAGACTGGAAGGATGTGTAGCTATAAAAAAAAACGTTACTGAGAAAAGTAAACAGACAGAAATGATCAAATCAAACAAGAAATCTGCTGGTATACTGGTCACCCCATAGCCCAGACCTCAACATCAATAAATGTGATTTGGATTACTCAAATAGTGAGAAGCAGAAAGAATTTAACCAACTTCTAAGACTGAACTTTGGAAGGCTGAAAGTAAGTCTCCACAAAAGAATGCTTCACTACTCCGTTTGCATGTTAAAAAAAAGGTGTCATGCGCCGCGCTATACTGGCCTGCTATAATTATCTGTTTTGTTCAGTTCACTAATTTATACATTTGCCTGTTATTATGAGCTGTTATAATGTGTTATATATTAGCCTATTCATATTGTGGAAGTCTTATTCACTTTTAGTTGGGGATCTGTGTATACACAAATTAATGTAACCTATCATCATGAAGTCATTCAAGTGGTAGATGGAGCCTTTAGGTGCATAGGAGGCAAAAGGAGCGGATGTGTGTAACTGCAGCTTTGAATGTGGGCGAACTCGTATGGTGCTGTCTGCCTTCAGGGAGAGAGCAGTACTTACTCGCGCTAATCTTAATCAGGATTCGCTCCCTGCCATGTAAAGGAGCAGAAACAACACAGCGCTCGCGCTCCGGACACGAACAGCCTACATTAGTGCGGAATGTTTTCCAGCATGCGACACCGCTACTATTACTCCCAGCATGCTTCAGGATGAGGCGACTGTCAGTGCGAATTAGCCGTGGGGGCTCCACCATGCAAACGTATCATCTGTAATTGGAGTCTGATGAAAGCAGAGAGACAGAGAGAGAGAGAGAGAGAGATTGAGAGAAAAGGCTTTTAAAACAATCTGCTGGTTCACTGTTATGTCGTCGAGACTATGTGCCGACAACATAACGAAGCTTTTAGCAACTGTCAAGCTACTGGTCACATAGCATGTTCCGCCCATCTACTTCCTCTCCCTGCTTGTTTCTTTTCCTTTTTTTTAAACCTCTTTTTCTTCTCCTCTGAGTGTTTTTCTGGGTAACCCGAGCAGGCCTATGTTGATAGTTCCTCGCAGTGAGTGCTCATGCTGCTGCGGTTTTCGAGAAATGACCAGTTTACTTGATTATATCGACAGCTCTAGTGTAAAATCTGCCAGCATCAAAGGTCAAAAAGAGCAATGTTTTTCTCTCTTTTTTTTTTTCTACTGAGCGTCTCCACGGACTCCACGTTCCATCTCGTGCAGAGTAAATCTCAGAGTAGAATCACTTTTTCTGACAATAATTTATAAATTATGCACTGGTTGTGTTTTGAATTGAGAAAGGCTTTCATATCTCTTCCATTAACTCGGATTAAGTTTTCATACTGATGCTGGGGAGAATGCTAGCAATATCCCCGTCTCATTTTAATGAAATTTTTATCAGTGCTCTTTTCTGTTGTACACTCCTATTGGGATGTCTGTGAATCTGCTGCTTGGCTTTTGGACGTGAACTCCCCTCAACCTGCCTGCCAGTGGCTCCAAACGCTTCAATATTTGATGGGCTCGGGCTAACTCAGCCGTAAGAATCCAGCTGCAGAGATTTAACTCTAATGTAAAAATTGTGAACGGATGAAAACTGGGATGTCATAAGTAATACATCTATTCTGAGTGGGGGCACGGCTACCATTTGCAATGGGGGAGGGGGGTGGGGGGGTGCGAAGGAAAGAGTGAAGGAAAGAATGGGATTTAAGAAGACACACACCACTCACATTCTTTCTTTTATGTTCCCAAAATGAAAAGCCTGGAAGCTATGGGACTAACAGCGAACATTTTTCTCCCTCTCAGTCACCTGCTCCTTCAATTGATTCTTAATTGTGAGCGCTCTTTCTCCTTTTCTTCCCAGCCATCAATAAAAAAGGTCCCTTAATGTCATCCTTCTGGAGAAATGGGCACCGAATCACTTAATGTTTATAGGCCAAGTCCATTTCCCGGAGCATTGCATCTCTCTCTCTCTCTTTCTCTCTCTACAGCACACGCAAGCCCCAAACAGATTTCAAAACATTTGGAAAATCTGTCTATTCAGCTCCTGTGTGTCAGTGCACTCTTCCTTGGAAGCGGAAGAGGTCAGCTGAGATGGGGCTGATGAATCTTGACCCCCTCCCTCGCAATCCATAGTTGACTCCCTGAAGCCATGCACTGTCCAGTATAGTACAGGCTACTGTTAATGGCTCTGCCAACAATGCTGCCTTTGTGCCCAGCAACCCAAGGAGAAATTCAGTGTACTGAGGGGGTGCGAGATGGGGGAAACACTTTTAGTCTCTTTTGCTTACTCTTTTTTCCCCCTTCCATTATATAAATGGATTCTTCTGGAAATATTTGACTTGACAGTAGTTTAGCATCCAGCCCCCTCCCTAAAAGATTAAACTGTTCTGATTGTTATTGTCAAGGATGCCTATCTGTGCTGCTTTTTTTTTCTTCTGAGGAATCCTTCTCGTTGTGCTCGTTGCTGGCATTTATCAGAGCTTTTTAAGAAAAAAGAGAGCAAAGGGACAACAGAAAGAAAGAAGTGCATCATAATCACTTTGGGGCCTTCTCAGAGAGGCTGTACTCCTTCTGCAGCAGTGCAAGCTTTTCCTCACGCCATATTTATCACTTTTTATTACCAGTAATAACATGGTTCCTCAGGGATCTGGAGGGTAAGTATGCCCCCTAGCACTCTTCTGGTAGCTTTTAGAGAATACTCAGCAAGCGCTAACCACACCAAGCTTTACTGATAGGCTTCCTTACTCAGAACGCACACAGCCATGGTGTCTCTTACAACTGATAAATAAAAAATCATTATGGCCACTTGGTTGGTTGGTTGTGATTGCTTATCTTAAAGTGTAGAGAGTTGTATTATCAGAGAATTGGTTTGGCAGTTTATCGTATATTTGTAGCATAATATCTGCTCCTTGAGAGTTTTATAGGTAGACAGTATGACACAGATATTACAGTACTTGGAAATTTCAGATACACTATACATACAGTATTTACTTCTGAGGTTTCACAAGTTGAGAACAGAATGCCATTACTGTCAAATGCTATGCACAATAATTTTTAGATGCAAAGTAACTCATGATGCCCTCACTTACTCATATTTAGTAGGCGCTAGAGTCTCCACAGGGTGGTGCTGTTATCACTCAGATAGCTTTTGTTAATTTATAAGTGTGGTGCTTTACATCAATGACGCTGTCCTTGTTATTCAGTGTTTCACATAATGTGCTGCACTAAGCCCTGTCAAACAGGTATAATTATACTCTCTTTTTGATTAAACATGCAGTTGGTCAGTGTTCTCCAAGTACTGAAGATATCATCATTAAATCCATTGTGACAACAATGATAATATATTGTCATATCGCTGTGCCATTGGTAAATTTAACATTTACTTTCTGTGTTGTTTATTTGATTAAAGAGCACATGAGTGTTGGTGGCATCCTACAAAATGAATAAAAGAGAGTAATTTTGTTAGAAAAATGCTCTCTGGCCACAGAGTCTTTGTAAGTACTTGAAAGTACTTTTTGCAGAAGTCGTGGCTGGCCACAATGGGAGAATGCCAGAATCCCATATTATTGTAAAGTTTGAGTGCAGTGCGAGACCAAACTGCATCCGTATGACATTCAGCACGGACCATTAAACTGAAAAGAACAGCAGTTGTGGATGGGATCCTGATCTTTAGATATGAAATGATTGCAATTATAAAATCACGCTGTCCTTTTTGACATTTAAGAAACCACTTGCCGGTAGTGCAGTTGCAGTTGTAATGGCTTGTCTTTGTGTGTGTGTGTGTGTGTGTGTGTGTGTGTTTGTGTGTGTGTCCCTCTTTTGGTGTGCCTAAAAAAGACATTCATTTTACCCCAGGTACTTCCCCCTCCAGAGTGAAGGTATAATAACTAGTGAAATTGTTAAATCTGCCTCTGCCAATTCTGGTCGTCCTATTCAGATTTTCATCAAATCTGTTGTCATCTTTGCCTTAACCTGCATAATGTCCTGTTTCTGTTTATGTAGGTAATGGTGGGTTAGTTCTCCACTTAGTTTTTGGTCTGTCTGAGGCAATCTGCACTCAAATCACTGGCCCACTCCTGCCCAGTCTCCAAAAGATGCTTAAGGGGAAACATGGTAAGATGCTGCTATGCTTCGATCCCGTTTGAAAATATCTTATATTAAACATATAAGCTTTGCCACGCAGTTTAATGGCTGTGAAAAACATTAAGTGAGCAAAAGTGCTCTTATGCTCTCTCATGCTACCAATCTCAAAACACTCTCATGAGCTTCTTACATGGTGTATAGAACAAGCGATTCAACAATTACATTTAAAAATGACGTTTTGTTAACATGTCCTTTATGCACAGTTTCTATTTATTTGCTAAGTGATATTGTGAAAAAAATTACACAAGTCACCTTTTATAGCTATTTTTCCCCAATATGTTAAACTCAGAAGATGAACAATAATTGTGAGTTCCCTGTGGAGGTGCTTGTGTCACTTAAAAAAATAAACCTGTAATTTGAGTAAACTTCTGCATATGACTACATAACACAAGAATGTGTGAAATGTGATCAGAGTTCTGACTATATGACCATATGAGGACTGTGCATATAACTATAAATGCATTATTACAGTGTGTTGTTTATCATTTAACACTTTTATGTGTTCCCAAAAGAATACAATGTTACACACACATATATATAGCATACATGAAATTTACACTCAGTGTAATTGGCAGTAGACATTTCCAAATTGTGTCAAAAACTGAAAGAAAAAGTTTTGTTCCAACAGCAGCTGTACAGCTATACATGTATGTGAAAAAATAAGTGTCTATATACCTATATAACTAGATCATCACTGCTAGAACAACATGGTTGTACTTTATTTTTTGACCTAATTCTGAATATTTATATAGAAGCCACCAAATAAAAATGCTCCAAAATGGCTCAGAATAAAATCTTGTTATGCTTAGAATACAGTTATAACGTACAGTTATAACATACATAAAGTACATTGAAAGCTACTTTTTTTGGAGATTTAAGGTTTTGTACCTACCAAGAATGCGATTTATATGTATGCGTAAGCATACACTCACATACACACATATAGGAACTGAAATAGCTATCAGGTTTTAATTAGCCTGGCCATCAGTGTGAAAAAGACAGGAAGGGCTTGTTATGTCCAGACTGGAGTGAAAACAATTGTGACTTTGCGTGACACTCTAATTATTTAAAAGTCACCAGCATCATTAAAACAGAAGGACACTCATCTCCTCTGGGTAGACACACAGCTCCAGGGTTAAAAGCCATGTTCACAACTATCAATAACTTCCACTAACTATATGGTTTGTAATTAGAAGCATAATCAATTATGAAATCATTCATGCCTTGTCGGGTGAAAATTGAACATGGATAAATAAACTATGTTAGTGCTATTAAGATGCTGGGGGGAAAAAAGTGTGAATGTGTACTTGCTAATCAGAATATAATCATTGTTCTATGATAAATTATACAGCAGCTTAAAGTAATCATGGTTGAAAGAAAGAAACTTGATTGTTTGACCTCTACATTGTTGAACTGCAAATGATGTGCCTAATCGTCAGCTGTCACTTCCAATCTTAATTAATCCTAATAGAGTATTGATGCTGTTCAACTGTTAGGCTTTGTAATTAGTATTGCAATTTAGACCGGATAATGCGCTGGGGCAGTCCAATTACTCCAGAGGAAATGAAAAAGCTGTGCTACCTTAGCTGTGAAACTGTCATTACAAGAAGATAGCATGTGGGCTTTAGTTGTCTATCCAACTCTGCCAGAAATACGAATACAAATTAATATACGTAACAAAGTCCAGAAAAATCTAAAGCAGCTTACTGCAGTCCCTGCAGCATTTTTTCTACTGTTGTGCTGTGGCCTAATTGATTTGCTGCTATCAATAGCCAACAAATCTGTGAAGCTGTCCAAGCTGATATAACCTGACCCCGATTCTCTCAGCTGTCACTCTCTGTGAGAAAGACGCCATGCTCCACTTCTCCGAGCGCTGCCTGCCCACCCAGCCGCCCGGACGGGCCATTTACATCCCTTTGTGTTTCTGCTCTGATAGGGCAATTAATAAAATATATGTTAATAGGATCTTAATTGTTTTACAACAGCGGCTTGACAAGGCAGTGAGCGCGAAGAGACTTGTCACTGATCTGAAGTCTGCGGGCACTCAGAGCTGCAGCGCTCCGAGTGTGGCATATGGTCGACTTTCCATGCTTAAACTGTACAGAATTATGGGGCCCTGCTGTTTATGTTTGAAGGAAAGAAAGAGAAAAAATTGAGCAATGGCACTCCTCAAGACAAGGAGTGTCTTCTTAAGACAATAGCAACTGTCTAACTTTAACATTTGATGAAAGAAAGACTAAAAAACATAAAAAACATCCCTCAACACCACCCCCGCCACACACACACACACACACACACAGCCCCAAGAATATTTTTGTTCTTTATTAAAAGTAAAACAAATATGTAATCTCCAATCTGGCATCATCTGCAAATTTCGTCTGTTTCATTATTCAGGTTTGAAAGAAACATTGTCTCTTTGCTGCCGAATAACACCCTGCTTGCTCAAGCTTGCAAATTAGCCATTTAAAGTTAATTAAGAGAGGCTTAACTAAAGGTGAGGGAGAGGAACCATATGTTTGTGCAGTCTACAGGGGACAAAGAATGGCGGAGGAGGAAAAAAAGCACACACACACACACACACGCACACGCACACACACGCACACACACACACATACACACACAGTGATGAGTTGCGTTTTAGGACAGAGGCTCCTGTCAACTGGCAATTAAAACGTTCAGCTAATGCATTTGAAAGTACTTTGCGTGTGAATATATCAGGAGAGTACTGAAGGCAAAAGTGCCTCAGGTTCTGAAGCTGTTTACGTGATAGTGTTTGTGTGACTAACTACCGTGGGATTCTGTACGGGAGCGTGACTAGAAAAACTTAAGGCTTTGCCTTCATCTGTCACTTAATTTATCTATATGTGGATAGATTGAACAAATTAACGACAGATTATGGCTTCATGAGAAACGTCATTTGCCTCCTTTGGCTTGGTATTTATTCCTAAAAGGCCTCTTGGATGGATTAAACCGGACACGTCCAATAGGCAGCTGTGACAAGACTGTGTTGTTGGTGTTGTTTTATTGAAGCAGCCCTGGAAACAGTTTCCGTCTGACTGATGCACTGTTGCTGAGGCCCGGGATGCCAAATGACTGTAGCCCAAATGGCCTGAGGGAGGCAGCAGTGAACAAACAAGCACCCAGACGCGCTCTCTTTCTTGGATTGCCTCTCTCTCTCTCTCTCTCTCTCTCTCTCTCTCTCTCTTTCTCTCTCTGTGGCCTCTGAAGGCCATTTACATAGTGAAATCTAATTACCCCACCGTTATGAGAGAGCATTTGATCTCAGACTTAAGCAGGGGAGAACATATTATTACCCAAAAAAGGCTTTTCCCAGATGAAGGTGGCTTACGGAACAGAGGGTCCGACTTGTACACAATCAGTCCTCCTGTTTTAATTATTTTCCATGTTAGAAAAGAGAAAGTGAGAGAAAAAAATGAGGGAGGGAGGCAGAGAAAAAAAGAACAGTGATTTGTTTTTGTCATGGGAGCCCAGGGGAGATTTTAGAGAGCCAGAGTGGCCAAGGAATCGACTTTTTCTGGACAATTGTGAGAGAACAAAGTGTCAACCGTGGCCTAGGAGAGGGGAAAGGACCAAAACGTAATACTTTCTTCCACCATCTGGGTGGTTTTACTTTCTCAGGTTTTTCTAACTCATTCACAGCTTTACTGACATTTATATGGTATTACATTTTCCACGGTCCCTGTATTAGTTTTCTCTGAATTGCCCTTACATTTTGGGTGTCTCTGCTCAAATTACATTACTCTGTATGTGTTTAGGAGAAGCTTAATTAACAGTTTATCAGAAATGTTCAGTTCTAGTATTCACTGTATGGAATACGTAAATTCCTACTTAGACAAGTGTTTAGAGATGCAGAATAATATCTTAATTATATCAGACTATTGGCAAATATTTATTAAACACCATATAATATATAGTAAGTAAGTAACCTTTTATTTGTATAACACCTTTCCAAGCCAACCCAAAAGGTGTTTCACAATAAATAGTCATAAATTTAAAACATACAAATAAAATACATAGAACAGACACCAACAAGAGCATAAAATTGCATTGCCTGTAACTGAATGAGAATATTCAAGCTGCATAGGATGGATTATCACAGGATACCATTAGGAACCTCTACAACTTCATGCCAAACACAGCTGCCTGACACCATATTAAGAGACACTACTTATTTATGTGTAACTCAATAAATATTGCCCATATCAGTCCAAATTTATCATCATTTACTGTTCCTGGTAACCTTTATCTTCCTTCCCAATAGCATTACAGTGCAACACTTCCTTCTGGGTGCAAGTTTTGTTTTTTGATGATGAGTGTATATTTAACAGAAAATTATATAGTAGTCTTAACAAATATTAAACAATACAAAGTTTTTGTGTGTTCACCCTTTACCTTTGTTACAGCTTCCATTCTTTTTAAGAGACTCACTTTCAGCTTTTCACACAAATCGACAGGGTTATTTTTCCACACCTTTATAATTTTGTCTTTTTCTGCTTCTCACAATTCAAGTAATCCAGACACATTCAGTGGTGTTGAGGCCTGGATTTAGGATGGCCAATCTGTTATACTGAGGACAGTAATGGCTTCTTAATAACTTTCTTTGGAGTGAAACTTCATTGTCTTCTCATTTTCATCTGTGTTTTTTTTATTTTACAGTATTTGTAATCCTCAAAATGAATAACTGCCTAACCACCTTTATCTGTAATGTTAATTACAAATGTTAATGTTAGTATGCCGGCATCAGCAGGTAAGTGTGTTGTCATTGGCTACAATTTACCTACTGGTACATCCCTACACATGTTAACATGTGAGTTGAGTGCATTGAAATCATGTGCAGGATATGAGCTGTAGATGTACTAGATGGGTTTGTTTTGTGTTTGTGTCTTCATGTACAGTGTACTTTAATGTAGCTTCCTTATCTGCAGAAGGTCTTTCATATTGTAAAAGACATCTAGATTCACAATGACTGTATTCACAAACTGATGCATTTTGATAAGGAGTGCATTCACAATAACCGAGAGTTTATGTATGTGTGTGTTTACCTCTGAGATTAGTGTCTTATTTTACTATGAAAATTATAGGAGCATTTTCTGTTTTTAGCCTCTATAATTTAGCTCATATATTTCATTACCTAAACGATCATTGAGTGCTTCCAGATTGCCCTTGTACTATATGTCTAGATTACAGCATGTGTGTAAATACGTGCACGATGGGTCCTGGCTCTCTCTGTCCTTTTGTTCCTGCTCCTCCAGAAATTGTCTGTAATTGTAGTCACTCTGGGGGGGAATTTTTTAGCTTTGACCTTTACAATGCAATAATATATAAATTGATGGAGAGAGAATTGCCTTTCCAAACTCGCTGGCGTTTCAATTGCGATGCAATTGCGGCTTAGTTTGTAAGACTATTTTGGTATTCTTTCACGTGGCATCTTCCTACGTGCAATTAGACCTTCATCTCAGGGGGTATTTTGCATCTGAAGTGATGGATCTGTGCGATGGATCTAGGCCTCTTGTTCAGACTTCAAAATGGATGCAAAATTGATGAAATTCATAGGCAAAAATTACCCCTTGCTTTGATCTTCCGTCTCAGGAAGAAAAAAGAAAAGAATATTGCCAAAAGCTCAGAATTCTGTAAACTCCCTCACACAAAGGAGCGACTGACTTTGCCCACACTGAGGCAGTGTGTGGTAGACAGAGGGGGGAAAAAAGTACAAAACAAAGGGGGTGTGAATGCATTAAGTGGCTGAAAAATAACCTTTCATAACTAACGGAAAGCCACAAAACTAATAACTGCTTACTTTTCATGTCCTTCACCCCGGTTCAACTTCCTTTTTACTCAGCCAAAGACAAATCTGTTTATAAAAGCGCACCGCAAAGCAAAAAAACATGTTTCCTGTAAGTCGAAATAAAGCTGTACGGCATCTCCCTTGTGTGTATGGGAGGGGAACAGGGCAGAGGATCCAGCTTTATTGATATTTGCAGAGGCCTGTGGATTTGCTTTGGTTTCAGGGACCTTGTGTAGGACTCTGGCCCGTTTGAATTCTTCTTCATTCCAGTTCCTACTGGCTTCCCGAGGCACCGTACACAAGGTGACTTCCAGAGGGCCTCCTGGGTGTGCTTAAGCTCAGGGAGAGGGCTAAGGGCCACCCCGCACCTCTCCTCTAATGGAGTCCGCCACTCACGGCCGCCTCAAAGAGCCGGCGTCCCACACGCGGCGAGCGGGATTACACATTACCATAGCCACTCTGACTCCCCACATACCACTGCCTGGAAACTTTAATTACTATACCTTTAGCTCCTGCTACCGAACAAACAAAAGAGAGGAAAATAAACACATGCAACAGTCGCCAGTACTTTGTTGGATTTGCACGCAGCATACAACTGAACCAAGGAAACACAGTGAGTGTGTCGTTGCCTCTGATGCTGTAAACTTTATATGTGTTTTGCACGACACTGAAATTTAGGTAATAGAACACAAGAGGGTATGTGCTGTGATTCTGATAAGTTGAAGTTGCGTACCATAGATCATCACAGCTGTGATTTTTGCAATAACACATGACATCAACTGTACTATACAACAGCTCTGCAAAATAAAGAAAAAAGTAAAGAAAAGAAGACAACATTGAATCAAATATGTTTTGATTTTGACAAATCCTTTAATTCCAGAAAGTAGCAGCCTTTCTATGGCGTATTGACCCATAAAACAGTCACAATATCAGGTTCAGGTAAACCTTTTCAGCACTTGCCAGACTAACTTTAATGTTGTTGTAGACTGTCTGTACAAACACACATCTTACAGCTCAACTTGTTTGCCTAATTGTTTTCTGTACATTTCTAACTAATCCCAATTCGTTTAGTTGTTACACTGTCGTAGCTGCTGACCGGAAAGTTTGCTTAGGAACAATGGCAAGTTTGGAATTTGTTGTAGCCCTGCTGTCACATTTTTCAACAAGTGAAATATTATCTCATAGTTATATAAGTCTTATAGTTATATAATCTTATAGTTATAGAAGTTATTTGATAAATCCTGATTTCATATACATGTATGTAGAAACTTAGTCATGAACCATTACTTAGAAAAACCTCTCAGACATGAACCATTACTTAAAAAAACCTCTCAGACAATCGGATTGTGGTGTCGGAACAAACTGTGAGGGAAGTGGGAAGTGGGGGGTGCCAAGGTTGCGTCAGCAAACCCAGTTTACAGGGTTAATTAACTGCAGCTGTTAAAAATTATTTATAAAAGTTCTGTTAAAGTGCCTTTATAAAAAGTTAAAGAGCTATATCTGCTAATTTTAGAGGAGAGTTTGTGATTATGTGTTTTATTCATATTCCCTCACACACTGCTGACCGCTTTAGGGGAAGGTCACTAAAACGTATGGAGGTTGCAAAGAGGGAAAGTGTTTTTATCAACTGCTATATGTCCTGCTCTGAGTGCATTTGAGTATGTAAGCATAAACTATTGGTTATTGTGCCACACATCAAATATCTGATTGGACATCACTGATCTTATTAGCCTAAAGTTCATCAAGTGTGTATCAGCAGTTTTATGTGTCTGTTATGCAGGTTTTTTATTGTTTCTCACCACCATATGTCACATTTGATGCAAATTATTATTATCAGTTAGTACTCCTGCACTGACTAACTTTATGCATGTGGGCTCCTAAAATAAAAGTTTATTTGTAATGCATATAATTCATTTTACGCATTCACAGTAGTGATCACTTTTTAGGTATAGGCTCTTTTATTTAAGAGGGAGTCAATGCTGTTATACTGCACAATTCTCTTAGCTGTCAACAAATTTCCTTCAGATTTCTCATGGACCTAAATGGACACATGCTGACTCAAACAAAAAAAAAAAAGCTTAATTTATAAATTTACAGATTCTCTGCACCATGGCTAATGTCCCTGAGTTAACTCCGGAAACCTGCATTTCTGAGGAGTTAGGCTTAGCTTTCATTTCTTTTTCTTTTTTCTTCTTAAAGTCCTGACCACGGGGAGCCTTAAGTCTTTATAATGAGGAATTAGAGCACACTTACAGAATATTACGGCACTTTAAAAAAATTGAGATTTTAAGGGCTGTAATCATATCATAGAATGCTAATCATTTTATATGTGGCAAATAAGGACTGGTCAAAGCTCTGAGCAAAAGCTTAGTGGCCCAAACTCTTTCTGTGAGGACAGTGGTTGTTGAGGTTTTTTTTTTTCCTTGCCAAGCAGCAGAAAATCCAATTATTAGCAACAACCCAATTATTTTCCCCCTCTGACTCCCGGCTCAAATCCAAGGTCGGCTTCATGGATTAGCAAGGTTTTACGGACAGGACAAAAAAAAGGAGAGGAAGCAACAATGTCGAATCCCCATGGCTGCCCAAGCCCTTCCGGGACTGAAGTTTGAAGGCGACATAATCACTAAGAGCAAGCAGGGAAGTGAAGGGGAAAGGGAGCGAGAGTGCGAGAGAGAAAGGCAAGAAGTCTATGGGCTGCGGATGGCTGTAATCTGAGGTCACTGAGTAACTCAGAGCTGTCAATAGAAGACCGTCTACTGCTAAAGCCGTATTTGACACTGTGGCCATCTTTAATGGTGTATAGTGCTCAAAGGTAAAACATTTGTGAGTCAATTATTGTAGACAGGCAGTGTGTATGTGTGTGTGGAGGTGACCTGTGCTTTCAGAAAGATTGTACTGGACCTTGACCTTTCACCCTGAATCATCCCCTGACCAATCTTGACCCTTCAGTCTGCAGGTCACTTTACACACCAAATCATGTGTGAAGAAAGCAGAATTTTTGTTCATGGCCGTTATTGATGGATAGTATTGGAAGATGTCTCCTTTGTTGAAGACACTGTCAATAATATTGAGTTGATGTCTTCAGGCAAGTTTTATAGTGATGTATGCCCTCGAACTGCAGGATTGCCCATGTTCTTGGATCCTAAGCAGTAAAGCCACAAAATGTGGATCCCTTTTTGTGCGAAAGACATTTGTAATAACATCTACCCATAAAACCCAAATGCATGACTCAATTGATCAATATTTCTTCACTGTGAAATCTTATAAGCTTCATTAAACTACAAGTCTAGAGTCGACAGCCACCAAACATAATCTTTCTCCATTCCTGAATTGGTCAGAAGGATGAAGTTATATAGTAATAATTAACTCACAGGTTTGCCATTCCGTATTAGTGCATGAAAGATTGGATTTAAACGTTCTTCCCCATACCGGCCCTGTGAGTAGGGCTGTTACAGTGAACCCACTGCTAACCTGAGCAATCTCTTCCACTATTGCTCAATTAACCTGCAAATAGCCATATCTTTATGACTCTGCTCCACTAATTATCCAACACCACAGTTGACAGGAGATTAGCAAGACATCAGTCAGCATATCTTTTTCTTGGATGCATTTCTTTGTTTTGCTACAAGGTGAATAGTGAATACCTCCATGGCTCATGGAAATTGCAAGAGAGGCCTATAGGTAAGAATAACATTGGGGTTTTTTATTAAGAATTAATGGCTGCAGAGGTGTTTTAAGAAAAGGTCATCCAACTCTTATGAAGAGACGGGGACACCTTACACTAGAGGTTCTTACCTTCAGTCCTTGGAACCCACTGCCCTGCATAGTTCACGTATTCCCTGCCTCAGCTCACCTGGTCCAGCTCATCAACTAATTATCAAGGCTTTCCCGGGTTCTGTCAGGTTTGTTGAGAAAAGAAACTGTGCAGTGTGACGGGTTGCCAGGAAATTTTTGCCACATTACTTCACTAGTAGGGCTGCAGTCAAGACCACCTTTGTCAGTTCCAAGGCGAGCCAAGACCATGACTAGGAGAGGTTGAGTGAAGACTAAATGAGACAAGTCTAAAGGGGACCAAGACCAAATCCAAACAAAACCAAAACCCAACAAATGGAATCATCATGATCAAGTCTTATTTATTCTTTATCTGCTACCACTATAAATCACTCAAAAATGTAAAGGGGCATTTCTTTACGTACAAACACAAATGTAACATGAAATTAAAGTTTCTTGGTATTCAATGTGCACTCTAAATCCAACCAGTGGAATTCAAAATTCTATCAAAATATCTTCTGATTTTCGAGTTAAAGTTAAAGCCTAAATTTAGTAAAACCTGTTTACAGGAAAGAGCACTAATTTATGTACAAATATTTGATTTAGCATACAAGAATTTAGAAACAAGAATTGTATTTGCCTATTTGCAAACTCAGCTTGATACATATGCAACAGAATGCTTTAGAATGACTTAATTTAATTGCATATATAAGTAATGTCAAATAATTTAGGACCCCTGGAAAGCCCCTGGAAACCTTAATCCTAAGTTTTATTTCTAGTTAAGTTGATCTTACTCCCCTGTATGTCTTATGAATACCTTCCCAAAATCTAATAAATATCTGCTGTATTCAACCAGTATTGATCCCCTCTCGATGTAAGAGTCTGCAGCCATAACGTGAGTAATTTGATTTTAACCATAATTTGTATTTCTGCCTATGCCTATCGCTTTAATTACTGGAACACTAAGAAACCTACCATTCCATTAACACCTGTGAATGAGAGTTATCTGCTGCTGGAACTTCAGAAAGATCTACAAACTCCACATTGTTTAGCTTGTAACTTGGCTTGGCTTGTAATGTTGTTTGGCTTGTAACTATAAACTCCACAGTGTACATGTAACTTGTTGTTATGTGTTGTTTCACTGTATTTCACTTTCCATTCTTCCGGTGTTGTTAGGTGTTGTTTTCTGTTCAGTGAATGTGCACATCCATAGACTTAAGAGAAGAAGGATGAGTTTGAGAAAGAGTCAGTGCACATTGGTGACAGTTAAAAAAAAGAAAATTTAAAGGGTAGTTGGAACAGAAAGTAACTTTGAACAGAAAGTACTACAGCCCTATCTAATGCCTGGAGTTTTCCTGGGTTCTGTCATCTCAAACGGAACTGACAGATTACTCTGTGGTTCTATTTTGAATGTGCCTGAATGATGTCTATTCAGTCAAAAACTGTAAAGTCACAGTTGCTCAATAATGACATTAACATCTAATTTCTATAGCATAACAATGGAAAATTGTAAAGCTTCCTATATAAATTCTTCCTTCTAATATAAATTACACACTGTGCATTTAAATCATACCTTTTGTCTAAACGTGTGTGTGATATCTGCATGAGTTTGTTTATGTATGTCAACAGCATGAACGCGGTAAAGCTACCAAGCCATCTAAACATGCTAATGTGGAACTAATGGATAATGATCACTGTGCTGATAAAGAGAGAGTCCCTTACAGCAATATCAACTTGTTTTTTTGTAAAAAATATAGTAATTATGAAATTGATGCCAACAACATGTTCCAGAAAGTTAGGACAGGGGCAGTTTAATGCTGCTTTTACATGTTTGTGGCAAACCAGATAATTCACTTTTAGTTTTCAGTGAATTCAATATTTCCAACTGTTGCTATTGACCACAATGGTGCAATATAGCCTACTGGATTTTGATTTTTTGGGACCCATGGACTTTGTGGTTGAATTACTTATGAGCCCAGTATTATAGAACAAAAGTGTAAATAATCTACACTACCAAAGCTTTTCCTCTATGGATAATCATCCATTTTTGGCAGTAACGCTGTCACCATAATATATTCATGGCTTTATGTCACCATCAGCCGGATATTACGATGTAGAGAATGACATTTTTGTCAACAAATGTGAAACACAGCATAGCACTAGAAATATTGCAAAATGTTCTAAAAACATCTTAAGCACATTGCGCAATAATAGTTGTCTATAATACTTCGGGAACACCATTGTCAGTATACATAGTTTTTGAAGCATCTACAAATGCATGTTAAGTGGAAAGTGGAAGCCATATTTCGTCAATATCTACCAATGTCACCAACTTCTCTGGGCTGTAGCTCATCTGAGATGGTGTGACACAGAGTGGAGACATGTGCTGTGGTCTGACGAGTTTACCTTTCAAATAATTTTGGTAATAATGGATAGGGGCTTTTCCAGCCCAAAGAGGAAAATGACCATCCCGATTTTTACCAACACAAAATTCAAAAGCCAGTGTCTGTCATGGTTAGGGGGTGTGTTAGTGCCAATGGCATGTGTAATTTGCATATTTGTGAAGGCATCCTTGATGGTGAGAGGTACATATATATTTTGGAGCAACAAAACTGCCATCTAGACAATGTTATGTTCAGGAAATCCCTGCATGTGTCAACATGACAGTGCCAAGCCACACTATGGAGATGTTACAGCAGTATGGTAAGGTATTGCAGGTGCTAGACTGGCCTGTCGGTACGACAAGAGAGAACCCAGACTGTTAAGCAAGAATGGAAAAAATATCAGTTTCAAAACTAAATGGTGGCCATACTTCCAAAACGATTACTGAACATTCTTAAAATGAGAGTGGATGTAACACAGTGATAAACATGCCCTTGTAATGTTATTAAGTAGAATGCAGATTAAAGAAAAAGGATTTGCAAATCACTGCTTTCTGTATTTATTTGCTTTTTAACTACTGTCTCAACATTTAAAAAAGGGTTTGTAATTCCATTACAGTTTAAGAGATGTAATTATTCATTTGTAACCAATGTCCTCTTTTGAATGACACTCTTAACAGGGCACTCCACTTTGTTGCCATTTTCCAGTGTGAACCCAATATTTGCACTAGATGTGGCTATGACACTGTGAAAGTACTAAATTTGAGAAACATCACCTGTCCTACTGGATTACTGTGTTATGAATGCATTCCCAATGTTTTGCCTTAGTAGTAACACCTGCAGCTCATTACCAGACCTTTTTATCATCATTATAAATACAAAGTGACATCAGGCCATGTTAACATTACCACACCTTGTATTTTCACTTTGTTTCAGTTAGGCTTCATTCATTTGTCTTTGTACAGTCCTGTTTCATTGTACACCTTTGCTTTTATCTCTTGATGTCCTAAGTACTTAGCTTAGGTGAGCAGTCATTGTATCAGTATTTCTATTCATTTGAGTGACAGACATGAGTGTGAGAGAAAGTTTGCTTGTCGTAGAACGCTATGTGCTAGTGAGCATTCATGCGGGAGACATGCTGTCATTTGCAGTAATAGCCAACCATAGTTTAAGCTGTGACTCAGGCAGTGGTCATCAACATCAAGCCATTTCTGCTGCTGAGTGTGCTCTTGCACTGAGTTACAGGGTTACTTTGAAATAAACTTTGTTATAATAATAAAGACCGCTTTTGCAACACCAACGTTTGACAGTATTAAACAATATATATTGGTTTTAAGGCAATAATTGAAGAAGTCTTAGTACTTACTAAAGAAGTCTTATTTTTAACAAATGCATCAGTTGAAAACACGTCCACTCACCTGCTACAGTGGAGCCAGAGTAGTCTCTAAAATGGGATTTTCAGGTTTAAAGAACAGAAAAGCCCCAGTTCTGATGATGTATTTTGAAGGTGGGAGGGACTTTTCAAAAACTAAAAGTACCTGGGATCAAATACTTGAGAACAGGCTTTTTGAAAGCCCCTTTAGCTAGCTAACGTACAAGGGAGCCAGATAAGTAATGTTGTTATTGGGAAGCCAATTGTCACATAAGTATTTATCAGTTTCTACTTCAGTGGCTATGCCAGCAGTCAGGATTTCTGTTTTATATATTTTATATTATTTCTATGGGAGTGTTCCCAATCTTTGTATGGTGACAAGGCAATTTGATATTAAATGATTACTTCAGGCTGTAATTTCCTTTTACAGCAATTGTTCTGGTGAAAAATCACATTAACAAGATTTATGACTTACCCTAGATGCAGACGATTAGTCAAGATGTGCTTGATATCTGATGTGTGCATCTTTCGTTTATAGTGGGAGATAGTAGGATAACATTGCTAACAAACTCTGGAGTTGTATTCTTACCAGACTTTTCATAAATGCATTGCAAATTTAATTTATTTAATTTATTTTAATAATTTATTTGCTTACAGTTACTTAAATCTGCATAAATAAGTAAAAAAACCACTTAGTTTTGTAGTACTCCTTTGTTGCTATACATATATCACTTTTTTTAGCATATTTTTGGATTCATAACTCTCAGACCGTTAGCTAGAAGTTGCATCACTGATATAGAGCTGTGAAATGAGGTGTGTTCCACTTTAAATTAACAGCAAACAGAACAAAGAAACCTAACCTAGATGTAGTCTGGTATAGTACAACAGATCCTTTAATGGTGTGAATAAATGCAAACTGTGTAGTGGTAGTGAACCACAAACTAGCTAGAGTGCCATTCGGTAAAAGTAGTTTCACAGCACTGAAGTTAGCTCGTTCTTCATCAGCTTCTGATTTTGCCTTGAAACTTTCTGTTTGGGTTTAGGAATTCATGTAGTTCAGCCTTTGGTCATCTTGCGAAGAAAGGATGGTTCTGGTTACCACGGCTGCCTACAGTTCACATGCATAGAGGTTTCATTTTTTCTTTTTGGCATAGTCTTACTGTTTTTATAGACATACCATGTTCTAAACCGCATAGGTGTGTCAGTGTGAAACAAATGTCGATCTGGATCAGAAACCATGTGTAAACAAAGACGAGTTTGATGACAATTCCGCTACAACATATGTTGGCGATGTAAAGTAGAGAAGTGCACGTTAGATGTCAAATGTGTTAACTGATCAATTGCATGTGGGGTAAGTAATAAATAAATAAATGTTCATTAGATGTTCAGATCATGTTCAAACTATTCTTTTAAGCTTAATACCTGAGTAATAAGCTTTCTATCCTTTTTTTTAGAACCAAATAGCCCATCAACATTTGAGATACAGTAAATTAAGTTTAAGTCTGAGGTACAGTAAAAACAGTGCCACCACTCAACTGCAAAGAGAGGGAGAGAGAAATAAAAACAGGTCATGGTCCCAGGACGCAGCAGCCCACACTCTAGTCTCCTGACACCTCTCAGCAGACACTCAGCCGCTGGAGCAGTTAAACTGCTAGACACACATCCACCACTCAGATGAGTGAATTTACGTGTTAAGTTACCCCCCATTCCCCCTCAGCTCCTCTCTTAAGGCCCAGCTCCGATCATCGGTCCCATTAGGAATTTCAAGTTGAATTAAGGTACTTGGGGAGTGCACATTAACACGTGTGAAGCTCCTGTTGGTTGATGTTAGAACGGGAGTGAGACCCTGCAACTTTATATTCCATTAAGCAGCAGGCCCTGCCTCGTTCCCTCTGAGCATCTAAATAAGTAATCCAGACCGCGCCCCAAAACACGAATCATCTTTTCACAATGCTGGAAAATTAATGGCACGGCTTGGGTAAGTAAATTACACCAGGCCCTCGCCCTATCACCTGGCCACACATTAAGCGAGAGTGATGGGAGATGCATTGTTGTGTCTCGCAAAATAGGAATGCACTCGGCCAGAAAACACCGGAATGGGAATAAAATAGTGTGATGGCCGGCCCGCTTCCAGGATCACCTTGTATAAAAATCAAATTCGGTTTGGCTGCTTATTAATTCATAAGCCATTAGTAGCATATTTCCTCTACAAAAAGGCCTCTGACAAAAGGCCGAAAAAAGAGTGCATGCTCGGGAGAGGCACATGGAAATAACATTTTAGCATGCTCGATTAAAACGGGGTCGCAGGGAAATGGCTCAGAGCGCCGGCCTGAAAGATGCAAATGGGCCAATGGGTTTATGCAACATTAGCTACCTGCTCAAATAATGCCAGAGCCATCCAGGAAACGTAATCTACATCTCGAACCAAATTCAGTCACATACAGAGATACATATCATCCCTCACTGTTTTTCAACCAGCATTTATCAACTACACATACACAAAAAGACCTGCATGCTGTGTGACTTTTTAAACAAAACAATATCATAGGATGCACTGTATATATTAATACAGTTCATTAGTATAGCTCTTCCATTTGAGTAAATTTTCTCCTTGCATTAACGTTTGTCAGAATGTTTTCTCGGACGAGAACAGTATGTAAAATGCTTGTTCTTATTGGGGAGCTACTGAAAGCTGAATATATGTAAATGTATTGGTTTTTTAAGACACCAGAAAAGGGGCTGTTTTTTCAGCCGTGACTATATGGACTGGAGCAGTGGTCACAGCCCTGGAGATTTACCTGCCTACAATGCTTACTTTCAGCCTGCATCTAACATGATGCCTCCTCTCCATACCTGCACTAAGGCTATGTTCAGATTGCAGGCAGATCAGATTTATTCCTAAAATCAGATCTTGGGAGACAAAATTGCTGTGGTAATGGCGGGGGTGTCAGTAACTACGTAGCTATGCTAGAGACATGGATTTCAAGGAGGTTTTCATGGATGCAGGAGAGATCCACAGAGTCACTCTGTCATGTCACAGTTCAAAACTGTTGTTTTCCTCCATAGTAGAAATGGATTGGTTGTCGTGTTCAGGTTGACACAAAAGGCACTTTGAAATCTAATGTGAGTGTCCGCAACATCCAGGCGGAAGGTCCATTTCCAAATGGAGTTTGGATCTAATTTGCAAAACTCTGATTTCATGTAATTTTTTGACATCCAGACATACTATCTGGATATCCCAAGTCCTAATGCATCTGATCCCCATCACTCTTAAGAATTGAATTATCTGGAGCAAATGTGGCAAGTTGTGGTTCGAAAGTCCACAGAACGGTAGGTCTCCAAGAGCAGGGTGACTGTTGGACTAGACAATTAACTGTGGTTTTAACAGTGTTTACATGCTGCATCAAACTCTTTTATGTAAAAAATGCCACTATATGTGGCATTTAAATGCTGTTTTCTGCAGGGCATGCCTAGCCCTGAAATAAAAACATTTGTCCTGCAGTGGCAGCTTTTCTCCAGGTGGGGCAGTGTTTCCACAGAGGAGCAGGTGTTAAGAGTGTCTCATTTCCCCACATAAACACCTCTCACCGTCCCTGACCATGAATTATTAGCACAGACACCAGTCTCCTATTTATTTTTTAAATAGGGCGAGCAGGCCGCACCATCTGAAAGTCAGAGAGCTGCAGTGCTCACGCGTGTGTGTGTGTGTGTGTGTGTACTAGGAGGGGCGTGCACCGTCACAGGAGTCATGAATAAGTCACATGGCCCCTGGACCTTCCTCCGAGGGTTTGGGGCTTCTGAGATGTGTCTCTTTCATCTGTTAGGCCTGCAGTGTCCTGGAGAATCACCGTGCATTCAGATCCTGCATACAGCATATGTTCAAGAACGAGAGAGAGGGAGAGAGAGAGAAGGAGAGAAAGAGTCACATACTACTCCTACATCAGCCTCGTTTCTACTCTCGTGGGATGGTGCCTTTCAGCAGGACTGCGCTGCAGTACCTTTTCAATTAGAGGTGTGAGGTGAGCTCATCCTCAGTTCAAATAATGAGTGCAATTAAGCAATTAAGAAGCCTGCAGCTGCTTCTGCCCTACTTAACAGTCTGCAAATGAGTAGACACAGGGGGATACAGGGTATTAGCACCTCCTTCCTTTCTGTTTGCACAAATAGATCAGGGGTCAAGGTCACAAGTGAGTAATCAGCATTGGACAAACACAGTGAGTGGCAGGCTATGTCCTTCTACAGCTGATTTTTATACAGAGGTAGTTTGGGCAGAGAAAAGAGAGGAAAAAACCCTCCTCTGTTTACACTCGAGGAATGCATAGATTTTGACTTGAACTCTGTCTGGTCTGTTTAAACTGCAAAGCCCTAAGAGATTCTCCTCTACTTTCTCTCCGCCGCGTTGAGTAGCCCTTCCACTGCAGCGGAGAGCCACTGGACAGCACAGATGAGATGTCTGGCATTTGTCAGGCAGGGAGAAGAAAAGAAGCACGGAGCTCGCCTCACATTCACACATAACATGAGTTTTTAAACTATTGACTGCACAGGAGTTGCAGACTTCAAAAGGTCCTCCTGACCTGTTTGCCAAGCAGAGCCTGCCCGAAATCAACCAACCAACTCCTCCCTACTCCTCCCTACACACACACGCACACACACACACACACACACTACTCCCCCCAACCTGCATCACCACCCTTTCCCTCCCCAGACCCCTGTCTTTCATTATTGATATGTTTTTTCTCAAGTTTCTCTCTGACCCGGTACATTAAATAAAACATTGTATGGTTCATGAAAGATTATGAAAGAGCAGCTCATAAGCAGTAGGAGGTGTACACTCAGCACAATCCATTCTGGTATATAATGTCAATGCCAGCCACCCTCCAGCCCCCCCTCATGCCCTGCAGGCATATTGGCGGAACTACCAATGGATGCTAAGCTTTTTCCGACAAAGCTCCGAAGATAAAGTATCTTCCTTTTATCCCTGCTGCAAATCAATTCTGGGCCTTACAGCGAAATCCCATAAAATAACTTCAAACAGCAGTACTTACTCCAAAAATTTGTATTATGGCTATATCTCTTTGAAGCCTGGCGACTGAAGTTTTGGAGGAAAAATGATTTAAGCGTTATCTGCTAAGACGTCGACGTGTCAGCACTTCACCTCAGCTTTTTTGACATATCAACCTGAACCTTTTCTCCCCCCCCCCCTCGCCCTCTCTCTCCTTCTATTCCCCTCTTCCTCTCTCTCTATGTCCGCATGGTGTTTCGTTCTTTTATTGCTCCTAACCACCTAGGCCTGGTGGTAAATACAAATGTTGCTTGTTAAATTAATGGGTGAGATAAATGGAGAGGTAGAGCAGAAACTGAGCCCCATAGTGCTGTAGGCCTACAAAGCTGTTGAAACATTAATTTCTCTCTCAGCCATCCATCAGTCAAGCCATCACCTACAGGACTTCACCTACAAATCCACCAAAAACATAACCATGACTTTATTGTACAAGCACATAGATGAGAGTGGTGTAGTGTTAGACTATCATGCAAAATGTAAAAGTTTTGCTGCTAATACAGAAGTAATAGTGGGGACGATCTTCCTGGTAAGCTGAATTTGTGTTTACTTTCTAATTAAGTTGTTGCTATTGGCCAAAATATACAAAGTATGCCTTATGAATACCTTCCCAAAGTCTAATAAATGCCTGCTGTATTTTACCATATTTTGCCCCACTTGGTCCAAATAGTGGGGGACACTTCTGTAAACATTTTGAAACCAGTCTGAATCTGTCCATCTACCTACGTGGCACATCTGAGGTTTTCTCATCCAGCAAACGCTATGCTAGCATTCTGAGTGTATGCATTCCTTGGATGCTCATCCAGCAGTAAAGTAGATAAAAGTTTTGCATTTTTAAGGTATCAGGATATATTTTTTAGTGTGTCATGGACACAGCAGCATCATCGAAAACAAGAACACCAGGTTTGCTTCAGTAACCTCACTCAGAAGGTTAGCGGTTATGCTAAAACTTCTCTTGAAGGCTGGAGCTGAGGCTGCTCTTATTTCAGATGAAGAATAGAATCTTTGGCACAGCGTGCCCACCATAGGGACGCATGTTCATGAAATCATCACACACCTACCTCAAACCACAACAGTTTGCTTTTGGATGAAGGTATGTTGTCATCTTCAACCATCTTAAGCCTGACCTTTGTCCTGAGTTCAGTTCTAACAGTATGATGATGGATACTTTATTACAAACTAAATTAATACTCTATTAAGAGCCCTTACAAAACTAATATTTTCAAAATCAATCACCACACTAGTATCATGGCTAATGGCTTGTCTATGATGTGAACCCTGTGATGGTGTTGATGAGATTTGTGCTGAAGATGAGGACGTTAGTGCGTCAGCCTGTAATTACCACAGCATAACCTTTGTCCCCTCTGTAATCTCAGTGTCATGATCCTAATCTACAAAACTATCAGCTAATGATGGAGGTCCCTTAAGCCCAGCTCCTGAGCCGTGCTCTCGCTTTGTAGTGAAGAGCGTGATTCTCCCTCCTCCTGAGCAAGCTGGCCCCCAACCAGCACACAAAAGACCAGTGAAACTATCTGGGCAGGCCCATTCTCCTCTGAAGAACAACCACACACATCTACCTATACCCATAAACACTGCAAAATCTGTAAACTCTCTGTACACTGTCCTTGTGCTTGCTGTAACCCATCAGTTGACTGATAAGTACTTAGAGGTTTTAGCATTTAAAGGATTAAATAAAATGTTATATTTATATATATTTATATATTTATTTAGTGATACCTCCAGTCCAGTGCATCAAGATCAGAGCTGATCCAGATGTAATTAAATGATTTGGTATTGGTTATATTAATTCTTGTGTATGATTATGTGGTCATTTTTATGCTCTTTGGTTATACTATCATCATTAAGGTTCCATGCATGGACAGTCCACAGCTTCCAAATGCATCAGACAATTCTGGGAGCAAATTGTGATGAGCCTTTTTTTTGGACATGCTTTGGATTAAGAGTTTCAGAATGTCAAACTGTACTATCTGTAGGGCCAATTGCTTTCAGTCACCAGCCTTTTGTGTTATACAAGCTGGCCACTTGTGCAGAGTACAGGGTAGCAGGTGAAACAATTGGTGTAAGCGTAAGAGCAGTTCACTGGAGAAAGACCAGGTGAAACGGAATCACGTGTCTTTAATGTGTAATTAATATGTCATCATTCTTCACAGTTTAAACAGATCAGTGTAGTTTAGGGCTGCTAATAGGTTATTCTTAATTTGTTTGGCCAAATATGCATTTTATGTTATATCTGTAACATGTTATGTGTAATATGGTCTATGTGAAAATAGTTTTGAGATTCCAGGAGTGAAGGTTAACTTAAATCAGCACTGCACGGCATGAGAACAGTGTATTATGAATAAAATCACAGGAACAAGGAATGCTTTACATGTCAGTAAACCATTTGTGCCCTTTCCAACAAGCATTGGATCACATTGCTGGCCTTTAGGGAACCAGAGGTACAGACCCCAGAATCTAGCATATTTGTATCCAACTCAGGCACACCCTGGACGGCCTTGCCAAGACATTCACCTGTGGTGGAAGTCCAGAGAGCCAGCAAAATTTAGAGCACTGCAACTCCTAAAAATAAGAGCAGATGAAAAGAACTTTACAGGATTATAGACCATTTTGCGCCCTCTCCAACAACATAACTTTTAGTCAATGATAGCCACTTCATCAGTGGTCAGTCAGCCTGGATCACAAACGAGCATTAAAAACTATAATATTATCTGTTTCAAAAAGTAGGCCAAACACAAAAATAGCTATCCAGAATGGCACATCATGTACATAGCATTAATGACCAGCCTAGAAAATCTAAAGTAAATAGTGTGGTTGCAATACTGGAATCAGTTGCCTACTTTTTTATTTGGGTCAGAAATTGGGGGTGGGAATGGATTAGGTCATCCCTGGTAGAAGGGAAGCAGAAGGGAAAAGATTTCAGTTCCATGGATACAGAGAGTCTAGGATTTGTGTGCGTTCATAATTTAAAGTCCATTGATTTCCGAGGTGGGTGAATAGTATCTGCCTAAGAAATGACCCTGACCTATAACCAATTTGTAGCAAATTAATAAGATCGTTCATGGGGTGTGTAAAGTGTGTGCGGCTTTGAACTGGAGTTGGACAAAGGTGTGGGTGTTGACAATCCAAAGCCCCCGAAGGGGATCAAAGTGGACTGACGATACAGAATCAAAGGGATTGAAAGCACCTTATGGGGAACAGTGTGAGGAGTACAGTAGTGAGCTTTGTTTAGTAAAACAGAGGGAGTGGACCAAAAGGTCTTCCATTCTGAGCAACACCACCTTCACCTACCCTTCATGTGCGTGGCCTTGTATATTTATTGGAATGCCTTTATGTCAGGATATTGTTGTTTTCACTTGTACACACTGCAGTACGACAGTGCATTTTTTGTTGAGTGATGCCAGAGACCCTAAACTAGATTGTTGACATTGAAAGTACAGTATTTTTCATTTGGCACATCATGTGATGTTAGAGAAATTGCCCAATCAGAGGGCAGTGATAGGGCCAGACAGAGACACTGCATGGGCTAGCTGCCTGGCTCAGACCCAGGAAATAATTGACTGGCTAATGGTGCGAGAGGCTCTGATTAATGTGGGGCAAGTTGGCAAGCCTGCTCCCCAACAGCAGCCATGTGACGGCAAGGCAGGCAGGAGCCTCAATGGCTGCCACCGGAGGCTTCTGACATTTCTGCTCTCGGAGCAGACAAGCAGTGATGTGCAACCGGCGTCGGTCTGGAGCCAAAATAGACACCGTTCAGCGGGAGAAAGCGGAGGGGGGACACTCTTGAAACCTTGCCTGGGAAAGCACTTGTTTGTCGGCAAGCTAATGGCTAACGCTGAGCTTTTCTTTTCTTTTTTTTTCTATTTTTTTTTTTGCTTACATCATCCGTGCACTGATGATCCATTACTGCAAATTATGGTGCACCTTCCCTAATAGCTAGCCACTGTTCATGGTGTAATAATTACTCCGGCGAGAGTGAATCTTAAGGGGCTTGTCTGGCTGGTGCTGTGGCGTTGGTGTGCTGCTGTGTGCGCAGGCTGTGGCGCGCTGTGAGGCGCCGCGTTTTTTGAGGGGCCTTGTCAATTATGCAGCTTTTTCCTCGCTCTCCTGTCAGCAGCCTCTGCGCTACTGCCTGCTCCAGCAGCCTTTGATCAGGCCGTCCATACGGGTGAGCTGGGTCTGGGCTGAGCCGGAGCTAGTGGAGCAGGCCCTGGCTGACACAAACACACTCGTACGCGAGCTGACACAGCTACAGATGCAGTAAATGCCAGCCCAATCTCCTTAACAGCCAAACAATGAGGGGAGGCATCATGCAGGGGCGGGGGGAGTTGGGGAGGGGGGCAAGTTGTCATTGTGCTTGACAAAGCGAAGGAGGGCCATCAAACAACACATCCCATCTGGTCACATCGGACTTAGCGGGCACGGAATAACCCCTAAAACCCCAGAGCTTATTGTCTCCTGTAGAAATGAATTTCTCCACATGGCTTTTCTTATGGGCTTACACAAAGCCTTAGCTCATGCAGTATGCTACAGCCATGGTTATGATATTCCATTTAGTACTGAAAGGCGGAATTGGCAAGGGATTTAGAGGAGTGTATTTCATTTACTTAACTGTAGATTACATCAGTATATGGAATTAGCTGTATTGTTGCTTTATCGTCTTGTTAGGACTCATCGTGTTAATATGAGGCTCATTATAGGAAGTAATTTGCTCTGCTCTAACCAGTAGCAAAATAGACGTGGAACTTGTTTCATAAACAACTTTCCCTTTTATAACAGAAGCTGGTGATTAAGCACAGCCTTTTATAGCCACATCGGATTTGCGCTATAGCCTCTGCTAGCCATGTAATCTTGTCAGAAGCAGCGTTTGCCCTCAAATGAAATCCTAATAGCAATGTTTTTGTGGCTGTGAGTGGAACAAAAGGACTACAGAATACTTCACAAGGCCTCACAACTCGGAGGCCCAACACCTTTGGACAGCAGTTCCCAGGGTGCCTCTTGATACAAGCTAAATCAGTTGAATGAACTCTGTCACCGAATCAGCTGCAATGGTACCCAAATGGCAGCGAGGACACAATAAAAGTCACCCGCTGCTCACAAAAAGCTTTGTCACCAAAATGCGTTGTGATGTACGACGATTTTTCCATGCGTTCGCTTCTCAATTATGGATTGTGAGCCAAATGAATTCAGATGGCTCCCAAACACTGAACCTTCTGCTTGCTCCCATTAGTGTTTGGGAACAATGAAAAATACATTAGCTCTGTGAATATACACTTTGTGCAGTGGCTCAGTTCTGCGACAAACTCCCCCAGTGCCACTTTAAAAGTTCCCTCTAAGTGGAAAGCTCTTTCTTAGGCTGGTGCCCGGTCACCCAATAGCCTTGATTTCCAGATGACAGCCTATTTCCTGGACAAATAGAAACTCAACAGCTTGGGGACAGGAGAGTATGTCTCAAATATGTTAGCCGTTTTCTTCTGATAGTTGCAATAATGGCAGAGACATTCGGAGGAAGGATTTAGTTCCTTTCTGTGTGATGGTACACAACATTCCATTGTTTTGAACAGTTGAACAGTTGCGTTATTCTAGATTCAGGATTGTCGTTGTGGGACTTGATGAGACTATGACATTAAAAGGAGTTATCGAATGTTTGTCTGGTCCAAGTCATTAAAATCTCTGTTTTTGTCCACCAATAATTTTTGGTCCACCAAGTAACTTGAAATAGTACTAGCAGTAAATGAGTTCATATCAATTATTTGTGTTGTTAGCTAGTATAACCTTTTTTAGTTCCTTTGTCATCATTCATCAGTCTGTGTGGAGTGATTTCTTCTTTTGTGTTGCCACAAAAACAGTTACATTTCTCCCAGCACATTCTGCAGTGTATTGCTGTCAAAATGAGCGTCTTTGAAACATCATAAAACTCTACATATTGACAATAAAATCCATGCATGTTGTCAATTTCATAAACATTGTTGATGACTTTGCTAACTGATCGTTGCAGTCCTAATCTTGACATACTATGTTTCTTTCACATATAGGGGAGTACAAATGCTGCAGTTGAAGGACAGTACTTTTTCAATATCACTGACTGTTAAGAACGTAAATTTGGGGTGGAATGTCTCACTGACACGGCGGTAAGTGCTGTTTGTTGTCAGAATCCACTACCCATATCTCTGATGAAATATTCAAAACCCCACTTTCGTTTTCATTGCACAAGTCTGATTCTTAAAATTGAACGTAAGGCTTTTAGTAAGAGATGCAGATCAGCTTAGGTTGGCTATGTTTACCTGCACCGCTGAGCAGATTAATAGTCTGTACTCTTGTACCAACTACGTCTTGTACCAACTACATCTTTGTGGGCGTATTGAACCTTAAAACAATCTATGATTGATAAATAGACTTGGGTCTTGAGATTTAACTTAAGTTACAATTTGTGGTAATGGTAACTTTACCAGTGAATTCTTAACTCTGAATGGAAATCAATGGGAACAGATTTGTTTCCAACCAATTCTGAGTCGTTTGGTCTGTTCATCATGAGATCATGAGATGCAAAGTTTTATAACAATGAAAAACAACAAACATGGAGATACAAGGTTTTCTAACTTAGTCGAAGTGTGGAAATTTCTATTATGATTGTTACATTTTTTGCCACGTTTTGTCATTTCGACTAATCATGTCAATCATGTTAATCATGTCAATACAGCATACAACACTTTTTAAGAAGTTTGGAATCAATGTTTTGGATAATATAAAGACATATTTGTATACAACGATTTATTAAAACATTATAGATTTTGATGACAAACATAGTTTTAGATGATTGTGTTATAACTGGGAAAGCTGTACACTTTGTGAACTTATAAACATAGTATCAAAAAACTATTCATAGCCATTTGGGGACATACATTACTCTCAGTATTGCAGTTTATGGTTTAATACGTGCTCCTCTTTTAACCATGCTATTAGGTTTTGTTGTTCTTACAATACTTTAAATGATGAATAAACTGTCTTTTAATGTTATTTAGTGTCTAGTTTATATCTCTTACAATATGCTTATCAGACAACAGCACATGATTCCACTGTGCATCAGTCCATATCAGATGAGTTCATGAGCTCTAGAGAAGTCAGCAGCTTTTCAGAACACTGAGGTAATATGATTTACACCGTGCACAGTGCTGACTTTTGCATTTGTGGATGCAGGGACGGATGGCGTTTATTGACAATGGTTTGTCAAATTATTCTTGAACCCATGCAGTGATAATTTATCACGGAAGGATGCCAGTTTTTAATGTGGTGTCGTCTGAGGAATAGAAGGTCTTGGTCATTCATTTGTGGTTTTTGGCCTTGCCCTTTACACGCAGATATTTCTCCAGATTCCTTGAAAGTTTTGATGGTATTTTGCACTTTAGAGGATGAAATACTTAAAATCGTTGCAGTCTTTGGCTGAACGAAGTATTTATTTATTTATTTTTAACATATTTTTTCTGATGCATTTTTGGCAAAGTGATGAGTCTACCTCCATACCCAAGATCTAGGCCTTTGCTGGGTGTTCCAAGCATGTTTCCTCACCTGTTAAAGATGTTTTTAGAATAATTCACAATGTTCCTAGTCTCAAATTGTCCCTCAAATTGGCATGTGTTGGAAGCATCAATTTAATGATACCATAATAATACAAGGATGCTGATAGGATAAAACATTACAAGTACAGGTTAAAGTAGATGTATAAATCACTGTTTTGGCTTTTATTTGCATTGTAGCAGCTGTCCTAACCTTAATAATTTGGTTTGTCCATGTTTGTCCATGTAATTCAATGCAAAGTTATTCATTACACTTAAATCACCGTGTGTTGAAGCATATTGAAGACAGCATGATGTGCATGTGTTTTCAGAGTACCTCAATGCTCTGTGGCATGCTTTGGTCCAATGCTTGGGCAGAGAGCATTAGCCTCAGGCTCTGTGTGTTTCAGAAGCTCATGGTTGCTCCATTGTCCAGCGAGGCCTGCTTAATTTCAGTTGGTCATGGCCGCTGTGCTGAGTGTCATCTCAGTGTGACTCACAGGTCCCTGTGCGGCCTGGCTGACCAAAGGCCAGGCCCAGCATCTGACAGGCCCGGGCCCAGCGCCGATCCACATAATGTGCTTTAATGAGCTGTAAGGAATGGTTAATGTTAACATTCCCGTTTCTGTAATGTACAGGCTCAAGTGCAAGGCATCACAAAGTCAATTAGCAGCAACAATGTGCCATCTTCAGTAGCTACAGACGTCCATGCAGTAAGTGCATTGTTGAACACTGTTGACCAGTGCAGCATGAAATTTTGCACTGGTTAAAGCTCAGAGTGCAAGTTTTGGGCCTCTGCAAATTAGAACAAGTGGCATGTTGTTGTAGTGGGTGTGGGTGAAAGTGGGTGTAAAATGCATGTAGTTAAAGGGAGGGGATGAGCTATGGAGAGAGCGAGAGAGAAGCAGGGAGAGGGAGACAAAAAGATAGCTGTCTTATCTGGGTCCTTTGTGGAATGTCATGTGTGCGTTGAGAAAAAAGGATTGATGGAGACGCTCTGTAAACACACCATTACATGGAGGGTGTGTGTGCTTGTGTGTGTGCTAGCCTTCTGATACATCAGTCTCACGCTGGGATTGTCAGAGTCACACATACACACACACGCTACGGGTTGGGGCCTGCAGTGTTACATTAAACAAAGCGCACCATATGAGGCACCACAGCTAAAAACGAAAAGGCTAATTTTCAAACCTGCTCTTCAAGGATGAGAAACATCTACATGGAGTGGTGCTGCTTAGGGGGCAAATTATTATTACTAAAGGAACAGGAAAATAAATCAAAACCTCCTCCCGTTCTTGACATGCTACACAAATTGTCAGCAACATGAGAAGAAGCAGGCAGTCTCTTTTCTTTCTAAAGCACATTTCTATCACAAATATTGTTTCAAAGATATCAAAATAGCTGAATGCGATATTTGACGTAGCGAAAAGTGGTGCTATTACGATTAAAGTGGGACTGTTCTGGGTTTCGGCACCACAATGAGCGTCGCTGTTACTGCGAGCTTTAGACAAATAAAAGAAGCCACCGTAGTCGCGCAGAGTTCAGCCTGACATAAGGGGAATATGGAAATCTAAGAAGGCAAGAATGGGACAGGATGGGGAGGGGGGCGAGGAAAGAGGGGGAAAAGAATCATGTCTGATGGAAAACTAACTGAAAGAGTCTGAAATGTCAGATTGTACCAAAACCAGCAAGTCTTGTGTCGCCTTCAAATGCCTCCCGCTTGGAGGGAGAGAGGAAGGGAAAAGGGAGCGTAAAGAGGGCCCGCGTGTTTGTGAAAAAGACGTTTACGGCTCGCCTCCGATGTGGCACGTTCGCTCCTCCGCGTCTGTCTGAGAGTCGGGGGTTTAGAAGAACAGAGAGAGAGGGATAATGAACGGCAGTCTCGCAGCCGCTATTATTCTACAGAGCGCACGCATGCTCCTGCATCACCCCATCACTCCGATTAATTGAAACAATTTTCACCACCCACGCTTCTGCACGATATCCCTGACTCTCTCTTTCTTTCTCTCTCTCTCTGCTGCTATCTCTCTCATTGTCTTTCTCTCTTGCTGTCTCTCCCCACCCAGACTACACCCAAACTAAGCCCCCTAAAATCAAACCTGGGAGGCTTGAAGGCCTCTGAAAGGATCTCAGGCAGTAGAGAGAAAGAGGAAGAGAGAGAGAGAGAAGGAGAGAAAAGGAGAGAGAGAAAAGCAGCATTTATCACCGTCAGTTTTCCTGGCCCCTGTCACAGCCTTTGGTCTGGGATGCCTGTGACAGAAAGAAAGGTTGAGGCTTTCATTTGTGTGTATTGCGTGTATATGGACAGTGTTGAGGTGCTTGTAAAAACCAGTCCACCTCTCTCCAACTGTAATGGAATTACTTTACTCAGTACATTCATAAAAATATATCAAATTACTCATATACTTTATTTCTGTGTTACTCTGAAGCCCAAACACATCGGAAATGATTAAAAAGTACAGTAGAAGTAGAAGGAAACAGACAAGTCTGTCACTATCAATGCCTTTGAACAAGCCAGTTTTGCTGGTGGTCACAGGCAGCACACACAAATTGCAAGCAAGGACAGGATAACACAGATAAACCATATAGAGAATATTTAAGCTCCTTTTCCACCACATGGTAAGCCCTCAAAACTCATCTGATGCCTGATGATCTTCTACATCTTGTCTGCAGTTTTTCCATGTCAGCTTAGCTCAGTTGGAACCTTGATGGATTTGATACAATAAATAGTAAACCACAAAAGGTGAGGAGACTCAGCTCAAGGTGAGCTGGTGCCATGTGTTGGAAAAGTGGCTTTAGCCGTAATTGAGTTGGATTAGTTTTACATGGAAAGGTGCTGTAATCATACACTCTGTCTGGACTTTTATTTTGTTTTTCTGTTTAACCAAAACAAATTAAGTTTGGGTTAAACAGAGAAACACGAGTTTGGGTTAAACAGAGAGTTGTATTTTCTGGTATTCTGTCTGGTATATGTCTCGTTACCACTTAGACAACAGGCATTAGTGGTGTGAGTTTATGTCATCTGTAAAAATTTGCAAAAATTTCTTCTGGATCTTGATTATGTTATGCCTGTGAAATGTATTCCGTTATAGCCCAACCCTGATCTCACACTTGCTGTAAAACATCTTGAGTAATCTCAGATAGACTTGGTTTCTGACTCTATGGCATACTTATGTGTATAAAGATTCATTGTAAATGTAAAACAGTAGAAGTAGCCATGAAATGTGTTCACACTTTTTTTGCATAGCACATTTGTGTCAGAAACCAAATGCTCATGTCTTGGATAACTGGCTACTTAGGTTCTCCACCTGTAAATAATTTTAATCCCAAATTGCTCTGGATTTTGTTTCTTCTGTAAAAGCAATATGATCCACAATATTTTGGAATCCAAGCATTTTCACATGGTCATTTTATATTACATTATACTACAACTAAAATCAAACACAAACCATCTGAATATAAATCTTTTGATCGGTTGATGCTCCACTAGAAGATAATTGTTTTGGAACAGAGCACTGTGACATATTTAGTCAACAGGCAGCGCTGCAGTGATGATGGGAAGATCATGTTCTATTATGGCATTTGCATTACCTTAGGCAGAATTATGTGCATAACTAACCATCCACTGAGTTTAGTAATAAATAAATAAAGTTAACAGAACTGAGGTGGCACCCCAGTTGACTATGTTTGAGGGCAAAATATAGTGTAAATTTGAATTTTTTGCACTAGGAAAAAAAGAGAAAAAGAGAGAAGGAAAAGAGCAGAGTTTCCGAAACTAGTGTATTTACCCCCTCTCTGCTCATGACTGAAGATGCTGGTTTGAAAGTTGGCTAGAGGAGAGAGGGAAAGGGCTAAGGGTTTGGGATTAACAATGACATAACACGACGAAGGCTCTGTCAGCAGCATGACACCTCGTTTTGCCCGCCATTGTCTGATTAACCCAAACAGCAAGCGTACCATCCGCCGAGAGGATCACAGAGAGGCGGGAAAAATACAACTGTCAGGCTTAGGCACCAAAGCCCATTCCCGCCGTGTCTCTTCCTTAAAAACAGACTTTAGAGGAGAAGAAATGAGGGAAGGCTGAGGAGAAAAGTGAGTGTGAGAGAGGAGAAAACAGAGAGAGTGGGAGAGGCCGAGGCTCACACATGGCCAGCTTACAGGGGATACAAACCCAAAGATTATGTTAATCTTCCTTTCTTTGTCCCCTGCGAAATGTTTTCATACTACGCCTTTTATCTGTGGAGGAAGGGATGTGAACCTCTTCAGTGGGTGACAGTGGGCACTTTCTGTGTGGTTTCTGGGTAATTAGCACCAGTAGCAGGCCCTTTCTTTTGCTCTGTTCAAGCTTATGGTCTTCTTAGGCACGGCAACAGAGGATTTAGCCCCTCAACCCTTTGGTGGGAGTTTGCAGACTGATTCCCAGCCTGGCTCCAGCCACACCAACCATCTGCTGGTGCTAGCAGGATCAAACCCCTCCAAGACTCTCACCAGCCCTGACAATCAAATGGACAGCTTTGGTTCAGACAGGTGACCGAATTCATTAGAGCATTCAGAAGCAAAATGCAAGAGATAACGCTTTCGCTCACTTAGAGTCTGAGTCAGCTGGATTCGCTGAGCTCTGTGTCTGAACTAGAGTTTTACATCTAACTTTATGTTGATAAGGATAGATTTTGTTATTAGTTTAAACATTACTGACAGGTAATCTTTTACATTTGTTGAATAAAACATGCTTTTGATTGACTATTTGTATGTATTTCTTGGTATATATTCAAGCATCGGGTAACAGGTAAATCAATGCCATGGCAGCTTTTTATAGATGTGCAATTATAGTTTCTCTGCTAACAGCTACTGTATACATACATTTTCCTTAGAAATATGGCAATTAACAGTCATCAGAAATTGACTGTTTTCAGCTTGGATAAAAAAGGACAAGTTGCTACTTTTAATGTTTTGTTGGCCGTGGGGGGCATTCTGACTCTAATCTTTTCTCAAAGGAGTGAAGAATCTCTGCGAGAGGCTGGCCACCACCTCCGCTAACAGCCATACAAGGAGAAAGCCAATCCCACATCAGACACAGAGCCTGCAGCTTACTCCCATCGCGGCATCTTGGACAATTCAACTGGAGGTCAGAGGTGCTTCTCAGATAAAGTGCCATACAAGGAGATCAGTAGGGCCGAGCACTCAGGCTCAAATCAAACCTGAAGAAAGGAGTGAAAGCGATACGTTTCTCATCCACAATCCCAGCTCCAAAAGTTGCTTCTTCAGGGGCTTCGTTTTGTCGTCTTCTGCTCCTTTTGATGTTTTCTCTTTGACTTAGTGTTTTTTTTTTCTTCAACGATGCCTCTCCTCTCCACTCTAAAGACTGAAGCGCTCCCTTGCTCTCTTTTTTGTGGCCTGAGCTGCTTCTGATTGTCCCTGTCACGGGTGCTTTGTCTTACACAGCCCTTCCCTCACCCACGTTAAGGCAAGGGGGGGCGGCATCAAAGCCTGGCTGAGATAGACTCACCACCACTGGATTAAAGTCTTATTTTCTGCATGATAAAGTAGCTACCTAGGGGTGGTATTAACTTAATATGTGAAAGAATGTTATTGAGAGGGAATAAAGTGTCAAAAAAGCTCCGTCATTCTCTCTGTAATGTCTTAATCCCGCGGCCAACACAGGGTCCTTGGGCCAGCGTCTGTGTTAATCATGCCAATGCCCATCTGTATACCCCGTCTTTTAAGCTGTTTAAACTTCGCCTAAACTCAATTATTGTCTCTGAGACAGCAAGATGGTATTTTAAGTTAGGTGAAAGAGGACTCGACAGGGACGAAAAGAAAACCCTGTGTTAAAGCGAGGAGGTGTCAACGCCACCAATTTAAGTTGAGCTAAACAGATTAAGGGGGAGTCTATGGCCCTGAAAAACAACATGACAATGAGTTAAAGAGAGGAGGAATCTCACTTTCCAAGCATCATCTAAACTGCTAAAGCAACCTAATCACAGTGGATCTGAGAAACTGTGCCCCAGCATATATTTGCCTCTTTACACCTCACACGGAGCGTCCACTGAAGGTTTAAAACGTTCAGAGTACTGTCCCGCTTACGAGACAACCCTGGTCCCACAAGCAATTTAACTCATAGTTGTAGTCAAATGAAAAGAGTTAGCATATCACCCTAGTTGTTTTTTTCTGATCCTCACTGATGGATGTGTTTTGGAGTCCCTTGACTCTTTGCTCAGAATCGCTGCTCTTAAAGCCTTACTCTATTCTCAGAGGTACTAGCTTCATGCAGACTCTACCAAGCACCTCTTTTTTCCAAGAGATGACATGTTGTATTTTGGCTAGCTTAAACTGTAAAGCATTTTTATTCATTCAGATGTAATATCATATGCACTGTATATTGCGTAGTTCATGTTGTACATTCATTTATTTCATTAACTCTACAATGAATGCATAGGGATAAAGGGAGAAAACAGTGGTGTAGGTCAGGTTGCATTCACACAAACACAGATGGTATGCAAACCTGTTCTGCCTTTTTAGTGTTAGTGTTTTTGCATTCGTTCTTGACCACCAGATGTCGACAAGTGAGACTTCATAGTTGGGCCTGTTTCAAGCAATTCTTCATTGTACAAAATGCATATTTGAGAACAAAGTCTGTTACCTGACTCAGTAGACAGTGGCATTCTATTCCAGCATCTCATTTTAGAAGGGACCTGATCAACCTGATCAGCATCAATCCCCCCACCCACTACCCAACTGGTAATTATGCACCTGGTCCAGGAATACCCATGTCTTGCACATTTCAGAGCTTTCCGTTCTCTACCACACCTACTCAGGAAGGGTCTGGTCATCATCAGATCAGTTGGATCAAGATCATTACAGCAGGAAAGCCCCAAAATATGCAAGCCAGGGGTACTCCAGGACCAGGGGTGGGAAGCAATTCTCTAATCCATGGATCTCCATGCTGCTCCTTCATCTCTCAGACCTCTGTCCTGCACTTCTTGTTGAAATAGCAAGTGTTTCGTGGGTGGTGTAAATGTCCTGGAAGTGTGATGCAATTAGGATATCAGTCAATCGCTTGCTGCCTGTCGGACACATTGCACATTGTCGTACAGCCATACCTCCAGCAGCGAAGAGCTCATTCTACTAAAACCACAGACCAGCTGGGGAATGTAGAGTAGATGCTGTGCTTCACAAATGAATGCACTTTCCCTTCAACTGAACAACTAAACAATCATCCAACCACTATTCATTTCAAGCCAAGTCCTGCACTGCACTGAAGGCTGAATTATGGAACAGCAAAGTAAATTTCCCTAATTGATCAGATCTTCTGCCTGTTGGCTACTGTTTAATATATTCTCAAACCGGAGCAGCCATGTAAAACGAATACACAATTTCCTATTTGGCAAAGCACATTATTTCTATCCCTCATTCCTTTCCTCCCTCTATCTCTCACTGAGTGTCAGTTTTCTTCCATATGTGACCTAACTGACCACTCATTCCTTCAGCACATGGTCAAATGAAGAAGTAGTGGTGTAAAGAAGCAGATTTGCCTCCTCCAGAGCACAAGCATATCAAATCTACTTAGTGCAAAACGAGCGCTTAACCCTAAAAGGCTGCACTGTACACTTGATGGGACACGTAAATGGGTGCATTTGTGTGGCTGCCCTGAGAATTGCTGACCTTCACAGTGCTTTATGGCTCTGTAATGGTGCAAGTGCACTGTGTTGAAAGGAAAAAATGAGACAAGATCTCCTGAAAAGGCCGGTCATCCGAGGACTGATCCCTGGACTATTCACAGAATAGTTTTGGGCACTGGATGTTTTTTAAATACTTTATAGAAAAAAAGCATGATTTGAAATGAAAAGGCCACTACTGATGTTATGCAGGACCATTGCAACTCTTGCATTGCAGCTTGTAATTTGGAGTGCATATGGGTTTTACAAATTTTAGAGAATATCTTTTCTCCTACATGCTGGTCTACAAAGCTGTCGAGTTGGAGTTAGCAAGGTCCTCGTCCCCTTGCAAAGGTGAAATTTGGGACATCACCAAATCACAACAAGTGGACATTTTACTAACCGGTAAATTTTTCTCAGCTTTCTTTAGTGTAATTGCTGATATTGACAATTTTAGGTTGATCTGCTATCTTCACAATGGAGAATGTAATGGTTGGTGATATATCCCAACTGCAAATTCCTTGTTGCAAATGACCATCTACACATAAAAAGTGCTGGACAACTGGATTGCTAGTCACCAGCTTTATATGGATGCCAGTGAAGGTCAACAGAGGCCATCAAGTTGAGTGTCTGAGCTTTAGAGATGAGTAATGCCCACTGTTTGTTCCTCTACCCACTTCCTCGTTCCACCATCACCGAAAGATGCCACTGCAAACATGCTGGCCTGGAGGAGCAACCCACCCGTGTGACCTCAGTGACATGTGGAGGTAAGAGGACATGCTCTCCTCTCCCCCGGCGCGGATCCCGGGGAACAGTTTCCCACCTAAGCAGCAGTCAGGCCGGAGAGCACACTGCACCTGACATGCTGTAGCAGGGCATTAACCTGGAGAGTGGGTGAGCGAGGGAACGGCCACAGTGAGCACGCCCGGATTAACGGCGATGAAAAGGGAGGACACCATTGTCACTGTTTGTTTGTGACACTAGAGAGGAGTCACATGACCCTGCTAGGGCAAAGAGGTTTAGGCCACATGGGCTACTACACATCTGAGAAGAACAGTTTGTGTGATTCTGATTTAAGGTGGTTGGCTTCAAGCAATTTTGGCAAGACTGTAATTCCTAGAATTTCTGTTGCAATTCAGCTCTGATGGTCTCAGTTTAATTGACTTGTTCATGCTCCACTCATATATGTATTCCTTTGTATCTCCTGTTGCCATGTTGGGCAGGTTTCACAGAATATTGACACAAATCCCAGTCTAATGGAAGGTTGGAGCAATGATCTCAGTTTTCTGCATCACATTGTTTTCAGTCATCTATATGTTTCTTTAGACTCTAACTGTCAGGCAGGGCGTCCCCATTTAGTAACCTGGTTGTTTAGTAACTACTTGGTTTCTTTATATAAGAGATATTTTATTATGAGTTTGATATAATGTTTTTGTTCTGCATATGGTCTTGTTTTGAGGATAGACATGCTTCATATATATGCAACTTTGAAGCAAAAGGAAAATTATTATTATTATTATTATTATTATCCTAGTGACTTGTGTTAAAATCAAGCAATTCATTGTGATTAATCACATTCCTTTTTGTTTTATCAATGCTTATTTGCTTCGTCAGAATGTATCTTTACTTTCTACAACATTATCTTGTCTACTTATGGCTTAAATGAATCTGAACATGAAATTAAGGTATATATAGTTTCCAATTTTCATCACTGACATGCAGTTATGGCAATGGAGCCTCCTACTTTTCCTCTAGTATAGCTCCCTCTTTCTTATACCGCTGTCTTGTTTCGAGGACAGATGCGGCTTTCCTCTTTGTTATTGCCGTTGATATGCTTGTTGGTTTATCCATAGTTCTGTTGCCATAACTAAATAAGTTCATGGAATGGCAGTAGCTGGAAATAACTAATGTCATTAGAAGAGCTAGGATGGAACTTACCATTTAAAAACAAGAACCATATAGTCAGGCATAGCAACATGAAGCACTTTAGCAGCTGGGTTTCAGGGTCAAACTATAAATGAATTGAATGGTCAAACCAGCAAAATTCATAATTTGTATAACTATGCCATTTTATTATGATTTAGATAACTACGTGATGTGACTCAAATGTATAGCAGCTCTATATTTCTAAAGAGTTTTGGCAAACAATATACCCAGTAATATCCCATAAGTGAACTGTGCCCAGTTCAATTTTTCGAGCTGGTTCCCATCCTCTCACAGTGAGGAACTGGACGTTACCCGACATTTTAACATGTGAAATTGCAGCGTTCACTGCCGTTTTGGTGGGTTTGCTAAAGCAGGGGTAACAAGACATACAAACACATGTGCACAATGAGCTCCTGTGTGTCTGTAGGCCTGCATAATGACTGGACAGAGAGGCAGTGGAGCTCACACTTATCCTGATGCTCATTCCACCACAGACATGCCATTGTCTTCCATTAGAATTCAGCATGGCCAGGAGCATTCATTTTACAACACTTGTCAGAGTATAGATCCCTCATTAGCCCCAAGTCTGGAGCAAGACGTGAACATGGGCCCTGTCAAAGGCAGGAGAGGAGAAGAATAGCGTTTATGTGTATTTCTCACACTGGAGCACAATGAGTACCTTCAGGAAGAGCCCGCTAACGTGATAAGAAATAATGGCGTGAGGCAGAGGGAGGTGGAACAGGGGGATGAAGTATGAAAGAATAAAAGAAATGACCTCAGGACAGTCTAAATAGGGAAAGAAACACACATCCCTAACTGACCACTCATCCTCCATCACAGTCATATTTTTTCCACTTCATGCTTGGATTCCCCATGAAGCGATTTCCCTCTCTGTAAACAAAACACACATTTGCACAGAAAATTACAGACACTAGGAGAAGGCCGCTTTACACTCAATGCTTTGGACATCACTGCTTCTCCAAATGGGAGAAAAACAAGACCCTTTATATCCAGTTACGGGGAAAGTGCACTTCGGCATGGATAAGTGTTTTTAAGGGGGGTGGGGGGCGCACGGGACAGCAGCACAGTCCAGATTTGTGTTGACGTTTGTAGCGTCGAAAGTTTGTAGGACAGCAAGGCTGGAGACAGATGTGCATACACTCAGAGACAAGCTTTAAAGAGCATTAAACTAATCCATTTTGGGACTCTTCCCAAGGGTGTCACAAACGCAGTTCCAGAATCATACGTTTGCAGCTTCTGCGAGTTTTGAAGATTATAGGTTTTAATACAGCCTCCTAATAGAAGAGCAGAGATGGAGGCTGGAACACATGGGTCCACAATAGGAGCCAAATCCCATCTGACATATATATGTCCCGTATCCATTTATAAAGAACTTAATAAACACACTGCTCCCTTTTCCTTCTCAAAGCTATTCCTCAGGAGAAAGATGAGAGAAGACACACTCCTCTGGGCGCAGCCTGAAAATATGTAGTCATTGAAAATGACATGCCATCAGATAATTAAGACACTTTTTATGTAACCTAGCCAGGCAGTCAAAACTACCTTTGCATTTAAAAAACCTTTATTACATGCAGTTGTCATGGGATGCTTAATGTTGTTTATACAGTATATTTAGTGCAAATAAAAATATAAGGACTACATGTGGAGATGCATCTTTGTGATCCAGTGCGTCCTAACCCGTCCTTTGGTAGGTGCTGGTCAGCAGGGTGAGTAAAGAAAAGGTCACTTAGCTTATTAATGCTCTCTCAGTTAAAGGTGATTTCAGCAACTCAACATCTATAACAATCTGTCCATTTCCTCTTCTCCTTAATAAAGATTCCCACGGTGAAAGTTCGCTCTCATTATCCTCAGTGTGCACGCACACATACCCACTGCGTCACAGAGCTAGGACAGAGTTATAATAGAGCGATGCACATGGGTATAACATGGAAAATTAAGTTATTCTTGCTTTAAATTGGATACATTCCAATGTCTTCTAGCATACATTGTAACATTGCTGTTGCTTATTTCTGTGGGAGTATAGGGGGATAGAATAGCACATGGGGCCTGAAACTGTAGGTGCAGTATGAGCTTAAGCTCAGGGTAAAAAACTCCACTCTAAAGTATTATTTTTAAGTGGTTGCTGGTCTGTACTGTGGTTTTAAGGCACAGAATGCCAGCACTTTCCTATAATAAATAAGAGCAGGAATCTTGAGGTTGCCCAAAAGAGTTAAATCTGAGGACTAGAGTCAGTATAGAAGTGCACATATCCAGGTGTTAAGTTGTCAAAGTGACTCTTCCAAGTGATTTTTTTGTAATATCTTCATTCCCTGCAGTTCTGTTATGTAACTAAGAAAGACTGTTTGCTATTGATCAGCCAAACGTGTCTGACGTATATTCACTTCTTTAATGCACCTTCATACCCTGACATAACACTGCCTTTTGAAGTTTACACTGGTAACAATCTGGGCGGTTCTTTGATTGACCTGTTGTTTGTTTGACCAGCCTGAAAGGATGACTTGTCTGACCATGGTACGTGTTTTCACTATGCATGAGACCAATTCAGGTAAGCTTAAACCAAGAGAAGTCCGCTGCTTTTCTGGACGTTGCTGACATTTGGTTTCCACTGTGCATCTACTTAATGTGCATTTGTGGGTACATTAACAAACAGTCTTTACCTGACAATGGTTTGTTTAAGTGTTCCTGAACCTCCATTCCGGCCAGTTTTTAATGAAATGCTGTCTGAGAGATTGAATGTCATGGGCATTCACAAGTCTGATGCATAACTTTTATTCATAAGTTTGAAAAATGGCCTTACTGAGTTAGAACAAGGATAAACCTTCACCATTGCCAGCATAACCGTCTTTATTCATTCATATTCATTTACGTTAAATGCTAACATTAATGGTACTGTGTGTCAAGTTCGCTCTGTGGACTGGATGCATAGACTGCATGCTTTCTGCTGCACACAGTTTTTGGTTTTTGTCAACCGATCAATGATTTTTAATAATTAATGACTCAAATTTCTTGAGGAATTATTTTAACCCTAAAAGGTTTTCTTCCTTGACCTTTATATACTTTCGGATTCACTGTACCGTTCATTGTTTTATACACTGTAGATGGTGAAAAGCCTAAAATCCTTGCAACTTCGCATTGTAGAACATTGTTTTGGAACATTGAGGAATGTTGTTTCTTTGCTGACTTCTTCTTCTTCTTCTTCTTTTTTTTTTTGGAGCCTTACACTATTGCTTTATAAAGGTCTATGTGTTTCCTAGATGCTCCTTGTATACTCAAGCACATGATTGCATCACCTGTTTAAGATGTTCTCTAAACGGTTTACATCATTCCTGGGCTTTAATTGGTCCTTTGTCTTTATTTTGATTGCTTTTCACCTACTTGAGGTTTTGAAACTAAGTTACATGAATTAAATTGAAAAAACAGATTTTGGACATGAAAGATGTATTTTTTGATTGACCACATTTGGCACGTTAGAGAGAAATTGCTTACATAATGTTGCTTAAAAATACATGCTGGAAAGAAATAAAATCAAGTAAGAAATTCTCACTATTGTCCCCACAGTCTAATGAGAACCGTTAGAAAAACATGTATTCCACGTACATTCATACAGCAGAGTGGGTTTACTCCCTTTGTGTGTTACACTTTGAGGGGGGCTAGGCTATTTAGCTCAGTGTCCCATTCATAAACCACTGATTCATATATTTAATGCTTATTAACTGGGACTGTTAAAGTGAAGCATATTTCCATGGAGAAACTTGGAGCCAAACGGATAGAAGAAGCTGTCGAGCCTCTTAGCGCTTTGCGTTCCTCACACTCCAGCATGGCCTGGCTCTTTCTGCCAGCCGCCCTCACTAACGCACACCACTCACACACTAATATTAGCCAAGGGACGAATTTGGGGTGGGGGGGGGGGGGGTGTCGGATCTGGTAGGAGCAGGGGAAGAACGTTGTTGGAGAACAGATCTGTCCACCTTGTTAATGATCATCCTAATTGAATTCCGCTAATTAGCTGCATACACGCCTGGTGGATTCACTTGCTGGTTTTTCATATGTGGCAAGAAGGAGGGGGGAATGACCTGGTGCTTTCAGATCCAGAGAAATCTTAAGGCGCAAAAACATCATCGGCCTTCTGCACTACCCCCCACCCCCAATGCTGCCGGGGCCTAGAGGCACTCTTTGTTGGCGGGGCGGCCGATATAGGTTAAGGAAGGCTCTCATGCTCTGCGATAGGGAGCAGGCAGTGGAATTTAAATTCTGATGACATTTACTGTCAGGCAGTATTAGTGTGCTGGCGTCCTCCTCAGCCTGGGCACGAGGCTTACTCAGCAGAACTAAGCCTGAGGGCTGGAGAAAGACTCTCTCTCTCTTTCTCTCTCTCTCTCTCTCTCTCTCTCTCTCTCTGTCTCTGTTTAACTCTCACTCTCTGTCTTTCTCTCCTTCTAAAACACTCTGTCTATATGTATATCTATATGTCTCTTTCTGTCTATCTGTCTGTCTAGTCCAAAAACTCTGATCATTCTGTGTCAGAAACATCACCACATATGGATCCCTGCTCAGCCCCATAGTAGTGATACGTCTACTGCCTCACACTCTCTGTTTCAGACCCTGCTTCTGCTTTCCACACCATTGTAAAGTAGTTCAGATGAGATTTAACCTCAATAGCACTGAAATGAATGAGCACTGATAACGATATTAAGACATTCAATTAAATTCTGTCTTGGAATTACCATTAGGCTTGAGAGACTGTGTGTGTGTGTGTGTGTGTGTGTGCGTGTGTGTGTGTGTGTGTGTGTGTGTGTGTGTGTGTGTAATTGTGTAAATGGCTGAGCTTGGTATAAGGGTGTTTGCACGTTTAACTCTTGAGTTAAAATGTATTAGACAAGGCCCAAACTCAGTTTGGCTTCTAGCAATGACGCGACCTTGAGTGAGTAATGCAACAGCACTAAGCAGACAGAGCCGTGGGCCTGCACCTTTGGGTTAATCAGGACCATTTTACAATGTAAAAGAGAAGAATTACTTAATTGCACATGTTAGGCACATTTACATGGGGGTCAAGCATTATCATGCCAGGTGTCTTTATGTGAGGGCAGTGCATCCTATATATTTCGAGATATGATATATTGATATAACTGGGGAAATAATATGTTTATGATTTATCAGATAGTATGTAAATGATGTGTTCAAACATATATATATATATATATATATATGTGTGTGTGTGTGTGTGTGTGTGTAAATCATAGTAAAAATGATTTAGTAGTCATAGTTAGTGAATAGTTGCACAAGTAGTTGCATCCAGAAGAAATTAACCGACAGGAATGAAACTTAATGGGTAGGTTTGACATTGTGACACATGTGAATGATTCAAGTTTCATGCTCAGCCGCGCATGTGACGTAAGCAAGGACAGGCCTTATTGCTGTATCTGACTGAGCCTTCAGCCACGATTGCGGACATTCAGTGAACAGTGATGCCCCACATAAGTCATCCTGTTAGTGCCAGAACCATTGGCAGACTGCTGAACAATGCAGGACTACATGCATGCAGACCGTCATGATGACTGCCCTTAACTCCACGTCAACGTCGCCAAAGACTGCAATGATGCCGTACCACACTGTCTTGTAGTGACTCAGAATGGCAGAGGGTCACCTTCAGTAATAAGTCCCGCTTTTTTTGTGGAGGCACTATGGTGAGCTTCAAGGTAATTGGTTTGTTGTCAAACATCACATGTCCAGAAGTATAATATAATTTATAATTTATAAATTTAATAATAACAAGTATAATTTGTTATCCCCCTTTGTCCTGTTCTTTAATAGTCAGGACCCCCACAAGACCAACACAGAGCAGGTATTGTGAATAATTTTCAGCAATGCAGTGATACTAACGTGGTGGTGGTGTGTTAGTGTGTGTTGTGCTGGTGTGAGTGTATCAGAAACAGCAGTGCTGCTGGACTGTTTAAACACTGTGTCCACTCGCTGTCCACTCCTACCGTGCTGGTCCACCTTTTAGAGGTACAGTCAGAGACGACAGCTCATCTGTTGCTGCAGAGTTTGTGTTGGTCATCCTTTAGTCCATCAGTGGTCACAGACCGCTACCGACAGGATACTGTTGACTGGATACCACCACCACCACAACGTCAGTGTCACTGCGGTGCTGAGAATGATCCACCACCCACATAATGTGCTGAGAATGATCTACCACGCACATAATACCTGCTCTGAGGTTTAATATTATGGCTGTTTAATGTATATACATCAACACTTTTTTGTATGTGTACAACTGTAAAAAAATATATATAATTGATCTTTTCATGACCATTTCTCAACCTTTTCATTACTTAAACAGGCTGTGTTTAAGACTAAGTGACCTCTGTTCCAGTTGACTCCCCTATATTGTACCTTTTCAAAAAATGATTCAGGCTGAAGCACTGCATGGAACTTCAGCGTGAATGGTTGGAGCTACATTGCAGTTGGCTGAATAGACTGATGTGTGTAAATGTGTTGGTTTTTATGATATCACAAAAAGTCCACAGCATGGACTTGGTATGGAATTGCACATTTTGAATCTTAACAGTGATGACCTACTACATTAAGCTGTTTGATTATGAAACAAAAAACAGGGAAATATAGTTTTACATGATCTGGGTCCTTTAAAAAAAATGAACAGGAATCAAAAAACAGAAATCTGTGTGCACATGGCGTGAATTGTGCTCCTTATGTCTTTTCTCTGTACTTGCCAGCAGAACAGTGTCCTAAACGGGGATTTAAGCTGCATGTAACAGAGCCTTCAACAGACAGCGCCGGAGCAGTGACAGGTCCTTGGGAAATTAACAAAGACTGCATAGAGCACATGTCATATATCATACACTCACTGTGTACCCCCACTACTACCTGCAAGCTATGAATCTGCACTTTTCCTACCACGTACGGAGGGAGGAGGGGAGAGCCAAGCTAAAAGCCTAACAGCACTTACATTTAGCCTGTTTTTCACTACCTTATAAAAATATACACACAAGCATAATCTGCATTATGGAATTTAAATACATTACCATATTCCCCTAGCTGATGGCCAAGAGCATTCACACACACACACACACACACCCTCACTCACACACAGTGCTTGGAGGAGAATGGTTCAGGAAACACATCCTCTCACTGAACCATCTGCTAAACACTCTGCTGCTGCCAATTTTATGAATTGTGAAATAAATAAATATGCAAAAGAAAACAATAATGGAGAAACAAATAAACAAACAACTCAATTAACACATACGAGAACAGCACATGTGCAAAAAAAAAAAAACATTTGTGTGACAAAACCTGAGGATTTCAGACATTTCACAAAGAAAACTGCTTTTTTTAGTCTGCAAATTAAGTATTTTTTCGTATTGAAATGCGTTTCCGTTACAAAAAATGCTGCTTTTTATCTTGACATCTTGAATCTTGAGATTCTTAGCTTGTTTCCTCTACATGTTAATACATATTCTAGTGTCTGGCTATCATACTGTCTGCATTGCCAGCTCAAAGTGAGCTTCTTTCACTGCTGTATCTGTATCAGGCAGCCTCAGTGTCCTGTTCACAGAAATGAGCATAAGTAGCTGCTCAGTTAGGATTGCTAGGCCGCTACGTCCTGAGAACTGTTCTGATGAAATAAGTTCTTTAAGCGCTGAACATTAACATTTATCACAGTTTCCTTTTACCTTATACCAGGTCAGGTCCTGTATTCTTGATATTTAGTCTGAAGGTATAGACTGAACCCCAGACTATGAATTATGTGTACATATTCATAGCAGTATTTTTTAATGAGTCTGTATGCAACATTTGTATTAGTGTCCTGGAGTCTTTGTTTCTCCACTCGTATCCCTCCTTTTTTCAGAAACCTTTTACTGTAGGAATGAGAAAACATAGTTAATTACTTAAGAGGGGAGATAGGAGTTAATGAATGAATGAATTAATTTAGATAGATCACTACTGTCTCTTGCAAGATTCCAATCATCTCACATAATGTCATAATCGAATCCACACACCCACATACATTTAAAAGTATTGCAGTCACAAATTGTTATTACCTTAGTTTTATATTAAAAATGAGTTTTTGTGTTAATTGAAATAAAAGGTATGAAACCTTAGCAGACATGACCCCATGCAACCACATTAGCAAATTACTAACAGGGTAATCTGATAATATTCTGAATTTAAGCTTAAGAATTTAGGGACTGAGGAATTGACTGTAAAAGCAATTGTAACATTCAGGAATGGTCACAGGCTAGATCTGCTGTCCCTAGTATAAAAACAGTCTGATTAAGTCCAAGTAAAGCAGCATTAGTTTGGTGCTACCATTTAAAATCGTTTAAAATCATATTAAGTGCTAAAAGGCTGATAATGTGTTAAAAAGCTTTTTTATAATGTAGAAATTTCATTAAACCCTGCTAGATACACCAACTGGGTACTTATTCAGGTAAGCCTCCTTATATCTACAATTTTTATGAGATACACTTACCATAGAGTGACATTACAGACTGTAGTTCATCTGTTTCTGTGCTTACTTTATTAGCCACCACAGACCAGGTTTGGGGGTGGAGTATTCTCAGCACTGCAGTGACACTGACGTGGTAGTGGTGTGTTAGTGTGTGTTGTGCTGCTGGAGCTTTTAAACACAGTGTACAATCACTGTCCACTCTATTAGACACTTGTACCTTGCTGGACCACCTTACAGATGTAAAGTCAGAGATGATAGTTCATCGGTTGAAGACTGCCCACAAAATATTTTTGAATGGTGGACCAGTCTTAGTCCAGCAGCGACACTGAGTTTAAAGCAGATTTGCTCATACCAGAGGATCACACCTTAACACACCACCATGTCAGTGTCAGTGTAGTGTCTCTTTTTCCAGCTTAATAAGGGCTAAGCTGCTGTACTGAATTGTGTGACACAATGAACAAAAAAAAGGTCAAATACAATTTCTTACAGTTTATAAGCATAATTTGAAGTGCATCAAGAATAGTTTAATAATCATTTCTTGACCTCCTGAACTGAAATCGTTTGAATAGTCATAGTGCTTAGAGATTTCCATCCTTACTTTACATATGCCCAGACACCCCCCGCTGCCCCCCACACACATGCTGTTTGAAGAAATCTGCGTGTTAGTTTTTTTTCTTGCATCAAGTGCTGTCCTTATCCCCTTTTCTAAGCTGCACTCTCTGCACTCTCATATCGTACAGTTTTTCCACCTAGGATCATTTATGACGTTTCTGTAGTTTTATGTACCAAAAAGTGTCATCATTCATTTTCACATTGCCATTTGTAACCCTTTTATATTGTTATATGCCTTAGATTATATGCAAATAACATTGCAAATATGCATATAACATGCAAATTATATTGTTATAAGATAGATTATATGCAAATAACATCTGTTTTCATTGACAGCCCTGTATTGTGCTTCATTCATTAATATCCTCAATGTGAATGATCATCGTTAAACTGCTATAGGCTGAATATACATATACAGGGTTAGGTATAGGTAGATATATGCAATGCATTTCAAACAGGCTTTTCCATATATGTGCTGTTGCAAAGAGAATTGAAAGATGTATTTTGAAACCTAAGCAATGTTTACAGATTGCATCAAACTCATTCAAAACAAGAATAATATGGGCTCATTAAAAATAAAGGTTACTAAATGGTTCTTGGTTCGGACAAATGATTCTTTAAAGAACCATTAATAAAAAAAGTTCTTTAGTGTTATGTTAAGTTATGTGGAAGTTTGATGGCCACAGCTCTCGGTTTGTCCAGCTTATACCTATTTCCTTGAGGAGATTCTATGTCCTACATTATCTACCTGTATTTGCTCAAAAAAATATATGTATAATCGAGCTGAAGTGAGCCGAAGGAAATATCTAATTTCATCAGACAGACTGAGCGAGACTCGTCTCATGAACCGGCAGTTATGTGAGTTCAGTATGAAAGCTGTATTTAATCATGGGTCCATCGATGAGCTGGGCCTGGTTTACATTTAGTTTTCCTGTTGAATTGGCTGGTTCTGTATAGCTGCTTGATTAAAAAGAATTTCAGTGAATTGGAGCAGGTAATATCCCATAAGTGAGCTGCGTGTAGTTCCAGTTCCATTTCCAGTTCCCGTTCCTGTTCCCATTCCGTACTATGGTTTCATATGAAAACTAAACGTTTTCCGATATTTTATCATGTGAAATTGGACTTTGCACATGTGAACTTACAATTTTCACATGCTGAAATTGCAATTTTCACATGTGATCCTTACATTTTCACATGCATTTCTTTGGCTGGTAATCTTTGATTGCCTCATTGGAGAAGGGCCTAATCTATTGAACTGGGCAGTTTGCATCTGAAGCGCGTGCAGATTAGTCCAGTCTGGCTCATTCTCTGCCATTCGTTTCCCTGCTGACTTGTGTGAAACTGTGCATCTACAGAGAGAGACAGAGGAAGAGATGAATGTATGGAGGATGGAAGGATGTATGTATGGATGCATAGGTAATCTTAGCTCAGAAACGAAGAAGGTAAGAAACAGTTGTCATGGCTGAATACCAATGCACATTTGAAACTCAAATGTGGCGATGCAAGATTCCCCAACACACCGGTTCATTTAATTTAGCACACATGGCCTGAAAAGTTTCCTTTTTTTCATTTAACTTTTCCACTTTTGTCAATATGACCACTGTTTTCTTTCTGAATGCTTGCCATGTCATTACATGGGCTGCAATATTTTATTTGCCAAATCCTTTAGTTTGAATTCTCAGAGTGCTTACAGTTGCACAAGACAAACTGCAATCAATACATCTCAGGTTATCTCATCCTGCGCAGTAATGGATCTGCATATTGCATGGATTCTTGTGTCATCTGTTTGTGGGAAAATCTATTCTTCAGTCTATGGCTGCACTGAAAGTGGTGAACAAAGTGCGGCGAGGTCCCTGCATGAGCACATTCCAGCAGATAACACTGTCTCGTTTACACCAGCTAACTGATCCAGATTGCTCTCAGATAGGTTTCATTTGGGGTTTGTAAGGAGCGCAAACAGATTAGTGCAAACTAAGCTTGTGATCTGTTTTGAAAAGGCAGCAAGAGCTAAAAAGATCTTAAGGCCCTAAAGAGAGCAGTGAGAAAGACACAATCCCGAAACAATGAAATGCAATTGGAGTTTAGATTGAGCTGTGTCCGAGGAGTACAAAGGCAGGGACGCAAATTTGAAAGAGGAGGCGTTATGCAATGTCAAGGAAAAGCATTTAGCTTAGATTTGACTTCTAATTTATGTTTAAAGTCTTAAAAACAGAAACACGAGAGAAAGCCTTTTCTGAGTAAGCACATATTATAATCTTTAACACACTGTTTAACACACTGAATTAAGAGAGATTCAAAAGAAACATTATGGCCTACCTTCTTCTATTTCTACCTTTTTTCCCTCTTTCTTTGTCCCAGTGGTCGCAGTGAATTGAAAGAGAAGCTATTTTTTGTCTTAATTAAAAGTTGGTGAGGACATCACGATGAACATATGACAGAAAGCTATTATTTCCTGAATTTTAATCTGGCGCTGGTCATTCTGGGGAAGCAGACCCATGCTGACTTCCTCTTTAACTGTCGCCGCTGCTGGCCAGTGTGATGATTTCTCCTCTCCCAGGGTGGTTCTCAAGCTGAAGTGGAGAAAATTGGCAGAACTTAAATTGGTGGCATTTTGTGGTCTTTAAAAGAAGGGGGTCTCATTAAAACTATCCAAGGGAAGGCCTTCAAGTTTCACTGTCATTAGCTGGCATAACTGCGGATAAGAGGAAGCACAATTACGGATGCGGCTAAATCTTGTTGTCAATTTGCAGCTGATGAGGCGCTGCGGTTTCTCACCCCTGGCTTTGGCCCCTGAGCTGGGCCTTCCCACCGTCGGCCTCCTCACTCTAATGAAGCTCCGGACTGTGCGGCACTCTGCACTTCCTAGCTCTGCTGACTGGAGATGACATCCTGGATATAGCTGTGTTTTTTATGTAGTAATGCTGTAATACATCTGTGTGCCCTTTGTCTGTCACATGGGTTATCAGTGTAGCACATCACATAGAGTGTACTACAGGCTTCGAAAGTTACATTATTTACTGCTTTACACTGATAAAAAATGTCAGCTAGGCTTACAATCTTTCTTCACAAACTTTGCTAACGTGTACTGAGGAAATCTATTCTAGTGAAAAAAGAATTCTGCTACATAAATACAGTACCGCACAAAGTCTGAGGGTCCTATAACATTTATCTTGGCAATACGTGTGTTAATCAGTGTGTTAATCATTAGAATACATGCAAATAAGCACAATTACAATAAATGGTGACAAAAATAACATTGCTTTAATTTCAGGTTTCTCCCACTTCAACACATACATTTATGTAATTGCCATCACTAGCACACTTGATTCAACATGATGAATTAGTCAAATCAGGTATTGGATAGTAACTGTATTTAATACTGGACTGCCAAGAAAAGAGGCCATAAAATGGTTAAGCAAATATACCTAAAATCACTATTAATATATTTCTATTACATTTGTATTAGTTTTTAGTAAATAATATTGATTTTTTTTTATCAACAATTACATAAAGAAGTAATGAATATAGCTTTAATTAACTTCTTTGTATTCCTACTATTACACTATAAAATGTAGTCACCAGCTTTAGAAATTTTTGCCTGCATTTGTGGCATTCGTGCACTGCAAACTTACTAAAAGAGGTCTATAGCATTTCTATAGATTCTCTTGGTCCATTTTTGTATTGTTTTGTTTTGTAGCATTTATAATTAATCAACAGATGATTTTAGATATAATTGATTTTTCTGTTTCATTTCATTGTATGTCTTGCTGCCAGTGTGCTGTAATACAGCTCATATATATAATATAGCAGGCACTTAGCTTACATGCAACAATTAGGGAAATATGCTTGTGGCCCACCAGTATACAGTTGTCATTGTTATAAAGCAAATGCTGTTTAGACCAACAAGTAATTTGTATGCTGTTTGTTCTGCACAGTGACTGTCAAGTAGCTACATTTCAAAGTTGCGCGTTTATCCGACCGACTGCTTTTAAATTAAAATTGAATCAAATGTGGAAAGGCGTGATAAGTTTAGAATCTATTAGGAGGTGTTGGGCTGGTGTTGAGAGGTAAGGTGGAGCTTGTCCTCTCCTTTAATTGGGCTGTATTATGTGCTTTGTGGCTGATGTCGGGGCTAGCTGTAATTTTCACACATGGAAAGGTCATCCAGCACTGCATGAATAACGACCTGTCCGACTGAGACTATTAATACACGCTGGACAATCAGCTAACCTTCAGCAGCCTAGAAAACTCACATTAACATCACTCTCATACGAAGGAAATAGAAATGTGTCACTTGTACAAAGTGCTGGGCTCCACAGAAGCTTATTTAGGGCTGGACTTAATGGAAAGTGAATGCAGACCATTGTCTGGATTCTCTCTGACCCCCACCCCACCCCAGAGTTACTGGGTGATTAGCGTGAGTCACTTTTATCCTGGTGGGTCTGTCCGCAGCCTCCTCGATCAATAGAGGGATATCAATGGCTCCAGAGGGAGGAGGCCACACTTCAAGGGGACGTAATACCCACGCAAACAGTCGCTGGAGAGAATGCTGAGCGTTGCTTCACAAACACATTCAAGAGGACGAGAGCCTCTCAATGAAGAGACAATTGACTTGGTTAACATGGCCCAAGCTCTGTGCCTTAACCAATGAACTCCTTTTCTTTGGGCTGATCTCTGCCTTTCTCGCAAACACACAAATAGACCGTTGCTTTTATTAGTCTGTTCTGTTTAATAAATTGGGGTTTATCCTTGGTTTCATTTAAGTTTGCAGAGTTATAATTGGATGGGAGCCGGTGGCAATAACACAATACTTTATGGAGAAAGGCTTTTCAGTCTGGTGAAAATACTGCAAATAGCTCAAATTTAAAATGAAACATGCTGCGTTTTTGCCTTGTTTTCAGAGAGGAATTAAACATAAGTAGTCATGACCAATCAGAATTTCATTTCACACTGTGTGTTCTCTAAGCAGGATTAAACATTTGAGAATTGGCTAAAGTACTGTAGCTGATTCACCATTCAATTTAGACTTCTGAAAAAAAGAGGGGGTGGTGGTGAGGGGCTAGATCGGAATGAAATCACAGAGGTGTGTAAAAAGCAAAGGAAGCCATGGCCAGGGGTTTTAGGAAATTAGCAATGCTCAACTGGAACGGAAGTGCCGCGACGGGACCTCCACACCAAAGGTCCTCTAATCATATGTAACGTCTACCTCTGGAACGTTGCAGAAGGAGTTTACAATAAGCTTAACCTCTACTTTTATATTGCGCTCAGCAGGCTCTTCCCTGCATGTTGGGCACTTTGAACACTATTTTGTTATTCTGATTTCACTCAGGCTCCTAATCCAGCTCTCCCCTTTTCCCAATAAAACACTGCCAGACTCAGAGCTTTCAGACTTTACCCTCGATCCCTCACGATGCCTCAAAGAAATTTCCAGGCCTCTAGTGTCTGAGCTGAAAGCTAAACACTCTAAAGGACAGTCCACTCTATCTTCATATTTAGCTTTTAGCATGAATTCTTTGTTTATTTAAAGTGATTCATATGAAATGTGACCACATTTAAATGTAATTAAATGTTTGAATGAAAAAAGACCAACTAGTCACACAACAGCTTGCTGCGACAGAGTGGTTTAATTTGCGTGACACCATGGAGTGGCAAATGGACAGGACATTTCTGGGCCTTGTGTTTGCTGGTGGGGACATGGGAAAGGACCTCGGGGTGCTGACCTTGAATTAGTTTGTACATAATACTCCCTCAGTGGCCTTGTCCAGCCCGACAGAAAAGGGCTGAAAAGGAGAAACAGAGTTTGATTGCTCAATATTCATCAACATTTTCCCCTGGATGGGAGCAATATGGCGGGCTTAATTAACTTCTCTCAAAGGTGAAGCAGTGCGCACCATCTGCTGTGAGACAATCACGTTTCTATGCCGCTCTCAATAATCCCGTTACTCCTCTTAAGGACAGGGATGGGGGCTGAGAGAGAGAGCGAGAGAGAGAATCAGAAAACAACAGCAAAGGCTCCCAAATCATATCTTGATCTGAGATGTTTAGCCTCAACGCTGCCATAGATACTCCACCTTCTCCTCCAGTCTGTTTCTCCGAGAAATCCTCAAAGCCTTCTGCTCCATGTCTCAGGAAAGTTGAGATTGCGCTGTGGTAATTATTGTAAGCCCCACTCCTGCTTTCTGACTTTTTTTTTTTTTAATGCAGCCTGCTTCATTTTAAACCCGACTCAAGGACTGCATTTAGAGGATGGAAACATGTTTTATGCTCCTGAGGCTTCGAGACAAAAAAAAAAATAATCAGCTTGATGCCTCACGTGTTGCACATTTGCTGTTGGCATCTCCCTGAAGCTAAGAAAGTTCACTATGATTTCATATCATTTTTGACACCATCACCCAGAAGTAATTCCTTTATAAATCTCAAGGACCACACATCGCAATCAAGGGCTGGGTGAACTTGCCCCGAAGCCGGGTCATTATTTGATCTTTGTGGCTCTAAATCTGATTAAGTCATTGTGGAGGTAAACTTCAGACCCAATCTTGTTAGCAGCTGGCCCAGATGGATTACGAAGGCCAGTGAGCTGGAAAATGAACTGAGCAGTTCAGCTTTGGACTTGCTCCCTTTCAACACCCTCGCAGCCACTTCTTCAGCTCCTTCTGCTTTTCTTTCTGCTGGTCCTTCAAACGAGATATTATCCCCGGATCCTGCGCCTGCATGGCCATAATGCTTTTCTTCTCCTCTGTCTACGATGCCTCAGCTAAGTACGGCCAGTGACAAAAGAGCCCAGCCCCTTCTGAAAAAATCTGGATTCTAAGACGTTGTTCCAGCAGTTGTTTGTGCAATTTGACCAAAAATTGCATCGGTTAACCCTTCAGGTCGGGCGAGGTATGCATCATGGTTTCGCCTTCTCGTTTGTTAAAGAACCGACTTTTTCTTCACTCTCTCTCCCTCTCTCTCTCTCTCCCCTTTTAATCCTTAAATTATGCAAATGCTTAAGTTGTGTGGTCCGACTGAAGACACTCACAGTTTTGCTTGTGGTCTCCTTGTGTCATTGAGTGCTTTTACAGTGAATGCACACCACAGTCTAAAGCACAAAAAGTGCCCTTTAGGCCTTAAAAGAGTTCAAAGCATTCAAAAGACAAAAAGCACTAAGCTGTTTTTTTTTATTGTACACTGAAAAGAAGAATGAGATATAAGTTCCCCTATTGCTACCCGATATGGCTCTGCCATCCATATCAAAGCATTATGTTAGTATTTAAAGGGCCCTGAAATTTTTTTTTGCGCACCATATGCAAAGAAGAAATGACGGACGATTTGGACAGGCTGCCATTTTGCTACATGAACCGCTGAATGCTCTTTTTTGACAAGCCATTGAGGAAACAAGGAATTCAAAAGAGGTTATATTCGATTAGGTTTTCTGCCTCAATAGGTTATAATCAGCGCTAAAGTATTGAGCACAACACAGTGTGGAGAGCCTCTAAGAGTCTTAATCAGGAGGTTTTCTCCCTATTATCGTCTGCTATATGAGGCTAACCGTGCACAGAAGTGCCCCCTCTATTGATTATCTGGATGGGAATTTAAATATTAATACTCTGGCCAGGCCTGCTAGGCACTCACTCTCGGACTGAGTTTCATGGCACAGCACTCATTCACGAGATTAAAAGCAGTCCTAGATTTTTCTTTCTTTCATTCTTTTTCTTTTTTTTTTTTAAAGAGCAATCCTGCTCTCTTTTCAGAGACGGAGGGAAGAAAAAAAAACTTCAAGGGGGTAGTAGAGAGGAGAAAGGAGGCCGAGTTTGGGCAAGTCTGCAGCAATTTCAAAGGCCAGGACGCTTCTCTGGGCCCGATCCGCTAACGAGGTGGCCATTTAACTGCTGCAGTATACCCCGAGCCACGGGAACATTCAGACTGGGAATCGGACAATATCTGGGGTTAAAGAATTAGTAACTAAATTAGTAACATAATGTGTACATTCAGTTTACAATCTGCGTCTTAATTCTGAATATATATTCTAATCTTTATTCTGTTTTAATTGATACAAGAATGTATTGATTATTCTACTGCAGCTGGTTCAAAGACCTGACTTTCTGACGTTCTATTTTGTTGCTAACAAAACAATCATAACACTATTGAAACTTTATCAATTTTTTTTGTTCTGACTTTTTCAGTAGAGACAATTTTAACTAATTTTGAGCACATCTCAAACAGTCTAGTCAGTAGATGACTAACAAACACAGCTGTGTACACACATACAATCATAATCTAACTCTTGAAAATGTGTTAGTTTTATTTTCAGAAGAGGTTTGGGTTTGGGTCAATCATCTCCAAACACAAAGGAGTGTATAAATGATGATTTTGTATACATTGAGCTTATTATTGTTTCATATAATGCCTTGACTTAAATACATAACAACATAATGAATTTTTAATTGTTTTCTAGATAGTTTTTTGCTACTGTGGGAACACATATATATGTCACAAGAGCATATTCTATATACCTTTCATGAAATTTAAATTATAATATAATATGTCCTCCTCTACTTACAGACACAAATGCTGATGTTGACTGAACACTTAGAATCTACACTTTCAATAGAATTTCTCTGTTTCAATGAGCTGTGAGAACTTATAAGAAGCTGTCCGTTTCAAGCGTTTATGGCATATACACATGGGCGATGTAAGAGAGTTCATTAAATTAGTCATTTTGATGATGTTAAGAGAGAAAATGTCAGTGTTATAGTGCTTGAATGCTGGCTTCAAGTGCTGATACTCCTTCCTTGCCAGGGAGCTCCTAATGATGTGCACGTATGGTCAAATGTGTGTAGGAGGACTATGTAGTGCTGCTTTGATTCTTTGGATTTCAGAGACCTTAACCCATGAGCCTTAGCTAACTGACCCAGTGAATATGAGGACAGATTTGCCCCTGGGGCCCGTTGACATGTAATGGGGACAGAAACATGTTTATATCAGCCTTGGTGTAGGGCTACTTCTTGGTCAGCCCCCTCAACACACACAAAGATTCATAAACAGAGAGAACTTGTGGCCCCGCTTGACATTAAAGGAGCAAGAAGCCACAGAGAACAACATTTCCCCCACAGCAATGCAGTGGCTTATGATGTCAAAGGTGGTTTAGGCTTAGAGAAAAAGCACACAGGGAGTGTGTGAGCTCCTCCAAAGCTGGTCCAGTTCTGATGTGTGATGATTTTAGCACTCTCGAGTGGTGTTAAGAAGCTCATTCACAGTGACAGTTACTGATTAATGTTCATCTTCAGCTAGTGGAATGACATCATGTATAAATGCTGTTTCCTCATTGATGGGACAGATACAATACTGTATCAGATGCTTCATTTATTTCTTTTCTTGTCCAGACAATCAAATTCAAAATACTTCATTAGATAATGTATTTGTAAATGGGGAAAGAGAAAACAGGAGTTTCCAGAATTCAAATTCAAATAATGGTTAAAATGTACAGAGAAAGTAGAAGTTCTAGAAACCGCGTAGGACCTGCTAGATCACCAAAGCCATCAGATAAACAGTACAGTACATTTCATATCTGAGCACTCTGGAGTGACTTGATGTAAATCATCATGATTGGTGTATACAGAAATGTAGCTTTCTTGATTTGGACTGTGATGAACTTTCGGCACCTGAGACTACAGTTAGCTTCATCAGTCAGGCTCTGAAAGTTTTGAACATTTGTTCCTAATCCTCATACAGACAAGAAATGAAGAGATCAACCTCGAGCCCAAGATAAACATTTTAGCCTATTGATAAGTCCTAGTTTCACAGAGAGGAGGTCTATAATACTCCTGACTTAGTATGCATTGCCCTGTTTGTATGGGGGCGAAGGAGAGAGGTGATTGGCTCTTGAGTTAGCCTGCTCATCTCAGCTACAGGAGAGGTGCTTTAAGCTGAGCCAGAATTTACATTCATACATACTGACTACATCAGATCTTTCTCTGAATTAATGTGTGTCTGCCTAGGGCTCACTAGACCATGAGGCTGAGCTGTTGATGGAAGAAGGAACTAAATCCCTGCTATCTGCTTAGTGGCAGACGTCTTATGGAAGTTTTGTTTTGTAGAGCCATGTCTCTTTTTTGAAGCATTCTAATGCAATACGAATGCTGTGTTTCTGGAGTATATGTTAAAATTTATTATCAAGGACAAAAACAACACAAAGACAAAGACACATTGACATATTTGCTCTTAACATTAGAAAGAGTTTGAAATTGATTGAAGTGGGACTGATTGATTTGGTGGAAATTTATAACTGTACTTTTTCTGCTCCATATTGGGATTTAGATGTGATTTTTTATCACTTGAATGTTGAACACTGCATGACACTAAGAATTCACAAACCCAGGGTTATTAGACTGAACTTCTTCACTTTAAACCTGTTACAACAGTATTGAATAATGTAGGATATAATTACAATTGCAGCTTTTGCGATTTGAAAATTGCATCTTTCAAATCACAGTTTCAATAAAAAACGATTAAGCATTTAACCAAAATTGGAAGCCACTGTACCACACATATTTGTCCATGAGCCTGCAAGCTCAATATTACAGTATATAATAAAAATATATTGCATTTTGCATCATGATAAAAAACAAACAGCTGTGGTATATAATATATAGGTCCTTGTCTATGCCAATAGTTATTTTCATTTAACTATACTATATATTTATATAATATTTACATATTACACAGCACATATATAAATTACATGTACATTCAAATATCTGTACTGATAAATTAAAATCAGCACTTACTTTCTGTTAAATGTGTGAACATAAACACAGATGCAGGATGTGCATCTGGTAATAAAACTGTGTAGAGTATAGTGAAGACCTATGCATGCTTGTTTTAGGATGGAATTTTTTTTTATCATTTATATATGTTCACTATGTGCATATGATGCAAACAAGACACACATCAACAGTCTGATTGGTCAGTGGTCATTGGTCAGTTGGCCCATTTACATAACATTTTTCCAGAGTGAGAGAGAGCATGGTACGCAATAACATATTTTTTGTTACCTATAAGTGCTTATCTACATATTGTCACTGTATCGACACTTATTCCTTTATTTATTTCTTGACATCATCTGAACACAGCAGCTGTCCTTGACACTGTTTAAAAAATCTGCATTAATGGACCCATAGAAATGCTGCAGAATTAATTGGAATGGAGAGTAGAAACACTTTTTACATTAGCTGACATTAAAGGTTAGGAACATTTTTGCCCTCTTGTGTTACCATTTTGGACAATTATTTGGAGAGCAACACTGATGCGGAACATATGTACAATTAAATGCACAATTAATGATTAATGTTTATTTGATATTTTTAACATTAAAAAAGGGCGTGCAAAACCCAGCACATTTAATATCTCATGCTAAGTTTTTCAATTATACCTCACATACACCCCTTACAATTTCAGCTCTTTAACTTAAAACACTTTTGCATGTCCCAAACATTGTATGGACTGAAAATGAAATCGCAATTACACATATATGAGTGTGAACTAATAGGTAATAACTTCCCGAAGATAACTTGGGAGAGATTGGTGATGTTTGATGCCACTATACTGGATGTATCTGTCCATGGGGCCACAAGCTGCTGGCCACAAGCTCTTGGCTGGGCCTCAAGAGAATGTGGAGACTGGGGGCATTAATGCAAGAACACAGAGGTTATTAGCATCGCTGCATGTCATAGCATAAAGCAATCAGGGCTCCTCGCGTCTCTTGTTCGTTTCCCTCTCGGCCTGTCCTCCCCTGCAGAGCACTGTGACATGGAGATGGCCAGCTAATGATCCTGGACAAAGATGTCAGACGGCAGCAGGCACGGCCGGGTCCAATAACACCACTAACCCACACATCTTCATCAGTTATATGCCACAAGACAGCGGCGAGTTTAAGAAGTTGTCTTGTGTTTGTTTTGCATGTTTCGTGGGTGGGTATGTGCCTGTGTGCGGCAGCAGAGATAAAACTTGCAAATATTGCCCAGTTGGAGACAATTTGTGTGTTTGTGCATTATTTTGTGTAGGTTGAGTCGGAATGAGTCAGTGTAGGTTGCTATTGGACTTTCTGAAGATGCACTTGGGGGGACCAGTAGAATTTTAAATGCAGACTCTGCAGAGTGCAGACCAGTATTATTGTGAATGAATATCAGATAAGCAAAATCAACTAACACTAAATGCGATTTTTGGTTTGTTTGTTTGTTTCAGTAACTCTGCCGCTTCCAGCTCTAGAGATGGAGTTCAGCCGTAGCAGTTCTGACAGTTAAGCGTCCCAAGACGGACATAGACACAAAGGAGAACAATATGTCAGTACAATAGCGGATGTTTCTCCTTCACACAAATGCCATCCAAGTCATTTTTCTCTGTGATGTGTGAATGATACTTGCCACCATCCATCAAGGGGAGGGATAAAGGAGGCTGGGTCAGAGGGAGGTGTATGCCGGACACTCCGGGGAGCTCATTACTGAACCTATTAATCTGTTATTTGACCCTGGTGAGAGTACTGGCCAATTTTAAAGGGTACCTGAGGTTGCTTTCACCTGCGATCAAGAACAAAAGCACGCTTTCTCTTCTCCAGGAAAGGCCCATTCCAATTCACAGCTAAAACTGCTCTTATGAAGCACATAGCAAGTGTGACGATATTTGATTCTACATACATTTTCACTTGCATCACCCATGATGGCTATAACTAGTTACAGCATTTCATTTTAGGTATTTGACTAGTGCTTTTTCATCCCTACTTAATGGCCACATTTCAGTCAGAGATACAGTACTTACATCAGAATCTGTATTATAGTTTGATGCTGACAGCAACAAGATGAGAATGAATAGCTCAGGTGCTGCTCTACGCAGTGTATGTGTAATGTGTGTTAAAATGGTATTATAGCTGAGACTAACCGGCGCTTCACCTCGTTCCGAGGTTTCTGTTCACTGCTCTGTAACCAGGTGTAGAGATCAGCAATATGCCCAAAACAGCCTCCTCCAGTGTTTTTCCATGCAACTTCAGCTACACCCCTCATTTCTACTCTCTCTAATGCATCTTGTCACATTAATCTCATAAGCAATTGTCTTTCTGATTGTCACTGTATATGACGGAGGAAAACCTGAATTTGTTACGGGTAAACCTGAATTAGCATTGTATACTGTAACATCTCTGTGACATCACAAACAACAAACACAGGAACACAGAGTGATCGTGCAGCTTAAGCTAGTTGCCGGTTGCTAAGGTGTGCTAAACATGAATAGGAGTGTATGGGAGGAACAAGGGATGAATAAACAACACATAGAGGAGTGTGGGTCAGTACAGCTGCGGATTAGAGTTTGGGGATCTGCCGAGTGACATGCAGTTAGCTGGCTGTAGATTAAAGGAAACAATAGGGATTAGGTAGGGATAAAATGAATGGGATTCTATGTGAGGAAAGAGTGATGAGGAAAAAAGGATAACCAGACAAGTGGGTGTCAGACCAACATTGGATTTGTGCTTGGGGCTCTGCCCTGAGATGTGCATGAGAAACAGTGTCTTTCAGTCAAGCAGAAGTACAATAGATAAATGTGTACTTTTCCACCACATTCATTCTTAATGGGAAAAATTTCGGAATTTGACAAAGTGTTTCTGAAAACCGTATGTCAGATCAAAAAGCTATATAAGAGCACACCCAGTCAGAGTTACTGTTCTGGAATTGGACCATTGTTGAACTAGCTAGTGCGGAGCTAGTTAGTGAACAAAAAATCTCTTAACGAAGTAGAAGAAGAATAGTATAAATCAGGTAAATATAACATTGCACAATCACTACATTTAATGATGTGTTTGAAATGTAACAAACACCGCATACTCAGACAGTATTCTGAGTCCAGAAGGTGCCCACTCATGCCCGAATCGAATGTTTTTTGAGGGCAATGTGGATCTATTCTTTGCTGCCTTACATATCCCATAATCCTTTGTCAGCACCAATGTGGTTAAGAAAAAATAGCAGAAAACACCAACACTACCACTGCTTACCTAAAGAAAGGAGGTATGCTAGCCTGTATTGCATCATGTTAGGAGGTTTACTAGCAGTACAACAGAAACAGCAGTTAAATTGTCATTGTGTTAAGGTTGAACATAATGCTGACGCTCTCCACTCTCAGCTCTTTCCTAAACCTCAGCTTCTTTATTCAACTGCTCTAACATTTCAGATACGTCAGACAGCGGTGAAATAAGCCTACTTTGCCATCACACACCAAGCAACTGAGAATGTCTATCTGATAGGACATAGTGTTGTATACTTACACTCTCATTTCTCTCTCTAAGTCTGTGCTTATTTAGAAACCATTTATTTATTTCCATCTCAGCTTATGTCACATTACAGCAAACACTTCACTGCAGGGTACTGTACTACAGGCTGCATGGCATCTACATAAGCTTATCATGACAACTGAGGTAACACTACATAAATGTTTATAAATGCTTATTCCAATAGGCGTCATCTGTCATAGAGACTACTTTAGCTGTCAATAAACAAAATTGGCAAATGTGACCTTTATAGCGCATGTCTTTATAGCAAGCATTTATTAACATTTGTGTAAGGTTATGTCAGTTGACAGTTCGCTAAATTCTGATTTTCTTCACCTGCAAGCGTTACCATTGAGAAAGAAAAAATCTCCTTGAGTACCATTACTCTTGAGCAGATAACAAAAGCCATAAAACTGGAGTCTGCCGTACTGGACAGATGGCCACCTGTAAAAATAGTTTTCTGGGTAAAACAGCCTTTGCGAATCTGATCTGGTATTTGGCAAGATACTGTCCACAACACATTTCAGCATGTGACCATTTTTGCCTTTTTTCCCAGTTATGTCGAAAGTAATATTCAAATGCACATGTATTTTTTTTCTTGCATAAATGTGAAACTTGTGAAATTTTTACGTTTCCCACTGCTATTCCATTTCATGAGGAGCTTATTTGGTATTAGCAATTAAGCACATCATTAACAAATGTGTTGTTTGTTCACTTCCAAATAAGTTGTTTCATAACGCCCACCTCTGCTCATGTGTTTTTTTTTCCCCCAGAGCTATACGTGATTGCTAGCAGGCGTGGAGGTGGGTGCTAAGCAGCAGAGACATCATGCGCAGTGTATAAAAGTAGATTAAACACATTCATCCTGTTGATAACTCCTGTAATCACTCTTATTATAATTGTGCTTTACATAGGTCAGGGGCAAAATACGGAATTCATGCTCTGAGTTTGAGAATGACATTATACAAATGAAACAATTATTACAGTTACTGCACTTATAATTGTGCTTTAGACAGTAAAACACATGATTAACCTTAATATTAACGTAACATTCAGGCAGTGCATATTTTGCTCAATAAACGGGCACCAAATTCATTAGATAATTAGAACCTGAAACAAAGGCAATAAATGGAAGCAAGTGCCTTTTGCCAAACTGAAATACATTTAAACATTGAATGAAACAAATCACATATACTGTCAGTTTGTCTTTCACTGATACGACTTGTCCCTTCAAGCAATCGTAGTAAGCCTGGTTGTAATCTTTGCTTACACTGTTCTCCTGCCAACACAATGCACTTTGAGAGACATCCTGGTGTCAGGCATTGAATTAATTGACTAACAGTAGGTGTCCTAATCTAATGCTATACACCAGTAGTAGGAGATCTTTAGAGGAGCTGAGCTGAAGAAGCAAACTTTTTTTGAGTTCCATTGGCAGGCTAATCAGCCTTTCAGTGGAGCCTAAGCAGCAGCTGCTGTTGGTGACAGCCCTGGTGTTTATACCGAGAAGCTTTTCATGGCCGAGAGCAGCTTTAGTGGGCTTACTGTAAGATCAGTGTTTGGCACGTAGAGCGCCATGTATGCTAGGTGCATGGTCTGCTGGAGGTGTCATGACTGTGGGACCTCATTAGCTGTCTCATTGGGGAGGCAATGGAACTCCCGTTTCCCTAATCCCATCTACTCCTCCCCTGAGTTTGTCAGATCACACATGCGTGGAGAAGACCCTGGCCCCATGGTGACTTCTTTCCCAGAGAGACGGCCATGCATGAACCACTGGGCCATGGCTGTTTTGAGGATGAGTCAGGCAGTTGAGGCAGAGTGGCCGAGGATGTCGCAAACATCAGCGCTAAAAAAATCTATGCTAGCGGGTCTCTGGAATTAGCATCAGAGCATGCTGCAATGGGTAACTGTTGACTCAGTGTGGAGAATGACTCTTGGTTTTATGGACTCATTAGCCATCGAATAGCCAAGAGTCAGCTGAATTATCCTGTCCTGTGGGGACATTGAGGATAATTTGTTCTGTCAATGAAGATGAACCGTTCTATTTACTCAAAGGTAGCAGTTCTTTACACTACGGGTAGATTTTGTAGCGTGTAGAGGTTCTTTAAGTGCCTTAGTGGGTTAGCAGATGAAAACGATATGTACACTGAAGGTTTCCAATCAAATTTTCGGGGAGACACTGAATTCCTTCCTATATTAAATGTAGTGACTTGAAAAAGTTATTAAAATTAAACAAAAAAGCACTGTTTTGAATTTAAATGTGCACACTGGTGTACATTGGAGATGAATTAAATACATCAACACAACTGCTGTTCTTTGTAACGTGTTCATATTTCAATCAATTGAACACTTTTTTCTGAGTAGTCTCCTGAGCCAGACTTCTGCCTAGATCTGTTGCATGTCATCATTTTAAGTGGGCAAGAACTGCATACTTTGAGAGTAAAGGGTTGTTTGATTTGACATGTATAATAACCAGTCATAGAACGTTGTTTTAGCATGACATGTAGGAAGAACAGGTGATTTTTAAAAGAAGAGGCTACAAGAATAACCACCCCACGGGAGAATAATCAGTATGAATCTGCAAATTTCCCTCAGTAGTTTCTGAACAACTTAGAGAAAACTGAAATAACTTTTAAAGAGGCAATACTGCAAAACTTCACCAACTTTTTTTTCAAACCAGCAACTACATCTTGCTCTCCAAGTCTTAGTTACAGCATGAGTCGTTAACTCCTTGCAAAATTTGTTTCTTGTTGGACTGCTAAAACCTGCTTCATGGATATGTGTTTACTTGGATGTGCAGGTAGCCAATTAGGATGCAACTGACATACTCCAATATTTGTGGCCTGCTGAACGTGTAAAAGATATCACACAGTCTGTTAATATGTGGCCAGAGCATCTGAGGCTAAGACTATGCAGAGAATGCTTTTAGTTTTGTGGATTCATTAGCCATTGACAAGCTAAAGGTTAAATATTAAAATCTATCCCATATGCTCTAAGGTGGGGTAGATTTCTTTTGCAGTATGCCTTTACAGTGAGTAGCAGGTGGATGTGCGATAGGGGTTGCGCAACATTAGATTTTTCAAAGTTGACATTCATGTGATGAAAGTTGAACTGATGTTGACTAATCGCTAATGATGTCATGAACAAAACTACAGAAGGAGGATATGCTTTGCAACAAACATCTGTGACATAGCTAAACTCAAAGTCAGTAGAGCTTGATGTGCCCTTTTCAACAAGCTCGCACTGCTAACCTTCAGGGAACTGCAGATATGGACCCTGGAATTTCGCACATTTGAATCCAGCTCATGAGCTATCTAGGCAGCCTTGTTGAGATGCTGAAACTCTGTGTAATAAGAGTAAATGACTTCAAGCTTTACCCGTAAACAACAGGACTGTGATTGTAGTCTTTGAGAAATTGGATATAAAGACATTCAACATCTGATATTTGAAGCACTGTAGTTTGACAGAGAAATTTAAAAATTATGAATCCATGTTCTTAGTGTCAGTCACATGAGCGACTACTCTGTGTGATTAGGCACAAAATTCTTTTTTCGAAGGTGTTTTCATGATGCACAATATGTATCCTTATATTCAGTTTTTCTCAGGTTTGACAAGCTGAACGTGAATGCTAAAGCGATTGTTATCAAAATGATTTTCATGCAACACTTCACACAGTGCACTCTACTGAATATAATTACACATAATTATGCTCTCTTTTTTAAGAAACACACAGTTGATGGGTGTTCTTCATCTACTGACGATAACCACAGTATGCTCAGAAAAGTGCATTGTGGCATATTTTTAATTTTTTAACAGTATATGGTATAATGCCCACCTCTAGTAGTGAGTGGATGATGACATTACATGTACTCAGGGATTCAAACCGACTTTTAACTTGGAGCTTTGATTTCCCTCAATCCCAAAGAAGAATTGGCCTGGGACGTCACACACAAGTACACTGAGGGATTTTTAGACGTCACCCTGGATTGTTTGACTGCTGACCAAGTAGAACAAATAACTCTTGATGTTAACAGACTCATTAGCCATCGAAGAACCAACAGTCAGTTGAATTATCATGGTTAGATGGTTAGGTATTTGCAGCACAATAGCATGTGCATTCAAGGTTTTAAACTTTTTTGGAGAAACTTTGAGCTTTGATTTTTTCTTTTCCCTTTAGATGAAATGGCCTGGAATATCACATGTGTCTGTGCTAAAGGCCTTTAGGACTTCATGCTGAATTGGTTGACTGTAGATGGAGTTATCAGAATGACTTGGTTTTATTCATTAGCCATCGAAGAGCCAAGTCAGTTTGTAATGTAATGGTTCTTTAAGCAGCTCAGCAGGTTAGCAGATGATAACAGTATGTGCACTCCTGGTTTCAAACTGACTTTAGAAGAAACTTGCTCAGATTTCCTTCCCCATTTAGGTGGTTTGGGCACATATCTATTCTGAAGGATTTTTGAATGGAATAACTCATGGTGGAATAGAGTTAATTGAGTGCAGAAAATGACTTTTGATTTTACAGTCTCATTAACCCTTGAATAACCGAGAGGAATTATAATATCCTTTGGGGTGCTGAGGATAATTTGTTCTGTCAATGACGATAAACTGTTCCATTTGCTCTAAAGTGTGGCAATTTTTAGCTGTATGGGCAGATACTATAGGGCCTCTTTGAGTGCCTTTGCTCTGGGTAGTAGGTTAGCGGCTGATGACATTATGTGGACTCAGGGTTTCAAACTGACTTTCGGAGAAACTTTGAGCTTTGATTTCCCTCCCTCTTTAGATGGCGAGAATGAAAGGGGGACAGTGATACATATTTCAAGGCCCAAGGATCCACAAAGGGACTGGAATAAAGAGGTATAAACCTTTGAACTAAACAAAGGTCCATCACCCACACTTCATATCAGAAGTGCCTCATAGGCCTTGTATAGACGAGACTGTTGCGGAGATAGCGAGAGAGGAAGAGATGGGGAAGAAGAAAGAAGGAAAAGGAAGAGGACCAGCATGTCTTTGCTGACGGGTTGTCTTAGTGACGCCCCCATGTCCTGCAGCCCTTGTCTTCTCCTGAGCCTGTGCCCCAGGCACTCCACGCCATGTAGGGCCACAAGGCCGGCTGAAAGCCCCTCTCAGACCTCCATCTGTGGAGCTCTTTGTAGGTGACTTGGGGCCCATGATGACTGCCAGTTGCATTAAGTTGATTAAAGTGGTTGTCGGACACTGGTGTTTGTGCCCTCTCTCCTCCGCGCTAGATGAAAGAGGCAGATATGTGAGTCTCCACTTCTGGATCTCAGACGTGCCCTCCTGCTCTTTCCCCCTGCTCTTAGAGGGGTCAACAAAAGACAAAGCCCTTGGATTGAAAGCAATAGAAAGCTTCTTTCCTCAAATGATCTCTAATTGTTCCTTTCTTCCTCTTCCGTGTCCCCTATGATTTCCACAGCGGTTGTATGACTTGGCTGCCATTCTGCCTCTAAAAGCTTCTCTTGAAAGAGGCATCAGGTAGAGTGGAAGGCTATTACATACATTATAGTTCCGTAACAACACACGATTGACAATTTTCCATCATTAATTCCATCAAAGGCAATGCTTGCTTGATTTCTGTTTTTTACCACAATGGAAAAAATAACGAGATCTAGCAGAGATACATTTCCCTGATGTATAGTTCTTGGTGGTATTGTGAAGCCCACAACAGAAAAGCAAGGAGACAGAAGTGCTTTTAATTAATATTATTTTCATTATTATTATTACTGTTATTACACTTGTGTTCATTCAGTGGAAAATATATATTCAGTAGTAGTAGTATCCAGTTAAACTATTCCTATGGAGGGTTTATTGTTTCTGTAGACAACTATCAGGATGTCATTGTCTCTTAAGCTGTAAAAAAAAATGGTCGGTTTCCAAACCCCGTCCATTTGGTCCTGTACGAAAGGATTTGGCTAATGATGTTAAAAGCATTTTTTGAATGCTCATTTCTACTAGCCAAAACTATCATGTCTCTGCCGCGGCTTGGCAAGTTGTCACCAAAGACGCTCCAGCCTTTGATTAGAGTCTTATCTTGAGGACAATATTCAGCTGCTGGAAATGCAGTTAAAGTAGGTATTATGACAGACCGATTTCCCGGCTCTGCAGCGGAAAGCAGATGAAAAAAAAATACAAACAAACAAATAAACAGGGTCTCTGGCATTAAAGAGCTGTTCCTGCGATGATAACATTATAAAAGGAGTCACTGTGATCAATGGGAGTATGGAATTTGATAACTCATTGCACACGCCTGAGACAAATGACATTTCTTCTTCTCCTTCTCCTTCTTTTTTTGAGAAAGCAGGTCTGCAAGATGCCAGATATGCTCCAAATTACCCTTCAAGCAGGGCTTGGGGAATATATGGGAGTCGAGAGCACGTAAATAAAGGGGCAGCATAAATTACCGCTGGATGTCAATCGTGCTTGTATGCCCTGTTTTTCTTTGTGTTAGCGTGTCGCCTCTTCGTCTCACCGGCGGATGACATGAAATGAAAGTATTCTCTCTCCAGCACCACCAGCGCCACTCTGAGCACTTTCTGACACTTGAAAACGATTAGGATCGTGGAACCACAGCTGGGCCAGCGTTGATTGGCTGGCGCGTGGGCTGCCACTAAACTTTCTCTGCTGGAGGAGCTGTCTGTGCCGGGACAGGTGGTATTTATGCAGATGAATGAACACATTACTGTGTGCTCTTCCTTTTGGTTTAAACATTAGTGTTTCAAATGTGACAAATCAGATGTTCGTCTCCCACATCCTGCCGCCATTGTTGTTGCCGGGAGGATGCACTTTGGGGAGAATTGCGTGAGCTTGTGTGTTTACAGAGTGTGTGTGTGTGTGTGTTAGGAGGTCTGCTTGTTTACGTTTGATTGAGCACTCTTCTGTCGGACAGTTTGTCTTAGAGACATGTAATTATTCTTGCTTATAGACCAGAAAAAAATTGCACCTATGTTAAACGTGCATAATTTATTGACCACTTCTTTTATTGCATTATATTATTGCAGCATCTCTCTCCCTCTCTCCTACTCTCTCACACACACATATGCACACCCTACAGGCTTGTTCAGTCGAAACCAGTGTGAGCATGGCCAAATGAGGGCGAGCTCAGCTGTAGTCTTTGTTCTCAGCGTGAGCAAGAGATGTTGTCTGCTACCCGAGGCCACTGGGCCTTAAGTGGATATTGCTGACAACAAGCAATTACCCTGTTATTATCACAGCACTGTGGCTGTAATTGGCCCTCCCTCACTAGCAGACAGCACTGTGGACTGATTCGTCATGATGTCGGACTGATTTCTACTCCTGTTTCACCTATTTCACATTTAAATGTGAACAGTCCAGCTGAGTGCATCCATGTGTAACAGAGTATATATATTAGTATATAGTAATATATATACTATTATTTATATTAAAATAAATGATTGAATATTTAGTTCAGTACCAAAACCGTCATGTTGCTATTAAAACTATACCAAATGTTTCGATAGTGACAGTGCTAGCTAACTGAGCATAACTAAAAATGCCAGAGAGTGCACAACTAGCAAACACATGTCTGAACGGTGGTACACACCTAAAATCATAATACTTTTCATTAAAATACAAAAAGGTCGACTTCATTATAGAAACTATGTATTTCGGTAGTGACAATTATTAATGTTACACACTAATTTTCAGACTTCGGGACACATTTGCTTCAAAACAATGGAGTTTTAACTGCTCACCATAATGGCCATGAGGGACAGGGATGCAGTCTTGTATCCTGCTTTAAAATGTGACATGAAAACATAGGGTCAATATAAATATTTAAACTTCTCTTTTTTTTTATCAAGTACTATTTACACAAGTGTATATTTTGGAGTTAGGGTTTGAGAGAGCCACCTCATAATAAAAAAAAAACCTAATTGATGATTTTGTAAATATTCAGCTTATTTTTATCTCAATTAATGATTTGGATTTAAAAAGATGATAACATAATCATTCTATTATATATGTTACATATATTCAGAACATATATATGTGTTCTGAATACCCAGTTGTTTTTGTTTAATGTTTAGTTTTAGTAGGTATAACAGCCTATATGTCAAAAATCCCATTGCACCCAAACCTAACAGATAAGCATATCCTAATATATGCATAAAAAGACAATGCTTGGAAAGCTGGAAAGGTAATGTCACCTTAATAATCTTATCCTTGACTCCTTGACCAATAATAATCTGTCTGAGTCTCAGAGTCTGAGCTGAAGAGCGCCAATGAAAGACGCTAGGACCAGACACATTGGATATTTATCCATGTTTGACCAGAGTTTGGAGGGGTCCCACTCGGTCCACTGATTAAATCTTCAGCGATCAAATATGGTTTATAACAGCATTTATATCTGCAATATCTCTCATAAACAGCCATATAACTTGCATAAGTATACAACATAGTTGTTTGCGAAAGTTAGATTACTTCACAGACTGACTAATATTTTGCGTCCCTGGTCCTAGAGTCTCACTGCTCTACACATTTTTTTGTTTTCCCTGCTCCCAGCACACCAGATCCAACTATTCAGCTCATTAACAACCCCTTATGGAGTTTAAGTGGTCATATTACCAAGGAACACATCAAATGTTCAGGGCAGTGAGCCTACAGGACTTCTCTAGAGCCTTTACATATGAATCTGTACATACTGTATGTCGTAAGTGTCCGATATTAAACAGATATTCTAAAGGGATGCTAACAACGCCTCTAAAAGTGCAGTAAACTTATGTTTCTCAGTGGACTGGATGGTGAACACTTGAAGAGGTTTAACTCTTAGCACAAATACAAAACACAGCATATCACGACTAATTATCTTTAATTATTTGAGGTCAATAAATTACCATTTTCGATGTCCAAAAAGATAATTAGCAATATATAACTTAATACCACTGTATATTATTAACCATAGCACCTCATTAATGAAAAGTGATGGAAAGCGGCACCTGTATTTATAGAAGCTGGGGTTATTTCCAATTAATCACTGAAGTTATCTCCAATTAAGATTGTTATAAGCCAAGTGACCTGCTATGTGATGAACTGCTCATGTGACTTGTAGTGGTCTGAGGTAAACATAATGTTACTGCATGAGGATGTCTACTGGGTTCAGCAGTACGGAGTTTGGTTATAGCATCCAACTTTAATCGTTTAATCTTTAGTCATTAAAGTTTGAATCAATTACTTAATGAACTGTTCGGTTACCTGTAGATATTCAGGTTTAGATATTTTGATTTTGCATGTAGCTGCAGGGGTTTCCTTTAATTCTAATTTTAAATAACTCTATACATGTATCTACAGATTCATCCTTACCTTGGGACAGAAATGCTTGCCATTGCAGTCTGACAGTATAACTTAAAAAATGCTCAATATACATATACAACTATCAATTGCATTTGAGATAGACTGAATTGGCTTTCTTCTGGATAATGTATTTGCAATGGGTTTGGTTTATTAACACCTTATCAATTGGGATTGTATGTTTTGTTAGAACCAGTGCTGCAAAACCCATAAATAAAAATGAATATTTAAATGGTGAGTTTGTTAAATAGTTTGACAGAAATAGAGAATCACATTTTAAAAAGGTTTAGACTAAATAATGTACTATAACTATGACTGATAACCCAAAATTGATAACACAAGTGGTATGTTGATAGTAAAAGATGCTAATTGTGTTGAAGATGTCATTTTCTGTAGTCCCCTCTGCTGTAGGCTACACAATAGATGAAATACAACTCAGAAATTGCAGAAACAGAGCCACGGCTACCCCAGGACTAGCTCTGAGTATGACAAAGAGCATGGGAAACATGCAGGCTCTTTTGTACCTTTTAGTGAGGCCGTTGTTATTTGGAAGTCCGTGTTGTTTCGATATGAAAAACACGGTCTGGCAGTTGCACTGATTTTTGTTCGTGGCTTTTGGTTGCAGCCACAACCTCTTACAGGCATGAAAAACCTTTAAGATTTTGCCAACTCCAACGAAGCTTGAGTAATATGGCAGCTGAAGGAAGATTCACTGAAACAATGTTTTGACATATGTTTAATACTTTAAGAAGTGTTATATATGTTGAAAGAACTATAATACAAAATTTGTATAAGAGAATTTTTCATCTCAGCCCTACTTTTGCTCCAGACTTTTAGCACTTTTTTGCTACCGTCCTTTAGTCTATAAATGTTTCGGTGCTAAATTTATCCCAGAGTTAAAATGGACAGATCAAGGCCACCTAGATATTCATTTAATGGAGAAAAATTATTAAACCTTTCGGTGTGCACATTCCTGTATCTGTAACACAACATTTCATCCAACCATAGAAAATGAGCCTTTATGGAAAAGTTCTTGCAGTAGAAAAGTAGTCACTTTTAATGTATGAAGAAAACCCAAGCCTGGAGCAAAGTACTTGTTTCATTTCACAAATTAGAATTTGGAGTATGCTATTGATGTTCTTACTTTTCTCCATTCCTGGAATGTGTAAAATAGTGCACATACTCGTTGAGCGTGGCTCTTTGTTTGTGTAACACTGTTTCGTGGCTCTGAGGGGGAGTTGGTTTAGAGCAGTCTTGGGTGAGAGACTTGAATCCATTGTGTGGCTCAACTTGACCTGACCTGACTGGTTAAGCTGATGCATTGTGAACTGCAAATCGTTTCAGCTGAGGGGGCCAGTCCCTTTGTGAAGCCATGAAGAAAAATAACTTGGTTAAAAAGAGCATCCCTGTAGTCCTGGGAGAGACTTGGTCGGTTTTGTTTAGCTTCTCCTGGAAACTCAGAGGCCAACGTCTACCAGCTACGGGTAACAAGGAAAAAACAATGCCCTCCACCAATGGTGAGAGGCTTATTGAATAAACTTGTTGCCACAGCCAGTGAGAAACCCAGCATTGGATGAACCCTGGGCTGAAATAACAAGAGGATCCACTGTCACCAACAAACTTGTAGTAGTGCTTTCTTACCTTTCCTACCACTTCAGTTGCCTGTGTAGCAGGTGTGAAGAGCTGATATAAATAGGCCCAGGCGCGGTTGCCAGTACTCGCAGGCCTGGGAAGTTGCATGTCATGAAAAACAGCTGACAATTCAGCACCAATCAACAACTTGTTTTCTAGCTGGATCTCCAGTGCGATGAAGAGGGTTGGAGGAGGATCTGCTGATGCTTAACGCCAGCTCCTAATCACATCTCTGCCATGCAGCAAGCCTGAGCTTGTACCTCACAGGTATCCGCTAACTCGTCTCAGCCCCATTTCTTCACACCCTCCATGCACTTAATAGCCTAGCTTTGTCACTCTTCCCCAGCAGCTGGCCCAAAGACAACCTCAATTTAAAAATGTAATTAACTCTGACATGGCATGAGCACTCCTCGCTCCACTCTGTCAGGCGAGAGAGGGAGGGACGGGAATGAAAAAAATAAAAAAACAACAACAAACAAGGTGGTGGAAAGTAGGATATAAGCTATGCGGGCTCCCTCTCATACGGTGTCGTGGTACAATCTGTTGGGAGGTTACAGTGCACTTACTTAGCTCTCCAGCAACACAAATCAGCATCGTGATCAAGAATGGAGTCACTCGCTAATGCAAATTCTGGATTGGGGAGGCGAAACGGCAGTGCATTTGCGGTCAATCAGGATTTCATGCAAAATGAAAACTCCATTCTGTGTCCTCGGGCCAGCCCAGAAAATATCGATCATGGAAAACACCCACCACCAAATTGCTTCTCTTCTTCAGAGAGCCAGTCAGAACTTGTATGATTGTCTAAACTGGGCACAGCTCTTGTTTTGGTCTCCTGCGGCTTACGGTTTGGGTACGGCGAGGGACGGGCTGTCATTTCCCCACAGGCACTGTGCCACCGCCTCATTTCCTGATGGACCTCGCAGACCGACACTTCCAAGTGTCTAATTACCACTGCGGAACTGAACCCAGCCCATCAGCTCTCCACCGCTGGGCCCAAGCCCCTCCATGAACCGCACAGTTAATTGTTCCATTGCTCTCCTAATGACGCAGTCAGAACAGAACAAAGGATAACACCAAAAGGTAGAGAGACCAAGTTGATGTGATAATATTCATTAACCTTGCTCGCTCTCTCTCTCTCTCTCTCTCTCTCTCTTTCCTTCTCTCTCTATTCTTTCATCCCTCCGCCCTGCCTCCTTCCCCTGAACTGTGTGGTGAAGTACTCAAATTATCCACAAGCATTTCTGTCCGCGCTAATTATCCAAAGAGTTCCTCATTAGACGATTTTAAATCCTATCTTAGATCAACACTTGCTCAGACCTCAGGGATTCTCCGTTCCCAACAGCGGTTAAACAAACAATCAGTTCAAAGGATCAGGTATTCCACTTTAAGAAGAGCAGCAAAAAAGCGAAGGGTAAACAACTGCTCACTTGAAAGAAATGACTCCAGCCGCTCCCCAGCGTGAATGTGCCAATCTATAATTCATTTTGCTCAAAAACGCTCAATTTTGCCGTCCGCACGGGACTCATAATTTGAAGCGGAGTTCATACACACACCTAGCCTCACTTGATGACTGCGGGCAAAAGCCAGACCTGGGCTGCACAAAGAGAAAGAAAGATAGAAATCCTGCTCGGTGCAACACTGACTTTGGCATTGTTTATTGTAGGGATACGGCAGGCAGGCGAAGGTGCTGACCAGCTTAACTGCACCGAGCCTTGAGGTGGCAAAGTCTACTCAACAATTAGCTCAAGCTCCTAGAAATGAATTCATAATGCTCTTTCTGTATTTAAGGGCCATTAGACCTCAGAGCAGAGGGGGGACAATGAAAGAACTCCACCAGAGCACAGTGTCTTCAGGTTCTGACTCTTTTTATTTCAGCTTATATCAGTGGGAGCAATGCTTTGTAACTGATCACATTTTTAGTTCAGTGTTTTAAATGGAATTTCACCCCCCCATCTCTCTCCCTCTCTCCCTCTCTCTCTCTTTCTCTCTGTCTGAAGCACCACAGAACTGGAGTCTGTCACTTAAAATATAATGCTGTCAGATCTGTAATTTTAACCTTGAAGCAATTAACTGTTGTTGAGGCGTAATGAATGCTGACACCTCTCGGTGATGATGAAACCTCTAATTGCTTGGTAAAAATTGAAGCTTTTGACATTGCTGCTGACAGTTTTTTTCCCTTTCCTTCTTCTACCCACCCCCCACCCCCACCCCCCTTCATGTGGCCACACGTGCTGTGATGGTGCCTGGTTTGAAACTTGAAAGCTAGCAGAACTTCTCCGCCATCAGCTGTCCCATCACTTGAGCAGAAAAAGGAGAAGGGGAAAAGGCTGGATTTGCTGAAATGATGAGAGCGTTTAAACCATGATAGCACTCGGCTAATGCATCATTCAGCAGAGATGTCACGGACGAGCTTGAGTGTCAGGATGGGAGCAGGAAGATGACTGTAGTCGAATAGACAGGGGGAAGTTGATGAAATGATGGCTCAGGACACTGTGACAAAGTTTCCCATCCACATACCTGGCAGGACTGAGCAGCAGAGGGAATAGGGGGTTCAGGAAAAACAAGAGGTAACTTGCAACAACCGGTTAGCTTTCAGTTTGCAAGGTCCACTTTTCAGTGTTAACACCTGTGCGGCACATGTGTTTAATTGCTGTGAAGCTATTGACGTTCATAATTGTGGAGGCATTTTCTCTTACATGTATTTATCCTGCATTTTGATCCATTGCCATTGCAGAAGCTGGTGACAGATAATGGGAAGTTGACAAAGCTGCTTGTTACTAGTGTCATTATATTCATACAAATATTTATTTTTATAATTGAAATAATGTCATTGTGAGGTCATTATTTTGGTAAAGTACATTAAGGGTTTTGTACAAAGAGCTCCAGAAGTTCTTCTGACATACATTTACATTACCAATCTTCTCCTCAGTTTCTGCTTACTGACTGCACACGAGTTATAACAAACCCACTTGGCAAAATGATCAACAACTACAGCAATATGAAATTGGAGTACTGACACCTCATGATTAGCCCAGTGACAAGTGCCCCTAATACATCATTAATTTGGCACAAGGAAAGTTTATGCTTTCCTTTAACGTTTATGCTTCCTTTAATAATTATTTATGAGTTGCTCCTACCAATAATTCATTTAAAAGATTATTAAGATGATCCGAATGACTTGGGGTTGGCTTTTTGTTTTTAAGATTAATAAGATTTCCTCCATTTCTTCCTTTCAGAATGTCATTAAGTTCAGTCTGGATGAATTTTCTCTGAGCTGACATCCTGTGCATCAGTATTTTAAGACAGAATTTTATGTCAATATTATGTGGGCTGCTATTTGAGCATTTTAAATTTGTGAGCAACTCCAGACATTAAAATCAAACTATCAACTTATTTATAGACACCCAGAGCTAGCCTATTTTAGCCTATTTTAGTGAGCAAATCATTCATAATTGTGCATTATTAGAAAACCTCTTTGTTTCCTTCAAGAAATTGCTTTTACCCAAGTCAAGAGAGCACACGATACTACAATCGAGATGTGAGTTAGTTGGCCAGTTAATCTACAGTTAAAAAAAGAGTCAATCAGAATTAGTCTTTAGGCTATTCATTTGAATATCACAGTCATAAAACTGAAATCATATTAGAGGTGTATGTGGCATTCCTGTGTTCTGTTTGAGAGGTGTTTTAAAGTAAAATTGTTGATTATTTGTGCACAGATGTTTTCAGAGAGCTTTTCTTGTGTATGCTTGGCTATAGTGGAACAATGGCCTTCAGCTCCCTATCTGGTAGCCATCATGCCCAATGGGATGCAGCAAGGAGCTGATTCCTGCACAGCAATAAAAACTCATTGACATCGCTGAAGGTTTATCAAAAGACAAGAATCAGAAATCGGATTTGTCAGGTATTCCTTATGGGCCTGTGTGCACTTCATATCACATTTAAAGGGCCCACATCATGGAAAACTAAATTTTCTTCACTTGTTTGAAAACTGTTCACATTTCAAAATGTACTTGGATTCCCATTCCCATACAGTCTGTACATAGAAAGCAAGCTGCAAAAAAGACAGTTTTTAACAAATTCGTTTGTATCCATCATTTAGCCTACAGCAGTTCAGCTCTACAATTTTATAGTGACAGTTATAAAGGGTCTCTCAGCCTGATCTGCTTTTTGAATGAGGTCAGCCAGCCAGAGCAGATATCATATTTGTATATCAGTCTTAAAGGCACAGTGGCAAAAACATCCTGTATAATTCTAAGGGTTCAAGAGAGTTTGGTTGCGGCTGTTTTTGGTGCATAAAACCACACAAATGTTATAAGGGGCCCTTTAAGGCAGCTGCTGGCATCAGTTTCCCAGTTGCATATCTGTCAGTATATGTGTCAGTCCCGCTGTGTCTACAGTAGGATGTTTTATTGAATGACGTGACGAATACAGTGGTGTAAATACTGTACATCTGAACATATTAATTTAGTTTCTTGTTTTGAGGTAGGGTAAAAGTCAGCATTTGGGGTTGGTTAGGGTTAGTGAGGCCCAGTAAAGCTGGCTGAGGTGGGGTAATAGTTTACATGAGAATTTTGGACAAGTACAATTGCAGTATGTTTTTGCAGTATATTGCTATGGCACCTTACATTCCAAAATAATGATTTCACTTTCTGTGTTTATGCTTTTAGTTAAACTGATCCTTTTTGCGCAACAGTTGGTTGTAATACGTTGTTAACTTGTTGCTGCTAGTTCATAAGGCCAGTCTTTTAAAACCGCATTTTAGTGCCATTTTAAGTGTGGAGCGTACAGCCTACTGTTAAAAACGCACCAACAAAAGTACGGGCAGATGGTCAGCATGATTACTGGGGGTGTTTTCTGATAAATATGCTTTACATATTAGTCAGTTTCACACATTTAGCAGTAATTGCATGCTTGAAATTTATGCAAGCATAGGCTTTCACTGCAATGCCTGGCAGACATCTCGGCCTCTTTGCAAAGATCCCAATTCACACTTTCCACTAATCTAATCTTGATGGAACCGTTCCACTAATACCGAAAGCTTTCGGGGAAAAAAAGCGGTTCGTCCTGACAACTTGCAGTCTTAACATTCATCACTCTGACACCTCGCCATCACCAAGGGAGCAGATTAAGGACCTAACCGCTGATCATTAAAAGGACACCCAGATGCTCAGTGCTGGTTTTTACGGGGAAGTGTGAGCACTGTGTCTTGATGTTGCCTAACCCGGACAAAAGTGATCGCACCCCTTCAGATTTCATCCAGTGACCTCTGGCCACCTGCTTCTTCATTCTAGCAGGACATAGCCCTGTCCTTTGAGTGATCACACCAGACAAAAGTGAGAGGAGATCTCGTGCTAATGAGCACATTTCCCTCATTAGGGATCTGATCTCCTACATCAGTTGGGAAACACAACAGAAGCCTACACGAGTTCCTGGAGGCAAACACAGGGTACAAACTAGGTGACTGGTGTTTGTGTCATATGAACATTTTCTTTTCATTCCTGCACTCACTCTTTGGCCTCTGCATGCTTTCTCTCAACTTGGAGAAGTAAGACTGAAGCTAAATAACAAGACGAGTTCTTTTTGGCCCACTGAGGGTTAACAGAGCTGATGGTAACCTGAAAGACATGCATATTTGCATCAGTCAACCCTTTAGCTGGTCTGTTTTTTTTTTTTTGCTTTCTTTTATTTTCATTAATCACTGTTATGACCTCTTGATCTTTATAACAGTATATGATGTGACCTCTGATGTGGAGGAGATAAACAGACATAAACATGTGGCTGCTTTTCTTTTAACCCTAACAAAGGGCAGTCCATGTCAACTCCCATCTTTACCAAAACTAACTAACTAACTAACTAAAAATAAAATTAATAAATAAATTGATAAATTGACCAGTCGCCTTGGACCTGTATATGAAATTCACGTTATTATTATTAATATTATCATTATTATTATTGTTGTTGTTTTTGTTGTTGTTAATAATAATAATAATAATAATAATAATAATAATTTACTGTGCTGTAAATGTACGGTACCAGTTCCTGCGCCATTCTGATAAATCTTCTGTATCCTGTGCAAATCGCACATTGACCACCATTCCAACCCTGAATCTCGCTCTGATATATTTTCCTCTGCCTTATATTTTATTGTGGTCAAATGTGCGAGACCGTAAAGCTGTTGGACAGAGGAAGATAAAGAAAGGATCCCAGTTACAGTGATAACAGCAAACGCGCCCTGGTGTTATTCGTAATATTAATTTTAGCTCCGCGACTCTTGTGTTGCAGCTCTCTTTCCCCCCACGGTAAAATATTTGTCCTGAGTGGTGGTGCAAACAAAAACGAGAGAATCATAGTTAGCCTGAGGGCATTTAAACTACATTATACTTCTGAGCTCTAATTAGGCGGGATGCGCGCAAATAGCGAAGTTTCGGCCCAGACTCTCGCGGGTGCGCGGATTTTCTCGCCTCTCTGAAACAAGTGCTCTGAATGTACTAGATTCAGATGTTTATTTACAGAGTTTGATGTATTCTGTTCATCTGCTGATCAAGTAAATTCAAAGTAGCTCTACAAAGCTTCACTTCTCAGTGGTTACTGAGCGAAGCGTCCTCTAATTCTAATACCACTTAACCCGCAGCTCTGCAGTTCTCCTTCATGTTCTGCTTTTGGTACTGTTAAAGGTGACTGAGAGCGTCTACTGTCCCAGAGGTCAGCTGGGTCTGAGGTGGTATTTAATAGTGCAGGAAACCGCGATGAGGAGCCCCTGCTGCTCTGCTGGCGGGAACTATTATACCTACAAACCATAAAAGGTCGTTTAAATCTGCAGCTAAATGCAGTACTGGAGCGCGTGCTTTTGCAAATAGCCCGTGTTTATAAATCCATTTGTTTCTGTCGGTTCACTGAAAGTTGGGCTTTTTTTGTAGCTAAAGACAGACATGAGTTTCTGTGTGTTATTGCTTTTTTTATGCACGTGGCGCCTGCATGTTTTTTCCTCCCTTTTAGACCCACACGTAGGGTTCAAGAGACGACCACACCAAATATATATATATAAAATCAAAAGCCTGTATCTGGATTCCAGCTGTGTCATTTACTTCATTTCTGGAGTGAAGCGGTTTGCTACAGAGATGATGAAAAGATAAATAACTAAACTTTTGAGAACATTTAATTAACATTTTAATTATTATTTTATTTTGTTTTGTTTTATTTTATTTTATTTATTTATTTTGTATTATTATTTTACTGTAGCTGTTCCGCGTCGATGTGGCTCGCTCTTTTGATTGGTGTGGTCGTCTTGCGTAATGCGCTGAAGGACCTGCGGTAGAGTTGCGCATTCTAGAACACCAGCGCGTTCCAGCACTTAAGCGCGCTCGCGTGGACAGGAGTTCCAGAACTGGCAAGCGTTCCAGCACTGAAACGCGTTCACGTGGCGCGCGTTCTTGAGCAAAAGGGAGAGCGAACCAGAGCTGTAGTCCTGAAGCTCGCTTACCCAGACTCTCTCGCCCGTAGTGTTCGGGATGTTCGCGTGGCGCGCGCGTTCCGGCTCCCGCTCTTGCTTCCAGCTTCATTCTACAGCCGAACTGCCGCGCGGGAAACGCATAAAGCCATACATTAATTTTAGGAAGCAGGTTACAGTTAAAATTATAGATTAAAAACAGAATATATTTCTGTTTAAATCATTTCATATTACCTAATTAATTTCTTTCAAAACAGCTCAAAACAGTAAACAGCTCTCCCAGGCTGAGCGGTCAGCACTACAGAGCTTCCTTTTTATTTCACTGACCCGCATTATTTAATATTCTTAATCGTTTTTATGTCTTTTTTATCAGTCTGTTTTTAACACAAACTCTCACATTCCCTTTTCTTCTTCTTTATCATTCTGTCTTTATTCAACCCTTTCTTTCCGTCTAATAAACTTTTTAAAGTTTATTTACTAGTATAAGTGTATTTGTACAAAAGAAAACAAAACCAAAAAACCCAAACAAACAAACAAACAAACAGTCCGTCACGTGACCAGTCCTTTTACTGGAGTTCAGCTGCTCCATATTAAATAATACTTTGTTTTTTTCTTCATCTTCATCATCGTCTTTGTCTTCTTTCTGAATAAAGCAGTCTTTCAATTGTCTTTTGCAAAAAAAACATCCTCTTCATCTTCATCCCCCCTTGCAACAGTCTCTCAGTGTCTCTGTTCATTGATTAAATTGTTCTTTTTTTGTTTGTTTTTGTTTTATTATAAACTCCCTCCGCCACCCTTGGGTAATTTTACCGGGGGTGTTGGGTCCCCAGTGGGTTGAGGGCTGGCTGCCCCCCCGCCCCGAGCCCGTGGATGAGCACGCGCGGCACGAGCGGCGGTCTGTGGAGCGCGGGATGTGGCGCGCTGGGGCTCCGGTACATGCTGCTGTACATGGCTGCCGCTGCCGCCGCCGCCGTGCTGCCGTCCACCCCCCCGAGCAGGCCCGGGGGGTAGAAGTAGGGCGACGGAAACATCCGCTGCAGCGCCGAGTAACTTCCCGCCTCCGCGAGCAGCTCCAAACCCACCGCCGTCTGCCGCTTCCACTTAGTCCTGCAGGAGACACAACAAACCAGCCGTGATTAGTGAGCTGACTCATACAGGCCACGATCGGTTATTGATTACTGATTGATGGTGTGTGGAACGCATGGGTTCGGCAAGAGTTACATTCTAAAACTGACCTAACGGTACGATAACACATAGTGCAGCTGCTATTTTATGTGATTACTGAAGTTATTATTATTATTATTATTGATCGTGGTAATATTATCACCTTATTATTTCCGCTGTTCAGTACGGAATAAGATGGTGTTAATTATTAAAAGCTAGTATTGATTCATCAAAATTGCAAGTGATAATTATTGGAGGTAAATATCTATGACGGAATTGATATGACACTGACAAAACGGACAGCGCAAAATAAGAGAACTGAAAAACTACACTGCAGTGAAAATATCCTGAAGATAAAACAGAAACACAGCTTGAGTTTGAAGATTATTTGGTGTAATAAATAAACTGAAATGTATGTTTTATGCATTTAGTACGTAATAAAACGTGTGTGTGTGTGTGTGTGTGTGTGTGTGTGTGTGTG
>CM067476.1:16943063-16956257 GCA_034552555.1 Semaprochilodus insignis | reverse complement strand
GCGTCATATCGATGTGCAGGAATAAGCAGTACTGTGTCTCAAAAAAAGTTGAAGCGCTGTCAAAACCATTGGAAGGATTTAACCACTGATCTTTCACATCGAGCAATTGTTTGTGTGATTTCTAGAACGATGCATTTTAATTTTATCCCCGTCAGAATTTAGTTTTGAGTGTTTTCCGTACAGTCGTACAGGGTTTAAACGGACGCCTATGGAACCACTGTATACTGTATTTGAACTGTTCTTTCTGTTTACTGTTTTATGCATTCCTAAACAACTAACGATGTTTAATTTTTAGGATAGTATCGCGTTATGACACTGTTATTAAAGAAACACCTTCTAATAATTAATTAGATTATTTAAAGAGTTTTGTATGTGAAAAAAGAAAGATTGCTGTTATTATTGTTAGTGGCAAACCACAAAGACTGTACTATTTGATGCTTAAAACATTTAAATACAGTATATATATATATATATATATATATATATATATAGTTAATTCTAACGCACCTTGCATGCGTTTTAAGAAGATCTATTTATCAATGTTTAATAAGAACGTACAGAAACGGGTCCAGCCCTAACACGGTTTCACCGCAAGACGGCGCCAAAGCTCCCACATAGTCTCTAATGATGAACCTGTAGACCTTGTATTACATCTATATATATCTCTCAGTTTTGTCTTCAAATTCACCAAGATTGTTCTTAAAATAGACATTTTGTTTAAGTAATCAAACTGAGTCTAAACTGTTCCAAATGATTGGTCCACTTCCTCAGACCCTCTAGTTAAAATGAATTTTCAAAGTGAAACAGCTGCAGTTTAGTCCAACACTTATAGGTTTATATACCCAGAAATCCAGCCCCAGTGATGGTCCCATTCTAGTTTATTACACCACCAGAGATGGTATCTATGTCCAACATTCATCTGAAACCGCTATAGGTCACTAAAAGGAAACTACTATGGCAGGATTAAAATGGTACCAGAACCATAAGCTTGACCTTAAAAGGTAAGTCAACAAGATTAATTGTCACACAGGCCTGAAACATATGGTCCCACTGGATTTATAAGAGAATAATCTATTTGCCAGCTGATTTCCTTTCCCCAGCCTCTTGTCTGAGGAAAATCAAAGTGATGGCTGAACACGCCAGTCGATCTCATGAGATGAAAGCAGTATGTTCATTAACAGTTTCCTAATTGCAACAACCTCATTGAGCCTCAATCAATCGCTTTATTAGGTTTTAAGGGCGCTGCTGGAACAAATTGAATGCAACCAGTCGGGGTATCGTCTGATTAGCCAGGGGGGCAGGATCGATGATGGGACAATGAAATTGTAGTTTGCACAGTATTGATTCATCCCTGTGTGTGGACATCTCACAGCAGTCATGATAGGGACTAGTATATTGTAAACAACGATTTTTGTCTATTTGAACTTCATCATGCAATCATCATGCAAGCCATGTCCATGTCAACTCAGGTATTAAAAGAGCAACACATCAACACAAACCCAGAAGATGATGACTCCAAACTACACTGGAGCATCTGAGTTGATCGGTGTAGAGGAGTTCTGATAAAATGATTTAATACAGCACCATTGAAGATTCATGCAAATTCTTCTGCCTAATGAAATCTTTGGTGTATAACCTTTTTATCTAATGTTCAAATAGAGGCAAGCTGCCGCACCTACATCTAGCAATCCTGACTGTCCTAAACAAAGAGGTCAGAACATGTGGACGTCAGGGCTATTTAAGTCATGTTATGTGGACATCCTGTGTCAATCTGAGTAATTCTCAAATGCATCCGCTATGTAAAGTAACTTAAATTTATTTAATATATTGAAAGTTGTATAGTTTGTCTTCTGGATTTGAATTTTGCCTGATATCTAGGCCTTGCAGTAGAAATTTCCAACAACTGGATACCTACAGTTTTTTATAAAAGCATGTAAAGTGACAAATGAGACTATTAAGGTTTATTTTTCAAACAGCTTAGAAAATGAAACCCTTTTTATTTCCCGTAAGTCTATTTATAGTCCTGTATATTGAGCAAACTGTCAAAAACTGCAACAGTTTTCATATCTATATGATATACCTGTGCTATATTAATTAAATGGTTAAAGTAATAACGATAATTGCCTTGTTCTTCAAGTATAAACCTCCAAAAATAGTCTTCATTAACAAATGTGGTACTCAAAGGAGGTAACACTATTTATAGCAATGTTAACACAATCACAATTACAGCAGCGCTCCCATATAGAGCTACAGTTAAACCAAATGCAACTATGATTAACGGGAACCGTGTGGCAAAGTTAACGGTTGGCGTGGTCATAAAAACACATTTTGCATGGCAGGTGTCTCTTGGGTATTCACACTAATAACGGTTTAGACCTAGTAGATGCACGCAGCCAGTATATTAACACGTGGGGCGCAAGGTCACAGATTAGCGGAAAGTGTTGTAGACCAAATCCCAGGTGTGGTGTACTTGAGGAAAGAGTGATTACAGCCCTGCACAAACACATTCAAGAGCAGAATCCATTGGCCTGACTGTAGACGCATTAGCCATCTCTCACTAAATATGTCTAACATCACATTCCGGCGGATGGGAAGACGAACATGATATTATGAGTCAAAAAATCAACATAAAAATCATATTTTAGAAGCTCCCATGTGAAAGGTTAGTGCTCTTTGCGCAATGTGACATTTACAAGGGTAGCTTATTAGATCCCAATATTACAGTTTTTTTTTTTTTTTTTTTACCAGGTCTTAACAGTGTTTCTCTCTCTCTGACTCTCTCTCACCCATGCCTGAATTTACTCTGTAATAAAACATGTGACATTCAAGTTTAATTTAAAGTGCGGCCTGGGTATTAATCCAAAGACACACAAGGAAGAGAAATCATAAGCCGTATCGAAGGACACAGTATGAAGGCACGGTGATCTGAGTGAGACATCCATCACACATTCGACTGAATACCTAAAATCAAACGTTAAAATGCAGAGATAAAGGGACCCTACGTCAGCGTTGGCCTTGCTAAAATAAAGATTCAGGAAAAATCAATGAAAGTGTGTCTTGCTGTTGTCTTGCTTATATGTAAGTGAACTGGTCATCTGTTCATTCCAGGGTAAAACTGCAGCATATTTCAACACACAGTAAAAACCTCAGGTGGTGCATTAACACCTAGTGGTCAAGTTCAGGTGGACTGTATGTGTGTGTGTGGAGAGTTCATTGATTTGCGTGCTTCCGCCACACAACGGCCTCCGCGAGGTTGTTGTTACAGTGGAAAAGGGTCTTTTACAATCACTTAATCACCAAAGCTGTCACTCACTCACAGCCAGCCCCCAAGCATGCATGCCTGGCCACACACCAATCCCCAACAACATAGACAACACACTAGAAGTTCAAATTAGGCTAGTAACAAATAGACAGGACACAGTGTGTCTTTAGACCTTAGCTTGAGTTTGAGCTACATAGATAGATAGATAGATAGATAGATAGATAGATAGATAGAGAGAGAGAGAGAGAGAGAGAGAGATAAACCTATATCCAGTTGTGTAATAGACATATTTTCACAATGTTATCACTATGTTTATATTTGAAGAGTTTATGTCTATCTTATATACATTTATCTACATACATATTTATGTTCATACACTCATATATCAGCAAAATTCTTTAATTATTAAATTAATTCTTCCTTACATTATACACTTTCACAGTTGGGTTTATGATTTCAGTGGTTTTCACCCATATGCTTTAAATGCTAAACCTGTTGTGGTCACACTTCACAAAGGTAACCAAAGAGCCGGGAGGGGTCACTGCCATTTCCGATCATCCTACCTGAGCTCTTAGAGAAGAACTAAAACAGAGCCAAAGAGAGATGAGGGAGAGAAAGGAAAGAGGAGGAGAAACAGGCTTGGAGAGTGATGGGGTGCAGGGGGGTGGACACTGAGCAAGCGCTGGGTGAACTGTGCAAGTGATTTCCTTTCAAGCCATCAAAAGGCAGATTGATTTTGTCCAACACAGGTCTGCTCAAATTTAAAACCGTCCCTGGGTTATTATTGTGATAGGCATCAAATCTGACAGGCTGTTGGAGGCTAAATGGGGGATATCTCTTGTTTACTGAGGATCTTAACGGCAGTCATCCAAATTTAGCCCGACACCCAGGGCAAGCTCAGCTCTCCAAACCTGACTCGTCTGTAGCCTATGCCTGTCTGTGTGCTTAAGAAAGCGTGGGATGCCCCTGCCAAAGCCCACCGAGCCTTAGCATACTGCACCCTACCATGTCACACATTCACTGTGGATTGTCCAAACCTTCAGTTGCCTTCAATGGTTATTAGTGTGGTTTCTATTAGGGTAGCATGTTTCACATGAATGTGTCATCACATTAGCAATACATGCTGTTATATTTACAAAAGAGAATAGCAGTAATGTTGACTACGCCCAAAGGAATATAACTTACTGTCTTTTATTTTATAATATAAGCATTATGCAAGAATAATAATAATAATAATAATAATAATAACTAAATATACTTTAGTATAAGTTTATTCCTTATTTCTATTACTATAAGTAGTATTACTTTGTTATTTTGACAACTATTATAATTATTACTGTAGCATTATTCTATTGTTATTGTTAACATAATAGTAATAATAACATAATAAAGTAATAACATTACATTGTTATAATGCATGTATTATATGTAGTGTACATTTATTACATAGTCATTACATGTCCAACTATATTATATTATCATTATTGAATCATTATTGTCTTGCATTAGTTTTTCATATGATTCCTCTCTGTGAAAGCTTATGTCTGGAATGATTAAAAAAGAGGTGCAAAAAAAGAGATGGAGAGACAAGTGAAAGAGGGTAAAAGAGTGAGAAGCATGGTGCAGCAAAAAAAAGTGAAAGAGGCAACATGCGCTTTTTGGCATAAGGAGGAAATAAAGGTGAGAGCAATGAAGGAGTAGCATCGGGGCAGGAGGAGAGAACAGAGAGAGAGAGAGAGGAAAGCAAAAGCAAAGCAAAGCAATGATTAAATGATCAAAAGCTGGCAGAGCGAGGTTCTGTGTCACTGCCAAGCGCACTCATCTACCCACAAGTGAAAGTTGGGTTTCAAGCACAGTGTAATTATAGCTGGGGATGTCAGTTTGACATTAATGCAGCCAGCAGAAATTCTCTAATTGGCCTCAGAGGAGAAAGTGAACCAGAAAATATATTAACATTTTAAAAAAGCATATTTTGCCTAATCCTTTCACTTTCCAACAATATTTGAAGACCAAAATGCCCCAGGCATGAGAATTTAAATGAGCAATTTTGTTTTTGAAGGAAACGGCCAATGAGACAGAAAATAGACTAAAGGGAAATCATTAGTGTATGAGAGATCCTGACAGGCTCGCCTGGCTGACTGGCTGGCCTGTCACTGGAAGTCTGTGTTCTTCGGCTCCACGCTATGAGCTAAGCAGATAACATGAAAAGACCCATAAACGTGCTGCCAGGAGTCAAAGCCTATTATCTGGAGTTTCAAATGTGAGGCTATGGAAGAGGAGGGAGAGAAAACAGGAGGGTAGGAGGGAGGGATGCGGGGAGGCAAGGTGGTCTTTGTGCATGAATAACAACAACAAAAAAATTCTGGCCAGCGCTAGGACGTCACACCAGACTCGTATCTGAACCTGTACAGTGCAGCAGCTGTAGCGTTATACAGCCACAAAATCATGTCATGAACGCAGAAGATAGCTGCAAAATACTATAAGTTGGAAGTGGTAGTGCTGTCACAGGCCGGTGCACTGATGTGATGTGACCGCATGAAGGAGACGCAGCAAAGTGCAGTCAGGAGATGTTAGGCCAGTCCCTGGGTGACAGAGCAGCTGAGGCTAGCGTGGCCCCAGGCTGCCCACTGCAGGCCACACGCTCCGTCTGCACTGCACTGGCATTTTGAAACAAAACACGGCGAAAAAGCGGCCAGAGGAGGGCCGTCCTGGCCCAGGCCGAGAGGGGCTGTCTATTTCTCGTCCGGCAGGAAAAGAAGGGGAGAGGGGAGCGAGAATAACAACACATCTCAGAGTATGCGTCTCTTTAGCGTGACTACAAAGGCCGTCTGATGTTTTTACTTGCTCAGAGTCAGATGCTGTTGCCATTTGATGGTCCAAGTTTTCCAGAGCCACCTTAGGGGTATATGTGTGTGCATGTGTTTGTTTTCATACATTTTCAGGACAACAATGAACTGACTTTGTAGAAGATAAACAGAGAAAATCAGCACAGGCTAACGCACAATACAACAAAGTGATCCTGTTTTTGTAAAGTGCTTTTTACAAACCTTTTTGAAACCAAAACAGCAAATGAATTTATTATAGATTAATGAGGTTGAGGTTATGATGAAGTACCTTTGTTACTTGTGGATACTTACACACATAGAAATAATAGTTAAGGAACATGTTTTATTATAGATACTTACATATATGTAATACAAATGGGACAGGAAATATTTACACATAGGCACTTTAACATATGTACTACTGTGTCAGAGTCAGAGACCACCTGCCATTTCAACTCAAAATGGACATTATCTTACTGTTGTTGGAACAAAAGCTTTTAGAATGAAAAAAATATGTTACTTTTATTGTTAGTCAATGTAATCAGACTTTTTCATACTTCTGGTCCATCCATCATAAAAAAATTACACACAATGTAAGGTGCAAAGGGTTCTTTCAAAGTATGTCAAAAACTGACAAAAATAGGAATATGTGATTTGTTCTACCAGCAGCCGTATATAAGGTATTCATTTTTAAGAGATATTTCTGATTATATTAAATATGAGAGAACACACTGGCATACGAATGAGAAAAGTCAAAGTAAAATAACACAGTTTCCAAAACTAGAGTTCATAATATGATGAAAAGATATTGAGAAAATGAAGAGGAGAAAACGATGTTCCACTTTTGCTTCAGAATTGACTATTTTTAGACTTCTGATTTCAGATTTCTGTCCATCCATCTACTGTGAGAAGATAACTCTGTGGGTCTGGCAGGATGTGTATCTTGCAGGAAGCCATTACTGAGGAAATGAAAGAGACTAGATGTCAACATGACTGAATGTGTTTTCTTGGACTGTGAAAAGCAGAAATTAGAACCAGCTTTTAAGAAAAGCTATCCCTGCAGGACTGTTTGATAAACTGAAAGCAAGTCTCGCGAACAGAATGAAAGCAGTAACATGGGTAAAATGTGGGTGCACTAAATGCTACAAAAATTGATGTTATAGGGCGATCCCTTTTTTAGAACCTGTGTGTATGAAAGAGAGAGAAATACATGAACATGTGTGTTTATATGTTTGGGAATGTGCTTGTATACAGGTGCATACCTGTAATGTTTTCATTTATATTTTATCACTCCATCCTCAGCTGCTGTCTAGCGGCAGAATGAGGCATCTGGCTTTTTGGATGGACCGTTACACGCTGAGCAAAGCATTTAATCAGCAGCTTTGATAAACATTTGGCACCTAATTGATGGGCTTCTGTTTCTGACGCCCGCAGCCCAGGGCGAAAGATTGAGACAAAGACGGGTTTTCAGCTGCAATTTCAGGATTTCTATCCAACAACACAAACCCCCCACCCTCCCTACCCCTGCGCCTCAGCCCACCTGTCACTCAGCCTGCCATAAGGCCGGGGGATATCAAAGGAAGAGAGGACTTTTCATCTCGAGGAAGCTCGGGCATGGTAAATGCGAAGAAAGTTCAGAAATGTTAAAAAATATGTGCGTGTGAGTAACAGTCAATAAGCTATGAAGATCCAACGTTTCATTGATTGACTAAAGCAGTCTTCCCTCAGTCTGTATCATAGCCATCAATACAATCTGCACTCTGCTGTAAACGTGTCCTGCATTCCGAAATAACAAGGTCAAGGTGTGTTTGCCAAATCTCTTAATATCATTTTCTTACATCATTTAGTATAATGGTGTTTTTAGACAGCAGCTGTCAAGAAAAACCTGTAAAGGCCAGGTTGGTCCTCCTCTTACTGAGAGATGTGTTTGCAATGCAACGCTGACGCTTCAGGCTTAATGATGTTTGAGCAGCTCACCCTGCGAAGGATCATTCTTTTTTTGTTACTCGTATTTAAGTGTGCCATTTTTTTGCCCTGTAAACTACATGTTTAACTGAGAAGAAGGAGGTGAGAAGTTTCTCTTTCCTATCAGTAGAAGTGTTTACAGGTCTCAAGGGTCATCGCAGTGAGTGTGTACATGCTTGTGTGGGTGTGTGTGTTTGTGATGGTGTTTGTGAAGGGCTCTTTATAGTGCCCACAGCATTATGGGACCTCAACATTGTAAAAGATGTCTGGGGATTGGCTGGAACTTGCCCATAGCTGCGTTTGTGAGATCAGGTTGCTTTGGCCTTCTAAACTGCTCCTGTTTAGAGTAGAGATGAGAGAAACTGGTCTCAGACTATGGGCTCGTCTGACTGTAATGGTGGAATGGCCTGAGGAGCTCACTGGAAAACCTACTTTATGGAGTTTACTCAACTGATTTCTGCAGGAAAAAAGAATGTTTTTGACTCATGCAAGCTAATCTTGGCTAACTTCATTAGTATGTTAGCTTATTAGCACTGTATGGCCATCAAGTTATTATTAATTTTCCTGATGTTTCTACAGAGATTAGACATACGATAATCCGTTTGCATAAGGAAGAAGAATGTCAAAGGAAAGTAAGCGGAAAAACAGAAAACAACTTGGATCACAAGAAACACAAAATGCAACCAGCCTCTTAGACTGAACTTTGGAGAGGTGGAAAAATATCCCTGCAGTTATCTTTGTACAATGCAGAACTGCAAGCAAGTCTTTTGAATAGCTGTAATAACGGGAAAGTGAGTATATATTAACAACTGAAAAACATATTTAAAAAATATTACAGTTAGTGTATTTTCTGGTGAATATGTTTTGTACCTGATAGTAAAAACTGAATAACATGCACTAAATGGTGGTTATGACTCAAAATTACATACATGAATGGTGGTCTTTGAATGATCGATAACATAGCTTCTTGCTCAGCCCTCTAATGGCCAATCAACCTGCAAAATGGAAATCAGCTCAGGTATTTTTAAGTAATATTTTCAGAATATTTTTCCCCTCTCTGTTATTAGATTAACTTGGATACTGTTGGCTGTCTGTGTGTAAAATGTCATGACTTTGTGTTGAGCTGATAGAGAAAGGGTGGGATGAGATGTCCTACTGTAAAAACAATTCAAACCTCTCCACAAAGCTTTCCATTACTTGGTACAGCTCAGCTCAACTAGACTTGACTTGTTTTGGTACCAGCTACTTCATTTTTCACTGCACATAGTAACTAACTGCTAGCAGGCAATAGCATATGACCATTCTTTCCCTCCCGCCTGTGGCATTTCTACACACTTTTTGGTATTGGCTCTGCTCCCTTGGACCCTCGAAAGAGGTGATACAAAAACAGGACCCAGTAGCGGATTTGAAAAGCTAGTAAAAAATTGTTAAAATCCAGCCAGTACCATGCAGTGTAAAAACAGCTAAAGCTAACACAACTGCAACTTTCTTTATATCAAACAATTGTGTGCTACTGCCACATTAAAGTGCAAACATTTAAACATAACAAATGCCCTTTCATAAATGGTGACTTACCTACTAACCTACAGAGAGGAAATCCAGTTTGCTTTTTTTAATCATACACATTTCTGTTAGGATTTTGTTCATCAACATTACTGAGGAAAAGGTGTAGCTGTACCAGTGTTGATCACTTCGCTAGTGTTAAGTCAAGATGTGTGCAGTTTTTGGAGTTGTTAGATAACTTCAAAGTTCTCAGGGTACAAATCTGGCTCTTGGTTCCTCAAAGAAAGCTGAAGGTCTCTTGTGACCGTATTACAGTACATTACTGTAACGCTCCACACCGGGACATGTCAAAGGCAGCCAAGCATACCGGCGGAGTTTGCCTGCAACGAACAAATAATTAAATAAAAAAACACTTTGAGAATCAGGCTGTGCTGTATAGTGCAGTTCAGATGTAAACAAAGTTAGCTGTAGTAATCTCTGAGGAAAGATCTATGTGCTCAGGAGAATACACCCACGCATGACTTACAGCTAAAGTAAGTCTCAATAACCCATGCTAAAGCCATTTGATATTTGTTTATTTTTGGTATAGAGAGAAACGTATGCGTTCATGAATATAGACTCGACACATCTCAGCATTCTTCATTCCGCATGCCTGTATCTTGACCTCACATGAACTTTATGAATTATTAAATGAAGAACGCTAGAAAGACGTAGACCATTTCAAAGTAGAGTGTATATCAATGCTATTGATGTGCACTCCCTGTATGAGTGCTCCTTGTATGTTTTGCAGTTAAACTTGTTTTACAGGGCCTGCGGAGAGGACAGAAGAAATCTGCACTCTGGGAATCACATGGTCTAAATCTGACTTTTGGAATTGTTATTTATGAGGCAGGATTCGGTGAAAAGCTATTAGCTTGTCACTTCATGCAACCGAGAAGATCTGGCATGCAGCATAAAAAATAAACACTGACCGTTGACAAACTAATGACAGCTATATGCATGAGGGGTCCACTGATTCTAGAATGGAGATATTAATCGAAAGTTGCTTTTGATGTTTTGCTACTAAATTACATTTTAAATGTATTAATAGCATTGCTATAATGAATACAATTGACATTTTGTATTTACAAATTAGAGTCTGCACTTTTTCTTACTTTTAGAATCTATTTTCTGCCCGTTATTAGATTTGACACGGGGCTATGAGGGTGGTCTTCTACATAGACTGATCCAGAACTGTTGGTTTTGTGACGACATGGCAATCACATGCCAGAAATGTAAAGGATGGCTTTTGTTTCCACAAAACACGGTGCACAAGAAAAAAACTTTTTATTAAATTAATTTAATAAAAAATCCCCTGTTACTAGGGCGGCAATAATGTGATAGTTAGTATCAGTATCAATACAATACCTGCCAGAATAACTGGACTGGATTTACAGGAAAACAAAGGCATCATCTGCTATGATCCTTTAGTTATCATGTGAATACTTAACTTCTGCACAAATTTAAACATTAAATTTCATATTGAATGTTTGATTGTGCTAACCATTCAAAGATGCTCATAACGGTTTTCTGTGTGGAAAAAGTTTAAATAAAAAGGACCAGCAGTACAGAAACAGACATGTGGTATAAGATGAAAACTTAAGCTGAAAAAAAAGTATTTTCACTGTTAAAGTACTGTACAACTTAAAGGCCAATACTTGTTTCTTTAAAGGTTCACTCCAGGGAAAAGAACCACAAATACACAGATGCATACATGCTGTGTTTAACACTGCAGTTGCTAATTTAACTCTTGGACCTCTTGAATTACAGTAAAAGGCAACATTTTTAAGAAACTGTAGACTGTAACATTGTTTCTAATGATGAAAATATCTGTGAAATTAGAGTATTTTATTGTTATTAAATATGTTATTGTTATTGAATAAGTTTGTCTTTAGTCCTTTATTATACTGTTATGCAGCACAGAATCAGCACTTTTGACAGAATCCTTTTGCCCAACTACTAGTGAGAAGTAAATAGACTGACATGGCTTCATTGTTGTTGATCATAACTGTGACTTAATTACCGCTAATGAGATGCATCTAGAACTGATGTGTATGAACTTTAAGGCTAACAGTAAAAACTAGCAGTCAAGAGACTAGGAGGGGCCCAAGCACCTGAGAGTAATGGGAAAGCCATGCAACACCACGGTCAAGGAGAGAGAGAGTGAGGCAGAGAGAGACGGCGGGAGGCAAAAAGGATGATCTTCAGGCCTAGCCTTGTTACGGGCTCTCCTGATGGGAACACGTAGTGTTGGCTGTTCTCCTCATCAATACAGCAGCGCTCTTTGTCAGTAATTTGCAATAAGTGTCCGCGCCACATCTTTAGGGAGCAGGAAATCATTACCGGCTGAGGTGCTGCTCGCCTCCTAATTGGAAGCATTGGGCCTTATCAACTGAGGATTTTCCCAGACCTTTGACAGATACCAATAAGAAAATCATTGTTCAGTTGTCAATTTAAGAGACCGTTAAAAGAGCTTATTTTAATTTTAATTGGAACTTTCTCCTCACTTCATGGTCAGTTGCAAAGGTGTGGAAAAAAAATTGAGGCTCAGGCTGTGAATGTGTGTGCGTGTAAGGGGTGGGGAGTGTCTGAATGTGTCTCTGTGTCCATGTAGTGGAGATGAGAGAGTTAAGGTCCTAGGGAATTAACTCCAAGGTATAATGCTATGTAGGTCAAATTGACAGGTTAGCGCCGTGACCTGATTACAAATGAAGACAGCAAGCTTGCACATTTAGTTTACAAAAATCCTCCTCACCCTCGCTTCCCAGGGACTTCATGATGGGAATCGAATGTGGCCGAGGCTGGCCCTGCAAAGCTCCCAATTAAGCAAAACTGCATCCGCTTAAGATGTTTGCTGCAAGTATGTTGAGGCTAACATCGATCAGGCCTGGTTAAAGTGGCTGGCTGATTGTGCAGCCGCCGCATATTTATGCATTGCGTTCTCCAGTCGACCCTGAGCTGGGCTGAGCTGGGCTGCTTCTTTCTTTTTTTTTAATCAGACACTGGGGGCTCTCTACAGGACCCCCCCACATGGGAAACGGCTGCGAATGCTAGCAGATGTGGCGGTGGCTAATATGCGGAAATGGCTGTATGGCTGTCCACCAATCGCTGGGCTTTCTGCTGAGGTTTTGTGTGGCTTGCAGTTGTGGGTTACAACCAAAGGCCCTGGGGTTTCATAGAGACAGTGAGTGGAATTATTTTGATGTGACAGTGATGGGTGATTGTCTATGACACACACTAATTACTCATAGCCCCTCTCCAACACACAAACACACACACACAAACATACACTTCACTGAAACATGGCTTGATAGTCAGATTCCTAACACATGCAAGGTCAGCCACAGAACAACATCCATTTGAGCGCAGCTCAGTGAGTGTAAGAAAATGGAATATCATCTTAAGTGATTGTAGATTGTAGCTGTGTCAAGTTTGTAAACTGCTGTCTGTGCGTAAGTCTAAATATGTGCATAAAGGTGAAATTGTGTCTATTATACGTGTATTAGTGCAAGATTTCCTTCTACTTTGGTACCCAAAACATTTCTATCTATCTATCTATCTATCTATCTATCTATCTATCTATCTATCTATCTATCTATC
>CM067476.1:16870443-16942774 GCA_034552555.1 Semaprochilodus insignis | reverse complement strand
CTCAACAAGAGCAGCCTGACTCAAAGGGAAATTAATATTAAAAACGTTTGCGATGCAAATGTAATGAAAGTGAAAATCTGGAGATCCAGATTTGCTGAACACGTTGCGTGTGAGTGTGTGTTGTAAGTGCCCCTAAATACCTCCAGTTTTGCTCTAATATTTGTGCGTGTGTGGGCGGTGGGATGTGTAAAGTTGTTTGCTTTATGCGGATAGTAAACAGACTGCTTCCAGTACTGATATTACAGATATAGTATAGTGTGCTAAAGTCAGAGACCACACTTCACTTATTTCATTTTGGTCTTCAGGGTCTTAAAGTTGTTTCAGGAGATTTCTGGGGAGGCTAGATGTAAGATAATCGTTGCATAATGAGGCAGAAAAGCAGTTTCTTAAAAAACTGAAGTTGAAAACTCTATTGAGAAATACAGAGAAAATGGGAATCCCAGCCCACATCTAATATACCTACAGAGTGAAATGATGGTCTAGATCATATGTGTTCAGTCAAGGTTGAAAGTGAACTCTTGGGGAAGGAACATCTCCAGGAGCAGGGCTTGTGACCACTGATATAAACAAGTGCCATGTTTCCTAATCACTGTAGCCTAAATTCAAAAATCTTGATTATATAGATCACAGAACAGATCTAGAATGTGTAGATCACAGAACAGAACTTGTGATGGCAGTAAATTATTTCAGAAAGCACACCATATGAGATTGCTTGTCACTGTGTGACAGCAGACAGTGAACACCACTATGAACATCATGCCACCAGTCCGTTATGAATACTATATTTGACTGCACTTATGAGAAGAGCTTACTTACATTTATAACAGGGCTGAAGAAAGGTCTGTGTTGATGCTACCACTGTAGCTGGGCTCAGCAACCACCAGAGAAACGGTACTAATAGCTTTCATCTTTGGCAGACAGGAGAAAATCAAGCTCCACTCTTGCTTCAGATCTGAAAATATCCACATGTTTCTGTTCAGTCTTCCACTGTGAAAAGACAACTTAACACTATGGGTCTGAAAGAATGTGTAGCTGTCAAGAAGCTGTTAGTAGAAAAGAAAATCAAATCAAACAAAAAAGCTGCTGGTATTCTTAAAACATTGGACTGACCATCCCATAGTTCAAACCTCAAGATCATTGAGCGTGTTTGGGATATCTTGGATCATAAGAAGCAGAAAATGCAACCAACTTCCAAGGCTGAACTTTGAAGGTCCCTGCAGAGTTGACAGTCTCTCAAAAAGAATGGAGGCTGTAATAAAGGTAAAGAAAGAACACACAGCATACTAAAAATGGATTTTAGTTACCTGTTGGGGCATGTAGTTTTCTACTAAATATGTTTTGTGTGTGTGTGTGTGTGTGTGTGTGTGTGTGTGTGTGTGTTTGCACACATTGTGTGTGATTACCCTTTATTGGCAGGTGTGTGTACTCTCAGCCTTAGTTCAGCAGCTGCTGGTCTTGCTCTGGCCTTGTTGACCAGCTTTAAAACAGTTCATGATCTTATTCTCCAGAGGCTTCTCTCTCTGCCTTTAGCCACCTTTGACACCTGCGGGCGGGGCAGGCCCCCAAGGGCCCAAGGCTGACCCCTACATGACATTGCTAGAGTGTGTGTTGTCTGTGTGTGTGTGTGTATTGTAGTGAGCGTGTGTGCACTTAAGTGTGCACTTCAACATCACACAGTTAGTACTTATTATAGCAGTAGCAGTAGCAAAAAGCTACAATATAAATGTTAAACTGCTATTCTTCAAAGTAGTAGATATATCTATGCTATTGTCATAAGTAATCATTGTATCCCTAACACAGTAATTACAAAAATAAGAAGAAAAATCACACATTATAAAGACCAGCTGACTTTTTCAAATAGGGCTACACTACTAATGTAATGCCTTTATGTAATAATAGCTCTTGTAATATAGATATTATAATAACAGTTTCATTGCGCCATTATAGTAGCAGTGGGAGTTTTAATATGACTGTAGTATTCTAACACTATAATAGCTGTAAGTGATTAGTCACTGATAGATTCACCAATAGACTGATAGATTTGCCTTTCAAAACTGAAATGCATCTGAATTCAGATTTGTAGTGAATGCACAAGTATCTGTGTTAAACAGTGATTGTTCTTGTTCTCCTCTATCTTGCTTTGCTCAGATCCTCAGATCAAAAGTCTTTTAGCATTTGACCTGAACCACAAACGGTCACTGATCCCAAAGCAGCTGCTCTCCTTTCAGATAATTTCCTGTCTTTAGAGTCAGCACTGATGCATTTAAAGTACGTACGTTCTCTTTTTTCCCTGCATAACCTGCTTAAAATTCCAGTCCAGACTGTAGTATCTTTAATTTTACCATAAAAGTTGTAATACTCACCTCAAGTGAAAGGAGTCTAGGAGGAATAGAGCTTTGGAGATTAAGAGTTCTCCTTCTTTTTCACTTCTACAGTGAAGGACCTGTAAAATTCCAATCCTAAAAGGTGGAAAGGTGGGCGCTTGATTCTGAGCATTTCTAATGCATGCACCTATACTTTCCGGCATTAAACATTTTAACCAGATTGGGTTTGTATAGCCGGAGAGGTGCTCCCAAACATCAGTTTTAGTACGTTAAATGCAATTTCCCCCAACTTAAAAATACTTAACATTTATATGCATGTGGACCTCATTATGATAATTTGATATTTTAGCTCAGTGGCTGGAGGCAGGATTATGCAGGCTGTCTCTTTTACAATGTTAATGCCTTCATTTGAAAAGGACGCATGTAGCCATTGATTTTTAGAGCTTATCTGTGTAAGGCCTTTCAAAGCCAGTGGTTTAGATCACATTTCACCCGTCTCCACTCTGGGCCTTCATTTGGATGGCATAAAAAACGGGGACCATCAAGTCTTCATGGCATGCAAAGCTGCTGCCATTTTTACTTTCTCTATGTCAGTTTTTTTTTTTTTTCGTTTTTTTCTTCATCTCTTCTCCTCTCCCCTTCTTTAATGTCACCTTTCACAGACGTAGTCACAGCCATAAGATGAGAGAAAAAAAGATAGCAGAGTGGGATGGGAAAGGGAGAGAGAGAAAGGAAAGTAGAAAAAAGAGAACAGAAGCGAGAAGGAGAAAAAAAATGGTGAGGAATGAGGGAGACAGATTAGTGCCTCTCTGGTACTTCAGTGTATCAGGACAGGGATTACCGTGGCAACAGCTGCGCCCGCCCGTCCCCTGACTGAGAAGAATTACAAGTATTATCACCCAGATCATTAAAGCAGGGTTCATAGATTGCGGAATGGCTTCAATCAATTCATCCCTGGATAACATGCTGCCAGCTAGGCCCCCTGCATGAGAACTTGACTTAATTGGCCAATAAGTGGTAGGGAAGGGCGCATGCTATTTGATCAAATTACTGGAGCCCGGGTGAAGGGGATTACAGGTTTTTTCTTCGTAGAAGTGTGTGGGGAGGGTGGCTATTGGGGGTCATTTCTACCGGAAGGAGGGCCCGTCTTTCGGCTAAAAAGCAAGGCGGGTGAAAAATGTTGCCCCACTTGGCGGCGGAGTGAGGAAGTGAGAGAGGGAGAGGAGAAAAGAGGAAAGGAGAGGGGTATCCAGGTCATCCTTTTGCTCGGGGAGATGGACTCATTCATCATCACCCCCCTTGGCCTCATTTCTGCCTGGAGATGGCTGTAAACTAACAACTTCCACATGCTTTCATCTTTTCTTCATTACACCTCTGTGTTTATATATATATATGTATATAGGTATGTTTTATATACTATGTTTTTTATAAAACACATACCTATGTATAACATACCTGTATATAAATTTATATATGTAAGTATGTTATTTATAGTTTATTTACACTATATAATGTTTTACAGTATACTAGTTAAATACTGTTTATTTACCGTATTTATAGTCACTAAACCATCTCAATTTTTGATGTAAAAGGACCCCAAATTACTTGCCAAAAAAGTTTATATTACCTTGTATGTAAATTTTCTTCTCCTATAAAGTTAGCATTTTGCAGGATTTGTTTTGTTCTGATAATTTGTTGTACTATAATTTGTCTATTATTGACTGTAATTCAAAAACTCAGTGTTTGAATTAACTTAAAGCAGTGTAAAGATTTCATGACGAAATGGTGAATGGACCAAAAATCTGTTTACTACATACAGTATGACATGTGTGATGTATGAACGCCTTAATATGTGCTTAAATTCTGAATATGTGCATTGCCTTCCTATATTAATGTTGATATGTTAGTATTTGCAAGATGTGTACAGCTTACCTGCATGTGTTCTGGGAACTACTGATTCACATATTTTCCAATTTGACGTGATATTTAATGCTAAGGTCATAATTCAAATTTATTTAGATTTTTTTTGTATGCTAAGAAGTTACAAATTATTCTACATAACTCTATGTAAAAGGTAAAACAAACATTAATACTCTCCAACAGAACCTTTTCAATGTCTGTCACACTGCACTCTAACAAATTCAATCACAAAAATCACAACCCCTACAACAACATAAGCTTCTCTTTTTCTAAAAGGGTACACTCAGACATCTGGTTTCGATCACTGACAGTGGTTTCCACAAAAGGTTAATGAGAGTCTTTGTCAACATCAAAAACCATCAGTAAATACAAAGAAACCACTTCCATTAGCAGCCATACATGCACATGTCCTGATACTACCTCCACCGTGCTTGATAAATGAGGTGGAAAGTATTGGATCATGAACAGTTCTTTCACTTCTCCATATTTTTCTTCCCCTGTTATTTTAGTAGAAGTCATTGCTGGTTTACCTGTCCAGAAGATGTCATTTCAGAGATGTGTAAGCTTTTTTAATATGTTTTTTGGCAAACTCTAATCTGACCTTTCTGTTTTTGAGGTATCTTATTGATTTTCATTGTGTGGTAAACCCTCTGTATTTGCTCTGGTTAAGCCTTGTTGACTTTAACACAGATACACCAGATAAACTCCTGGAGGGTGTTCTTGATCTGGCAACTGTTGTGAAGGGTTTTTTTTCTTCACAAGGGGTTTTTCTTCATCCATTACAATTCTTTTGCTTGGTCTTTTGGAGCTTTTGGTATTTCTGTGCTGATCTGATCGTTGATTTGGCCAGATGCGATGTTAATCTCTCTAAGAAGGGTTTGTTTTGATTTTTCAGCCTAATGATGGCTTGCTTCACTAGCAAATCTGACAGATCTTTGTAGTCATAATATGGACAGTTAACAGATTCCCAATGCAAATGGCCCAGCGAAGCAACTCTACAACTTGTATCTGCTTACTGTAAGCGAAATAATGAGAGAATAATAAGAATGGAACAGCTAAGCAGACCCCTAGAAAATGGGGGTTATGTCTGAAAATGATTGTAACCTCTACACTGTTCACCTGAATTGGATGTACCCTACAATTTAAAGCGGAACACTTTGACCTAATATTCATTACTTCAGCTCCAGTATGCTGTGGTAGACAGCAAAAATGACAATAACCTTGTTGACACCCAAATATTTATAGACCTCATTGTATGCTAACCCACTATATCACTTACACTCGCTTAATCCATTGTGCAGCCTCCACAGTGCTATCAGTGTCAGATTCAGTACAGTCATAACTCATCTGTGTTTTTTTCTTGCTCCAACATGAATACACATAGTTGTTCTGTTTTATTATAAATGACATTAAAGAGTCAGCGAGGGAAATTGACAGCAACTGTGCTATGCTTCTAAAGCCTTGGATTAGGTCTTCTAATTTGCTATCTTTTGAATGACATGCTTCAGCCGGAAAATGACCCAGTCGCCGCAGTTTTCCTTCCACCCTCGCTACAGCGTCTGGCCTAATAGGAATCTGAATAAGTTAAAAGGCCAAAGCTCCACTTGAATCACTACTTGCAATATTCATGTCTAAAATAGCTCAGCCTGAAAGGCATGTGAATTACCTTTTTTTCGGAGAAGGCTTCTAATTTAGTTGTTAGCAAGTCACTGGTCAGCAGTGCGCTGAAGGTGAGGTGGGGGATGTGAGAGCGTTGTTAACATTAAAGCATAAAGTGCTGGGTGAGAAACCTGCGCCTGTGAATTATCAAAGCGAACTAAAAGCGAGTGAGTGAGTGTGCATCATAACTCTTCCTTTGTGCGAGTTGTCACCAAGCGAAGGTGTTTGTTTCATCTTTAGGCCGTAGGTGCATTTTAAGCCAGTGCGCGCGTGTGAAACTCATTCCCTGTCCAACTCTCAGGATAATTCTTGTCTAGAGAGTGTGTGTTAGTTACAGAAGCTAAAGTGCTGCGCGCATTAATTTTGCTTTTGCACAGGCACCCACCTGCAAGTGCAGAGAGAGAGGGTGAGAGAGAGAGAGAGCGAGGGAGAGAGAGAGAGAGAGAGAGAGAACAGAGCCATGCATGTGTAATGCTGGCAAAACGAGCAGCCCTCTAGGGGGCCAAGAGCCAGAACCACTGGACAAAATTAGAATCTCCCCCGCCGCAGCTATTCATAATGTCATTAACATAAAGGCAATTAAATGAGTTTTTAACCCTCAACCTTTTATTGTTATTAATGAACATTGGATGCAAGGAAAGCACAGGCGAGACCAGGCCGGGTAATTATCTCCTCATCAGAGCACTAACACAGGCTTAAACGGGAAAGTAAAACAAATGATTATTGGAAGTGTTTGCAGCAGGACAGGCCCAAAGTGTGTGTGGTGGGGGGAGGGTTGGGCGGAGTATGGCCACTTTAATTTAATCACATGTCGTGGTACCAGGAGGGTTAATTAGATGGGTTTTTCTCCTCACTGGAGACAGTGCAGCATGGAACAGCTTCATCCCCAGACACAAATATGCACCCGTGAGATCGCAACTACAATTATTATAATATCTCATACATCCTCTGTGCTTTGGATGATTATGCTGAGATGTCTTTTGTAACAGCTGAGTACGAAATTAGGATTGCTTTATTTGACCTCTTAGTCAAATTAACTATCAGTGGGTCATAAAATGAAATTGTGACACAAAATCAAACTTGTTAAAATGTTTTACTCTTTCCAAAGTGATGGCCATCAGTCGAGGCATGTTATCTATGAAAATGGCCAAAAGTACAACACATAGCTAAGACAGTAGTGGCAGCCATTATGAATCCTGAATTTTGTATGTAGGTAACAGTATATCAGAGTCTCAGAAACCACATGAGCAAGTTTATTTCAGATTACTTAACAACTAGTAAGTAGACATGCAGCTTTCGCAACGCTAACTGGTTAGCCATAAGCTTTCATTATTTGTTAGGTATATTAGCCTTGTAGCTCCAGTGCAAAACTACAGAAACAAGTTTAACACACTTGTTTGATTGACTATAATTTGAGTAAGGGAAAAATCTCTTAGCTACCTTGTAACGATCGCTTTAATGTTCATCATGTTAGCATTTTGTCATTGAAAGTACAGTCCAGAAACACACACACGCACCCCAAAAGCTATAAATGTTGAGCAAAGCTGTTGCAAAATCAAGCATTTCAGCCTCAACAAACATAAAAAGGAAACAAGATTCTGGTGGGCTTGCTGTGATCAGCCTGAGGGAAACAAATGGTTCAACTGTGACCAACACTAAATATATACAACGTTTTTTATTTCCAACCTTTGCTATGGCAATGATCAGTCATTACTGCAGTGCCATTTTCATGCAGCTTGGAGTCGCATCAGACTCCTTTTTTAATAGAAAACCATTTAGTCTAAAGCTAGAACTGGAGCACTGCATACAGTAAATGTAATGTTTAAAAATTGGCCAGCTTGTGCACTAGCTATTATAGTAGTTAACATTGTCAGTTAATCTAGTGGAAGGTGGAGGTTTGGTTTCAACATTGGTAGCGATACAACAACTTATACCTTACCTCCCGCATCCAACAGGGAGCTTTTCTGTAGTAAAAGCCTTGTTACTTGAACTGGTGTTAAGTCTGACACATTTATAGGGGGTTATTTTTGTACAATTCTTTGCCTGCAACCAATAATGATACATAAAACAAAAATTCCCCACTAAAGACTCAAGACTTGAGTCGCATGAATCGACTTGTGAACATCTCTGACACGTAGTAATATGCCATTGAATTCTTCTGCCTTCTTGGTGTTGTGTGTAGGACGACAGACTGTATGAGGCAAGGGGTTCACGCTGTGAAATATTTACACAACTTTCACTTCGAGGGAGCAAAGTGAAGGAGCGTATGGCGTGTGACATGGATGATAAACCGTTTCTCCTCTATGCCTCAGTATGACACACCAGAGAAACTGGTTTATTTTTCCTTTGAGAAGAAGAACATTAATCATAGCCATTAGTGTGTGTGTGTGTGTGTGTCCGTGTGCGTGTGTGTGTGTCTTGATTCCTCTGTGTGTGTGTGTGTGTCCTTGAGTTCCAGTCCGTGAATGGACACCAACATACTAATGCGCAATGACAGAGTTACAGTTTATCAACTAAAAAATTGAACACATTTTATCAAGTGGCGTATCGATCCGTGCTCAGAGACAAAGCACCACATTCTCCTCATGGCACTCCCAGGCCACGAGGGTTTAACACAAGAGCTAAAACACCACCAAGAAAACACTTCAGCTAAAACACAGTGGTTTCCCTTGAAGACCCCCACCACCATTACCTCTTCTGTTTGCACTCCCTGTTTTCTTCCTCTCACCTCATGCTCCCCTGACGATGTGGCTAGAGGTCGGAGGTTATCGTCACTGTGTTCTTGGGGTCCGCAAACAACTCATTAGTGAGCCTGCGGTCTCTGCGGGCCAGGGGCTCCTGGGAAATTGTGGCAGTGTGGCATTCTGCTGGCCCATGTGTTCTGCATTGTCCTCTGGGAACGCCTAGCTGGTCCATGAGCTGAGCCTATGTTTAATCAATAATTAACTCTTGTCAGATTCCAGTTTACACACACATACTCATGCAAGGTGAGGAGGAAAAGTAATAATAAAAAAGGCTGTCTGAGGTTGTTCCCCTTAGAATAGAGAAACAGACAAGTTAACTTGACTTCATTGCACTCGAAGAATGAATATGCTTTGTGAATATCAATATCTGATCTTTATGTTCTTAAACAGACTGAAGAATGCTCTTTTAGAAAATGTGCAGTACCAGAGCTTTAGTATATACATAATATATAACTCTATAAGTACATACATCTATTAGTATGTAATGCTAGTTTTAGTTGTAGAATAAAACTTTTTGCAGCTTTGCATCCAAAATGCCTTTGTATAGTGCCAAACTTCTGAATGTCATCAGTGAACAAAAGTACCATTGTAAGAAAAACAGCCCCAGACTTCGAAGTTTCCACCTACAGTACCCTTAGCACAGTCTGGTTGGAATTCTTCACTCCACCATCAGTTTGTGCTGAAAGTGTTTAGTTAAATATTTTATGAGCCAAGTTTACCAATGGTAAACTTTTAAAGTCTCTGAATCCTTTTTGGGGTCACTGTATAAACTAATCTATAGTACATTTACTTACTTTATAATATTCCTACAGTAGTGTCTCACAGTGATCTATAATACTTGCATAGTACCATATAGCAAAGCTTCTCAACCTTTTCCACCTCAAGGTCCACCTATTTATCAGTAGAAAGCGTAAAGGCCCACAAGAAAACAAAACTCAACTTTTTTGTTTAAATAATTAACATTTGGGCAACTTTTAACACAGAAAAAATTGGGTGCCATAATATGCAATGTTTATCATTGAACATAAAATATCAGAAGCATGTTTTATATCTATCTCATTTCTCATTCAGCTCAATATTTTTTTTACTGGTTTTTATGACAACGTACCATCACTGACTCTCTACCAACAACTGGCTTCCCACAGTACTGGTCAGAGGAGTACCAGAGAGTGTTTCATGGCCTACTAAATATAAAAGAAATATTATTTACATTTGTCTGTTTGTGTTTGATTTAGCCTCCTGGCACTGGCATTGCTTAGATTCATTAGTAGCCTTAAAAAGCATACATCAAAAACTCACTGGGAAAACCTCCCCACATCAGACTAAATTTAAAGATCGACTTTTGGAGTCATGTTCTACATTTTTAATCCATATCACATTTGAGTTTGTAAGAAGAAGAGATGTTTTATTATATATTTTTTTTTTATTTGGAAAATGAAAAAGCAACATTTTGATATTTTTGTATCAAACAGGTCCTTGGTGTTGTTCAAATGTAATTAATTAGTTCATAATTATGTAATTAATATGTAATTTATATTATATAATAACAGAAGAAATAATTCCAGTATAAATATTCAAATATAACTCCCTGCAGTGAACAACTTGAAAGCAATAATAAACTTTTACTGGAAGCAGTTAAAGACTAGATAAGGCCTGGTCTAGAAAAGACTCAATCATTTGATTTTGACTTGATTTTGACTTGGGTTCAACTTGGTCTCAGCCTCCTTCATACTCTGCCTTGACTCAGTCTCAATTAGTCATGGCCTTGAACTTGTTTAGAACTCCTCAAAGGTGGCCTGACTATAGCCCCAGTAGATACAGACATTGTCTTTGATATTCAACTAAAATAAGTTTTTCAGCTTAACCTGAAACCTAACCGTAACCTCCACCAAAACCAAGAACTAACCCTGCTATTTAGCATAATACAATGGGTTTTGCCAAGAATTTAAGGATTTGTAGATAAGCAAAAGAAAATTAACAATGTGTGACCAACATCAGTAAAATGTCCCATATTGCTATAAGATTCCAAATTCCTGTAGAATTACTAAACATCTTTTTCACAAGGGTAAAAAGACTGAAATCTTGACAGCTTTACGAAAACGCATCTACAGTAAGTTAGGCGAACCAAGACGAAATGTGAAGAAATCGCATCTCTGTAGCTGTGGTGACAGACTCTCGTTTGGAGCTGCGCTTGTGGCATCCAAATTGAAAAACAAATCCACCATTATGGAGAGTGTGACTTTTCGCAGCTCCGCCGGCCGCTAACTAAGCTGTCAAACGAGCAGAATCCGTTCCCTCCCTCGGCCGACAAACAATGCACACGCCAGCTACGGGCCATTTACCGTGATTATGCGTGCAAATGGATAGACTTGTTTTTTAATTTGTTTCCCTTTGACAGAGTGTTAAAAAAAGATTATCCCTTCCCATCCACACCTCACTCTTTTTTAGCCGTGAGCGCTGTTTTGTAATGTGACAGCGGAAGAGGGGAGGCACACGGCGTACGGGGAGAAGGAGAGAGAAAGAAAGCCTGGGAGATAAAGACGTTTGCGACAAAAGTGTCAAAGAACAATGAGGAGGAGATGTCATGGGTCTAAAAAGCAAGTGTCTCTAGGCCACAAAAAAGGGGTCCAAGGGAATATGGGGGTCCCCCCTCTCAGGAACCTGACAGGGGATGAATCTGTCTGGCTCAAGGTCAACCAGGAGAAGAAAAGGCCATCTGACCCTGCTGACCTCTCTGTCCAGTCTGATGTCTCTATCCACAGCCAGACAGAAAGCGGGAGCAAGAGAGGCTCCATCAACCACCAATTCATTTCAACTTATTTTCAACTCAGTTCTATTTACTTATCACTTTTATGACAATAGACATTGTCATAAAGCAGAAACACTTACAGAAATGTGGGTTGAACCCCTAAATGAGCATCAGCTAGTGACACAGTCATAGAAAAGCCCTAAGAGCATGAGAAAGAAGAAACATTGAGATGAACTAATACTTAAACATGGAACACATACTCTTCTGGTCAAGACTGCTCAATGGGGTAACTCACACTGCAAGAAATGATATCTCAGCAAAAGGAAGCATCTTAAATATGGGCAGTACATCTAATATTTCGTTTTATGAGCCTGTTTTAAACATATTGTATGATTAAAGATATAAATTTTAGACATTTGACTAATTTTAAGGAACTGTATCAAGTGAAAGTGTAAAGATTATCATATTAAATAATCTTATGGCCACCTCATACAGAGAAAAATGCATTTCCTATATTTTGAGTTAAAAATATGTATATACATATTAATATATGTTTTCTGCAGTGCAATGACTAATGTCAGGCATCTATCAGAAAAAAAAAGACTACTAGAGAATGTTTCCATTCTAGATTATTGGACTGACTCAAATGGACCAGTTGAATCTAACAAAATGTCTAACTCTATGATGTCTAGATAACTAAAATCAAAACATTAACATACCATTCTAGTTTACATTATTGTGTACCTACTAGTGATGTGATAGTGCCTTGTGACTTTACTCTTTCTCCAATAATTAAACAAGCAATTTGTAAGATGACGCAATCTGTCAAATTCATGCTTAAAAGAAATAGGGTCATGCCTACCCCATCTTAAGAAGCCACAGACAAAACAGTGCCTTCACCTCCCTCTTCAATCCTTACCAGTGGTTTCTTGCTGAAAGCTGATGGTGGCAGTTACTTGCTAAGATGTTCAGCCACCTTTAGACCTTTGTTGCGTTTGCTTTTTCTTTCACTGGCTACCTGTCCCCAAATAGTACTTCTTCATTCTCTTCATCCTCCATCCATCATGTTGGACAGACTCAAAACAACAGTGACTCACTATCATCTCTTGAGATACCATATGCAATATGAGACAGGACAGGCCATGGCTAGCTGGTTAGCATGCTAACTTAGATGCAAAACAATACATAGATGTCTTTAACACACCATCAGAGGTGTGTCACACCTGTCTATAATTTTTCTTCACACTCTATAATTGTAGTTCATTTTAGAATGTTTAAACTAAAAATCATATAAACATATAGTATAAGCATATAAGCATTTGCTGAAATCTGATTTGCTTCAGTAAGTATTACCAAAGACAGAGGAAAACACCCTTGAGTGCCAGCACCAATCTTAAGCCAGTGCCAAAAAACAGAACCAATGGCCAACTGAAAGTGTACAATTTCAGTTTTCTGGTGACAAAGATCCAGGTACTTTATGCAGTAGATCAGACCTAGCACCGTACCTACTACAGTAAAGTTTTACCCACATGATTAATATGTATGTCAAGTTAACACTGATTGATTTATAAACCTATTGCCATGAAAATGTTTTGGTATTCATTTGGACAAAATATCCAGTGTAGATGAGAATTATGTGTATGTGTACAAGTTTAAAGTCAGATCACGTGTTTTTACATGTATGTTTTAGCTAATCCCCGTTTGAAATTATTTACAGCTTTGTTTGTTGTACAGTTAGATGCATGAAGATGGTAGATATGGAAAGCAGTATAGGTGATTGTAAAAAGCATGGTATCATATCAGGGACATCTGGGGTTAAGATCGTTCAGCAGATTAGCTCCACCAGTGCATTAACATTTACTGCACAAATGACTGTGTTTCAAAAAGCCAATAAATACTGACATTCAGTATCTCATTAACTTGCTGTTCTTTTACAAGCCCCATGCTAGTGTGGATATGTTTCTACATAAGCATTGTTTGGATGATGTTAATTTAGGAGGGTATCCCGTCCTTACACACACACACACACACACACACACACCCTCACACACTCATATAGATTCACACATGCACACACACACTTCCTCCCCCCAACAATGACTACTTCAGTAATTTTTTTCTTTTCGTATTTTACTGTGACACCTTTGCCAGTGTGAGTCGTGTGTTTCTGGGATGTCTTTAATTGACTGTCCGTGTGTGTGATTAATGAACAGGAGTTAAACATGTGCATCCCAGACAAGCCTACCCAGATGTGGAAGGCAATTTGGGCAGAGTGGCCATCTCAGGAGAAGCACTTATCTCTCTCACACCATGCCCGGCATTTGGGAGTTAAAGAGAGAAAGGAAGAGAGGGAGAAAGAGACGGAGAAGTGGTAAAAGAGAGAGAGAGAGAGACAGAGAGAGAGAGAGTCGGGAGATGGAGACTTCGGCCCGCAGGCTCCAGGGCCAATCCAACAATACTGAGGATATTTAAAGACATCTATGCCTCTCTCTCTCTCCCTCCCACACCAGGGCGTTTTCACTATGGAGGAAGTGCTGGTGTTTGTGAGAATACAGCAGTGAAACTGAGAAAATACAGCACTAACCATTTCACACTGATATTTAAAGGATACCTCTGTGTTGAATGTGAAAAATCCAGGCCCTGCTACAAAATATCTGCATCTGTACCTCTGCCAGTCCAGTGCTGCTAAGTAATAGTAATACTGAGCTTCAGTTCTATTCAGGGTACGAAAGCATGCACTGCACCCTCGGTTTAATTTTTTGCTCTCTCAGTTGAGCCTTTGGGGGAAATTTTAGGCGGTCAGTTTCACACTTAAGACCAGTGCTTTACACAGAAGTGTTCTATTAGTGTCGTATGAAGATCTGATAAAGAATGGAATGTTAGTAATATCACAAGAATGGTGTATAATCAAGTTTTCAAAGCATTTGAATATCCCAAAGAGAAGCCATCTTATTATATTGTGTTTTCATTTTGTTTACATGCTTTTTTTATGGAGCAACATCAAGTAACTCCTTCTCTTTCATCCCTCATTGATTGCTAGCTCAATACTCACATTCCACTTACACACAGCCAGTGGTGTTTTATTTGGTCTGTTAACAGAGTTATGGGGGAAATATTTTATTTTGGTGAAATGGGAAATTCAAGTAATTCAAGTAAGTTCTTGGAATATTTGATTTTTAAAATATTTTTATATAATCATGAGCTGATGCAGCCTATGCAATTTGTTGTATTTTTGAAGAGATTTTGTTCTGGGAACAGACTCTTAAAAAGTAAACTCTTCAAAGAATGCTTCAATTGCCTTCCAATTATTGAATTGTTCTTGCCTTCAATGTATGGTTCTTAAACAATCTTTAATACACCTTTTTGTCCACATGACCACCATATTTCATGGTTCTAACTGAAATATCCACTTAGGGAAAGTGTTGTTGTATACATATGAGGGTGGCTTCATAAGTTACATCTTGAGACCATAAATGCAAGCAGATGCTGAACTCTCAGCTGAGCATAACTGGTTGCTCCTAATTAACTGTCCTTAACTGTTTTTACACATTATATCACAGCTATAATCACAATATATATCAAGGGGGACATATCCCCGCCTAATATTCAGATAAGGTTAAATGTGCCTCTATTAATTTGATAGTAAAAATCTAAATACAAATATTCTACTCACTAGCTTTGCATAATGTCAGGATCCGTCAGTGTTTCCAGTGGTTGTTGATGTGACACATTATTGTAGAATCTCTTACTTGCATTCACATCAATACATCATTTTGTACTGTAACTGTAACTGTGACATAAATAATATGGTAATATTTGGTTAAAACAGGCCAATTTGTGATCAATCAACCACCCCAAGAATACGTTTGGTCCTCCCCAGTGTTCATCTCATGACTATGACCTTGCATTACATTCTCTTAGAACTGCACTCACTAGTATGCTGGACAGTTAGCAATGGCTATAAGGCTAATGGTACAATAATAAAAGACATTTTTAACCCTTTAAATAAAGCATTACTTAGTGACTTACATATAAAGAGTGACACATACCTGTTAAAAGCTTAAAATGTTGATATTTAAACAGGCATTAACATAAGAAATCAAATGGTGATGAGCTAACACTGCTAGCTTGACATTAACATAGGTGACCACCATGGTGTAAATACAATGAACATTATCAAAGTACTGGTTTTAAAAAAGCACATTTGTATTAGCTATCACTGTGTAATGGCATTGCTTTATGGTTCTCTACCTATTTTCCATTTATGAAAGGGTTCTTTAAAGAACCGTTAATTATAAAGTGCTCAAGGGAATCAAAAGTGATTGCTCTAAGGTAGAAGTCTTCAGTTACAGACTTAAATGCAGTTTCTTCATTCAACAGGAAGACCTCCATGTTCACTGTAAATCACTGGAGATATCACTAATACTTGACGGTTTTTTTTAATCAGTAAGTGAGCAGTGTCACTTCATTCAAAGGCAAAAGGATGGCAGTTGAATGTAAAAGGGAAAACGAGTCAAATGACCTTCTTCCATTGTTCCAAGGTCTAGTTCCGACACTCTTATGCACATAGCAGGCATTTTTGCCAGTACTTAGCATGGACCACTGATGAGATAATCAACATTATTTGCTTCTTCTGTAAGGGGTCATAAACTTTCACATCAGTGTGTCATTTCAAAGTCAATAATGAATAATGCTAAGAAGCTAATTAACAATTAAATAAATAGAGCCGTGTCCTTGGGTGAACAGGTTTGGTTGACACAGTCGTTTTGAAAGAGTTGGCCTGTTTAAAGCTGTTGTCATAAACATACATTATTTTATTTTAAGGCCCTGTAGTTGCATATGTAATTTATCAGTAAGATTGAGAGCTTAAGAGAGGTTTGTGAAAGATAATAAAATTGTCATTGTTACAAAACAAGTGTCTTCTTTATGAAGAGCTAAATTACCAGCATAACAAATCTTAAATCAGTGAACTTTTTTACAGTTACAGATTACAGTTGCAGAACAAAAAGTGAATGGGATTTTTTTTGCTCAACCTTAACATCTTTAGCTACAAATCCTAATATCAGCAAATGACAGATTAATACATTTGCAATATCATTACTAGATACCAGAATCGGCTGCTCAAAAACTGGACAAAAATGCCTCTCTAAAGATGTCATCGGACACACGCTCCCACTCACCCGCCTCAGTTTGGTGGAGAGAACGCTGCCATGACTTTAGTGCACTGTGGAGAGAAGACACTCAACGGTGTGAGCACATGTACTCAGTGTGATCTACAAGCAGCCGCTCGGCATGAGAGACGGAGAACGGCATCAATCAGACTGTCGCCTCACTCCACCACCAACCACTGTTCAGATTAATGAGCAGGGTCCACTTTACATCATAAGCGAAACCCCCTTATTAGCCCCAGCTACGCCTCCCTCCCTCTTCTAAATCACATTGACCAGATCCATGAAATGAGTCTAACCCATGTAACACACCATGGAGTTCCTGTCCAGCACTGGAGGCTGCTGGTGTTGTCAGGGAACCGCAGGATAGCAGAAACAGATGCGGCACTAACCGCTATCCAAACAGGAAAGGTCAATGGAGACACTCTACTGAGTTAATTGGAATTAACAGGCAGACACACGCAGGCAGAGCAAGTTGTTAGAGATCCTGAACAGTGTTAGAGCCCCGAGTTAGAATCCCTGCTGCCAGCAGATAGAGGAGGTATCCAAATAGGATGCTGGACCACTAGCATGTATTACCATTAGCCTCCACAAGGACAGTCATGGACTAGGGGAGCCCTTGGCCTTCACCCCAGGATCCTTACTGAAGCTAACACTGCGTTGTGGTACATCCCAGCAGGCCCAGCCACAGGCAAGCACCAGCAGTGACTGACCAGAGCCACCCGGCCAGGCCCTGACACAGCCGCAGCAGCACACAAGCCCAAGGCTAGCGAACATTAATGCAGCACTAATTAGCTAAGCCAATGACCATCTAATTATGTATAGTTCAGTTAAGGTTCAGAGGTTAAAGGGCATAAGCTGATACTGTTCGGATAGAAAATCACACATAAATATATAAATCAGCCAAAAAGCATGAGTGCAACATAGAAAAGCTCACTTAAACAAGGATACAGATTATTTCAAAAGAATCACACAGGCCAAACCTGCATCTGACCATCTGGATAAAAAAATGAACATAAAATTATTCTACGTCAACTCAGAGCCATGATATGTTTTAACTGTTGACAAAGCTAGCCATTTTTACAGCTGCAGTGACATACTCTGTGGTCTGTCACCTTAATGGGAGAATTAAATGCTACATTAATTACACAACAGAGACTGCATAGCCGGGAGCAGCCTCATGGTCTGTTTTATCCTCCCTTGCTTGCAGGGCAGCTGAGATGTGATTTCTTCCTGTCACATTAATTTGCCATTCCTCTGCTTTATTTCCATCCCAATTAGCCCGGCTACAGAAGACAGGAGCGATACCAGCGTGGCTGGACCTGATCTGCCACAAGCTGTTTGATCCCTGAAACGTGAAAAATTACCAACAATGATCACAAACCACGTTTCTGAAACAGTACTTTTCTGAAAGGTCTCGCACAGAGAATGTGTTGGAAGTGGCCAAATGTGCCACTCGCGAGTTAAAGCCTGGGGTATAATAAGGAATGAGTTATAGGATATGCCAATTAGCTGTGATGGGTTTTAAAAAGCAGACTTGTGGCCAGAAGGCTGGGTCCCCAGGTGGGACAGGACTGGAGAGAGGAGGTGCTTAACCTGAAGTGTCTCAGTAAAAAGCCAGCAGTTTGAGGAGATATATGATGTCCCTGGGCTCGCATCACACTCAGCATACAACCTAGATCTAATTAAATCAATAGGGCCCAAAGCACAGGAGGAAAAACAAAGCTAAAGCATGCCAAGCTAAAGCATTATGAAACTTGTCCTTATAACAAAGGCTAATAACACCCTGCATGGTTTAACTTTTAAGCAGAGAAAAAGCAAGCATGTACAAAGACTCACATTCTATGATAACACTTTATTAGTTTGTTAATATCAATTCATTTTTATCTCATTTTAATACTAGCATTGCACATGTACACAAACTGTAACCACTGTATAAGTGTTTGTGTGCTTGTTCTCCCCCGCCGACAGCAGCCATATTTATATTCTGTTTGCAGTATGCTGATCATCTGCCGCCATCTGCATGCTTTTACTGCCTGTGATCAGCATGCAGCTACAACAGCCTGTCAGCAGGCTTTCCACAGCAGTTACAGCCCAGGCAGTGCCACATCAAGCAACCCTCGCCCATCATAAATGCAACATCCATTGCACCCTCCCACACCCCCTCCCTTCTCTCTCTCTCTCTACCTCGCTCTTTCTCGCTCTCTTTGCCCCTATCTTCTTCTCTTTCTGTCTCTATCATCATCCCCCTCCTCTCTCCGCTCTGTGCCTGCATGGCTGAATGATGGCTGTCTTCAGTTTTTGCCTGTGCTTCGAACAGCCCCGGGCCAAATCTGACCACAGCTTTGTAGCACGCTGTGCCCACACAGTCAAGCTCGTTTTCTTCAGAGCATTTCAGAAGGGCTTTTTAGTCACGTTGTTAGAGGATGGTGAACAGAAGAGCATGTTTAGTTCTTTTGCCACAAGTTAGAAAAATGAAGTAAACTGTAATGCAATTATGCTAAATATCATTGCTGTTGCAAAAAAGCCTTTCAAAATAGCAAAAAGCCTTTTTTTTGGTCTTTTTAGTAATGCCTACAGCCATTTACATTGTATAAATATGTATATGTATATGCATATGTATACTTTATGATGAATCGGTCAACATTAATGATCCAAAATACATTGGAATAAAATCTACTAAGAACTAAAAAGAACAATTTGAATGCCTAAATGATTCTTTGTGTGGCTAAATGGTTCTTTACCATGACCTAATATCTGTAATACATGGTTCTATAAATAACCTTATGAAAAAATGGTTTTATATGGCATCACAGTGTTCTGCTGTTGTTGTAGGTCAGATAACAAGTTTTTACTCTCTTTGAAATGATTGTATGAAACTAACATGTGAGTTGTGTAGTTAGCAGTAAGAAATTGAAGTGTGGGCCCACATACAGGTCCTTAGGCCTTAAGAGGTTACGGCATGTTTCAACGTAGCATTCCGTTTAAAAGACATGTATGGAAAAACAATATTAGCCTATAATATCCCACGCCCACTCCTACACCAACACCTAACACTCAGCTAGCTCAGGGACCCTCACTCTTCCCCGATTGTTTCAGTCAGAAATACGTTACAATATGAAAAATGCATTGTGATTTCTAATTCAAGTTAACTTCAAGAACAATTTCTTCTTCTGTAAAGACTCAGATCTTAAAGTGTACCTGAACAGTTAAGACTTGCCTGCCCTAAAACAGTTTGAATGTTTTATTTATTATGACAACATGACAAATTGGCAAGACAAGTAGGGGTCAGTCCTACAGAACAACCTAAAAGTCTTTCTCTTGAGTGTTGTCATGGTCTAGCTAAAGCTAGAACAGCTGAATGATGAATTAGATTTAAACGAGATATTGAGCACATTGGTCCTCACTCGAGTAAAAGGATTTAGTATATTTTTAATAACAAATAAACTACATTCATCGTCATCAACAGAAGTAGCATCTCTCAGTATGGTGTCGGGCCGCCATGTTTGCTACTGCAGCATGCAGGCGTCTCGCCATTGAGTTGTAGAGGTTCCTAATGGTGTTCTGCGATAATCCATCCCATGCAGCTTGAATATTCTCACACAGTTCCTGCAGATTTTGCAGTAGGGGTGGAGGTATAGTGACGCCAGGCCTGAATCATTTGCATGTCTCACTTTGTCAAACCCACCCACCACATTTCATTCCCGTCGCTTGATTCCTTCCAGGTGCAACTATTTGTGCAGCTTTTCTTTTGATGATGAGTGTATTTTGCTTGTTGGATATCGGTTGCTGGTTTGACATGTCAAACATATTGGGGCCTATATGTTTTTACAGTCAGGGCTCCCTTTAAAACAAAGACAATCTTACCACACTGACGATATGCTAACTTGTAGCTCATCACTTTACAAAACAGCTTTAATTCTATTTTTATTCATTCGCAATAATGACTCCATCTCATAACTAGTGAGCCTGCTGAATTGTGCCATGTGATTGCGAAAGGGCCATTTCCATATGCCATATTTCCCATAGTATTTCCTGTAAAGAAAATATTAGCATGGACTACAACAATGTCTCCCAGCGCACGCCGAGGAAATCCCCTCCCACTCCTGCAGACAACGTGTCTCCTCCTACTCGCCCTGAAACGCCGCACGCAGTGACAAACATTATTTAGCTTTCAAGCCTGACTAAAACCGGTGGCTTTGGATCAAACTTGGAGAAGAAGGCTGAAACAAAACCTTCATTTAAATAATATCACTTTCCGAGTTTTTCATCCGGAGTCGCTTCTTCTTCAGAATGGAGTCCCCAGTGGCAGCGTTTAGCATACTGTTTGTGAATAACATCCGTTTGAGCTGGTGGGGAGCACCTTGCATGGCCCCTTTGGCTGTGTGAAATGATGCTTTAGTGTGTACTGCATCGCTCGCGGTTATCTCTGTCTATTCTTGAAGGAATTTCCTCCGCATCATAACAGCTTCTGTGACAAGCCTATAGATGTTAGCGAGGGGTGGTGGTGTAGTGGGGGAGGTGGAGGTCTGCTGGGAGGTCTTATTGATTTGTGGAATACATTCTAAAGGGTCCCAAGCCTGTTTTAGTGTGGGACAGTGGAGTTTAAACGGAACTTTGAACCACTCGCCGCCCAATGGAAAGATGTCTCACATCACATAAGCAGTGGAGGGAGCTGGTGTGTACGGGTGTGTTGTGAGAGCCTGGAGGATGTGTGGGGTCTTTTCCGCATGCCATGCTAACGGAAGAAGCCACTCGCATCAGCACGGGGCCTTCCTCAGGCCACACACACACATGCGCTCACTCTCTCTCTAATAAGAGGAGAGGATGTTGAGAGAAAAACGCTCCCTCTAAATTTACATGCAAAAAACATGAGCGCCAATGGGGTACTCATGGTTACAAAACAGAGCTTTTTTGGAGAGGTGGTGGTGTTGGGGAAGGGTGGGGGGATGGGGGTGTAGCAGGCGTCATGGGCGCGCTTAATGATATTATGAAGGCAAAGGGAAGGGGAAGAGTGTGCCTATAGGTATGAGGCTAATTAACTAAGTTTTGTCTGCTAGAAGGATCTAGGGCTGGAAAGAGAATGCTCTGATTCAGTATTCCCCAAAGATTGTCTTCAAAGCTAAAACAGAGGCTACTAATCTCATCAGATATAATAATAATAAAGTGGGGTGCGCGCGACACTGCTGGCGGTTTCCGGCGCCTTCTGGGACCTGCCGGGCCCCGCATCCTCAGCGCTGTGTAGACGCAGAGCAGAAACAGCCCCCCAAAATACATCAACCTGATTACTCCCTCCCCTCCATGGCCAATGGGCACCATAATAAGCGAGCTGATGATGCAAACACAATTATTACACATTAAACCAGAAACAAGGCACGAAAAACGATGCGCAGAGGCGTTAAAATGCTACTGTTTTTTCTTCTTCTCCGTTTTTTCATCTCCTGACATTTGTGGTTGAAGGATATTTTATGAGTTCCTTTTTTAAACCTAATTGCACTCACTGTACGTTCCCGGCTCTGTGATTTTGGCTGTAGGCGTAGTATAACAAATAAATGTCTCTGACAGTTCGCTAATGAGTTGTTATTGGAGTTAGCGGGTGGTGGGGGATGTGGTGGCGGAGGGGGCATTACATTGTAATTTGGGTCCATTCACAGGTTTCTAAGTCTCCTCCTTTCTCTCTCTCTCTCTCTCTCTTCCTTACTTCCTCACGCATTTTCTTTCACTCCTCACCCGCTCGCTAGCTTTTAACACATCTGCAGTGATGTTACCGCAGCCACCGCACAGTGAAGAAGAAAAAAGAAGAAGTGGAAGAAAGGGAAAGAGCAAAAAAGAAAAATTAAAAGTGTTTCCTATTTGCACCCCCACTCTGGGTGCGGGCTTCCGAGACCACCCATTACTAATTAAAGTTCTTAACAAACACTCCGTCAGCCCCAGAGACAGGTGCTGCGGCGGGACGCCTCCGTCCCTTGATGAGATGATTTACAGTGACGGTGGTGCGTACAGCAGACCTGGACACCTCGACAGGCCGATTTGTCTTAAATGTAATTACACTCACGACGCCCAATCCCCCACCCCTCCTTCTTGTACGTCTTCTTCATTTATCAGAGGACCAGACCATGTTCTCTCATGTTCTCTTCATGTAAATGGCTTAATTAAAAAATACATATATGACAAAGACAAGCTTGAGGACATTTACTAATTAGTTCGGGCCTTCATACAGAAAGTATAATAATCCACCTCAGTACTATTTGAATGAGAGGCGAGAGCCTGCCAGTAATAAAACAACATATAACCAGTTTACTGCATGTTGGTGCCATATGGCAACACTAACCTTTTATAGGTTTAGAACATGAAAGTTCAGTTTCTCTAACCCTTTTGAGACATGAATGTCTCTATTTGAAAAATTATATTACTTTCTGATCACATGACTTTCTGGTGCAGTCAGTGCTCCTTTTGTTGCACACAAACTTTTCACTCTCAAAATGTGTTTAGAATACAGTTTATACACAACTGCAAGAAAAAAACAATATCAAACACTTTTGATTAAACTTTTTTTTAATATAAATAAAACTGGTTTAGAAGCTTTAATACACTCAACATCAAAAGAATAGTTGCAATAGGAAGTGTTCGGATTGCAATGCTATTCAGAAGAAAGAGAAAGGTTAGTATCTCTCAGTATGGTGTAGGGCCGCCATGTTTGCTAGCGCACATCTCGGCATGGAGATGCTTAATGGTGTCCTGTGATAATCCATCCCATGCAGCTTGAATATTCTCACACAGTTCCTGCAGCTTTTGCAGTAGGGGTGGAGTGACACCAGGCCTTCTTGATGTGTGACAACAAACTGTTCATCTTCGCACTGACCACAATGCTTCCACACATTTTTTTCATATTTGTTCAAATTATCACAATGTTCTGGCAGTAGTACATGAGACTAATAACCTGGGGAAAATTGGGCTCCACCTGGAGCTCGGGGAACCATTTTCAAGAATCCACTGTACCTGAATTAAAACAACCAATCAGAGCTGGGAGGAGTGTCTGAAAAAGTGTCAATCACAGCTTGTGCTGTGGGCAACTCCTCTCCTGCACTAAATGGCATCAGGAAACACAAATACAATGGCAGATAAACCACCAGCAGGTAAAAGCCAGAAAGCTTAAAACTACCCAGCTCCTCTTTGCCAACATCAGTATATACAACAAAGACAAATAAACAGAAGAAGACAAGAGCCAAGAAAGAGAAGAATTAGACAGAGGCAGTTACAAAACAAAGGTTAACATAGACTTGGCTTTTTTAGAGGAGGTGGGACCTAAACAATCTCAAAGACTTAAGATCCAATGCCAATGGCCTTTCAAAAGAAAGGTGCTCTATAATGATATGCTCTATAAGGCATATGATACATGGAAGTGACTTGTTGTTGCTTTAGATCATAAGGGAAGAAAGTGCATGTTGTGCAGACAGACCTGAGTGATGGCAGTGCTGAAACAAGGATTAAGGGAGCTGACTGAATATAGACATAGAAATTTCTTGTTGTCCTTACAGGGAGAAACCTCCAATATGTTGAATGTGCTGTGCCATGGACAAAGGAAGACAAAATGGCAGAGGACATAGTAGTTGGATTACTCGATTAATTAAATCAGTAATCCAGTTATTGCAAACGCTTACATTGTCATAAGCTGCAGACCTAAAAGTGAGAAACTCAAAGGTGAATGAAAAGGCTCCCAATGCTTTCAGTGCAGTGCTGGCTTTTCCTTTATCAAGAAAACACTTTTTTCAAGCTACTGAAAGTCCTCAGAGGAAGCAGAACCTGTCTCTATCTGCCCACCTTGAGCAGAACTCAGAGGTTAGGCTCTTTTCTACATGTCCCTCTGCGAGTTCTTTCAGCTAAAAGATTGAATCTTCTTTCATACACATTCTGCCCGGCCCTGTGTTTGGCTCACTAGCACCCCTAGCCATCCACAACAACATGCCAGCAGATACACTGGTGACGAGGAGCTTGTGCTATTTCTCTCGCTATCTGCGCCTTGTCTTGCCTTCTCCTCTCTTCTCCTCTCTCCCTCTCTCTTTCTCTCCCCCCATGCAACTGTCTGCTCACATTTCATTACGGCTAGAGGAAACAGGACTCGGAGCCATTGCTGCAGATCCACTTCTATTAGGGCGCCTATTATCATCCCAAATCAGTCGCGTTTTAGCATTTAAGTGTCGAAAGTTCACACAGAATTTTCCAGCACTCCGCCTCAAGGTATGGAAGGAGCATCAAGCAACCAGAGAAAAGAAGAAGAAGAAGAGGGGAAGAAAAGCTCCTCGTGATGTGTTCCTCACAGCCATGCTCTTTATTCCTCAGTCCTCTATCAAATGCATCCACTGTCTGAAAAATTACAGCAGATTTCAAAGGGGCTGGAGTCGATGGGGATTTGGTGGGGAGGGGTGGTTAGATGAGATATTGCTGAAAGTGCTTGGCACCAGTAATGAACATTCACACTATTAAGTCAATGGCGCGTGCGCCTGCAAATGTTAAGCTGCTATTCGGGCTCTTTTGTGTTTGGGTTAGGAGCCGCTGCGGTAATCCTATTTACTGTCCCCCTTAAACTGTTCACTTCTCACAACATCCCACACTGTAGACACACACACACCAGTGAGATTAGACTGCACATATCTGGCTTTCCAAGCCTTATAAAAGAGAACAGTCTGAATCACATCTTGCTCATAACAGGAGACATTATATCAGGAAACAAAACAGTGAGTTTAATGCCAGTGGGCTCTATTCATAATCCACACCAACAGGAAGATCGTTCTCAGACACTGGCTTTCCAACATCATTGGTTGAAATTCGGTATTTCTCATGCATGTTCACATCTGCTGATTCTGATACATAAGCCTGTGTAGAATGTAGAAACTGGGACTACATCTACCTGGCTTACAACTGTAGGGAAACTGAGCTTGAGATCTGGGTGACTGGAACCAGAAGGCCAGGGCCCCCTGACTGTGGTAGGAGTGACATATGTACCTCCCTCCAGAGTTCTGTGGCTCAAAATGGCTAATAGGTAGAAGTTATTCATTTTGAGTCACCCCATGACAGTGATGTTGACATGGTGTTAAGGGCAGTTGTCGTAACGATCAGTGAGCATGTAGTCCTGCGTCGTGCAGCCATCTGCCAATAGGGCATCACTATTTACTGAATGTCCACAATTGTGGTTGTTGGGTCAATCAGGTACAGCAATAAGGTCCATTCCTGCTCACATCACATGTGCGGCTGAGCATAAAACTTGAATCATTCACATGTCTCAAAATGTCAAACCTACCCACCAAGTTTCATGCCTGTTGGTTAATTCCTTCTGGGTGCAGCTATTTGTGCAACTTTTGGCACAATCCAAGCAAATTAGCAGTTATACATAGGTTGGAACTCTGGGGTTCCTTTTTTCAGGAACTTCTTATTGTGCAAGCTACACATCCCTTCAGACTTCATAGTGTTGAGTTGCTCTCTCAAAGTGGAAGGATAGACAGAAACAACTGTTTATTTTTTTCAGATCTGAAGCATGAAAGAGTAACTTGATTTCTCAAAGATTCAAATTTAACTACTGTTCATCTGATGGTTTTGTAGTTTTGATTTGGTTTTCTATGACTTTCCTGTACCATCAAATTGGTAGTAATGGATTTTTATTTTAAGCCAATATCTAACAATACCGATATGAAACCAATACCATCATTCATCCTACATGAACCGATATCATTATGCATCCGATATAAAACCGATATCATCATGCATCTGGAATGAATGATATCATCATGCCTCTGATATGAAACTGATATCATCATGCATCCGATATGAACCGACATCGCACATCCAATATGAACTGATATAAAACCGGTATCATCAAGCATTTGATATGAACCGATATCATCATGCATCCGATATGAAACCAATATCATCATTCATCCTGTATGAACCAATATCATCATGCATCCGATATAAAACCAATATCATCATGCATTTGGTATGAACTGACATTATCATGCATCCAGTATGAACCAATATCATTATGCATCTGATATGAAACCGATATCATGCATCTGTAGAAACTGATGTCTGGCCTGTTCTGCTGTGAAATACTTGCATATGTGAGGCCATCAAACAAATAAGAAGCATGACCACAAATCTGAAAAGCATCAAGTGATTAAGCTGATTAGTTAAATTGATATGCTGTCTATGAAGCTGTCATAAATATGCTCACTTTCATTGATTAGTTCATCTTTCACTGAGCATGTTTCATTTCCGTAAGTGAAATTAAACTTAGTGTATCATGTGCTTTTCAGTGTTTTTACATTTGATTCCAAATTATAAATTGGAAATAAGAACACACGCTTAAATATACATACCCCTTCAAACTAGTTTGAAAATTAGATGTGCTGGGCTCATGACATAAACAAGCCAATTTCCAACCTTGAAAAGCGAGCTGATGCATATTGCACGTCCGACAGCCGCTCGCATGCACACGTTAAGCCTTGCACTAATGCGCATAGCCAAACGAAACGTTCACTCTCGCACACTCACACATATATAATTGAGATTTTTCACACAAGGACATGGAGAGCCTGAAGCCAGTGCTTAATTGCGCCGGCTATCATTACAGAAGGGAAAAAAATCAACAATTTTAAAAATACACCGAGCACCTTTCATCTTCTCGCTGCTCTAATCGTGCTGGTAAGAGGCATCTGGAAGGGGAAGCTTGATGTAGTCGAACTATCTAAACAGTGCCTTTGGGGGCTGGCGCAATCAGCTGCTCTGAAGCCAATACTTAGGGACATGTCGGTGTAAATGCAGGCCTGTTTCCTCACTGTTAGGGCTCTCCTGAGAGATGCGATGTGACCCCCATCAAGATAGATCCATTTTCGGGTGCCAGTTTTAAGATGCGTTAGGACGATTCTCATAAATGAAGAAAATACAGAATATATCTTTTATACTTAATGCATAATTGCACTGGTGCAAAATCAAGTGTAGGGATCTCACTAAGAGTTTCAGTGAAACAATAAAAAGATTAAAAATGAATCTCTACACTGGGTATGACATGGTCATTGATACAGTATATGGATCATTTTACTGTGGGAGAGTGAGAGCATGTGTGCAGCAGGTGAGTCCAGCAGGAGTGGTGATGGGAATGTTAGCTTGCTAAATTTTGGGGTAGTTAAAAAGATGCAATCTTAAATAATGAGTACATATTTCTATCATTTGTTGATAGTTGACAGTTATGATATTATGTAACCCATTAATAGTCATTATAATTCACTTCAATAATCAGTCATCATTGCCATAATTAATTAATGACTGAGATATTTCTTAACCAATAGTTATGTTTAGTGCTGTTAATTAATGTATTCTTATTATAAAGTGTTACATTGATGGGAAATGCTAGGTGACTGGAGTCGAAAAAATTGCATGTTTGTGCCATGGGTCTTCTAATGTGAGATGTTGGATGCTTGTTTACTAATGTAGCCCATAGCTCCAGGATGTCTTGCTGTTCTGTTGAAGCATTACAGTATGTCCAGATCACCTCTCCCAGCAAAGACAAACTCAGCTGGTGGAATAATACTTAGAAAAGCTCTTAAAATCTGGAATAGCATTCAAAGTAAAATTAGGAATAAGACCAGAGGAAGTATTTTAAGATCCAGGTTAAAATCATATTTGTGTTTTTTACAAAAAGTGAAAAAAAATTGTTTATGAAATCATCTGTTCCAATCCTAAAATCTCTGGCTAAGCCGTGTTTGAAGCCATTGTAATGGCTTGATATATGGGAAAAAATATATGGGAAAAAATACTAATTAAGTAAGACTTTGTTTAAACTCAGGGGCTGACAACTTACATTCAATCAGAAGCAGCACTGTTGGGGTTCAGGAGCCAGTATTTTAATTCCTACATAGTGCACTATGTAGGTGAGCACACAGCGTAGTGAGATTCAGTCCCAGTGTGGGAAGAGGGGTGACTTTGGATTGGTACTAAATAAGTTTAACTACAATAATTTGTTAGTTTGGAGACCAGTTTTTTTAAGTGAAGATTTTTGCTTTCTACTTTGTTATATTACAACAAACAGTATGGCTTTTTCTTTATTTTAAATCCAGGTTAAAATTATATACCACATTTGCTTACTGTAAAGCTCATGCCTAAGAAGTATTCTGACTCAGTTTCTGCTGTTAGTAATTGCACTGTTGTATTCATTTAGACTGAGCTGTTTTTATCTTTCCAATGTTTTATTTATAGTCCAGTGTAAAACACTTTGATATTTTGCAACTAAACTGTAAGGTGCTACAATGTTAGCAAAAAGGGTTCTATACAGTACTGAAAACAGGTTCTAACAATAATACAGTTATTTTAAGGGTTCTTTAAATAACCACATACACCTGGTTTTCCATTTTAGTTAGGAAACATTTTAACCTATTTATCCACTCCTATGGTTCTTTGAGTGTTCAGGGTTCTAAATAGAGCCATTGAAGAACCACTTTTAGAACTGTATATAAATAAGATTACATCCTCAGCCTAGCATCATGCAAACAGCAGTGCCTAATAATCACACGTACCTGTGTCAATTGTTACGTAATCTGAAACAGACTTGCTGTGGTCTCTGACACCGTATGACATGCTGCTATATAAAAATGGACGTCTTGGCTGATAGACTACATTTGAGGTAAGGGTAACATTCTCTAAACGGGACCCAGATGCACCAGGTGAGCTGGCTGCACAGCCACAAGTCACACCAGTGTGTGTTTGTTTGTTTTCTCTAATTTGAGGTAGTGTTCATCTTTTGTGTCCCCCGTTACTTTTCAGAAAGAGAGGGAGAGAGAGAGAGAGAGAGAGACAGACAGAAAGAAGGCTCTTTCTCTCTCTTTCTGACTGAAAGGCTGCCGTTGCTCCCCCTGAGGGAAACAGGATAATGAGGATCCGTATGCCTCCGTTCTGTCTCATTTCAATTGGAAATGTAGCACGCGCACACACATACACACACACACGCACACACACCCGCAGTCTCTCACGCACACTCATCCCTGCACTTTGGGTCGGTGATGGCGATATTATCGGCCCTCGTTTCTTGTCTGACAGTCCATCATATTCACATGCACACACGGCTCCTCGACAAGCCTCACTGCTGTCTCTCTGCCTAAACAGGCTGCTGCTGCTGGCCACCGGCCTGCTTTCACATACACACACACACACACACACACACACTTTCAGCTCAGAGTGTGTTACTTGCTCAAGCGTCCTTTGGCACAGCCCTGTCCTTATTGATTTCATTCCTAATTCGCTCAATTATTTCTCGTCTGCTCATCTACTCTTTTTGCTCATCGCTCATCTGTGCTGCTGAAGCTTGTCTGCAGTTTTGCATCCCTCACTTCAAACGGACTTACATTAAAAGCAAAACATGCTTTTAATGTATTTCGGTCCTGTACAGGAAAATTACTGTTTATTTTGCATTTATTTTTTAGCATGTTTGCTTTTTATGAACTTTATTATGTGTCACTTCCCAAGTAAGGCAAAGCATTGTACAGCTCTACAACTCCTTTATAAATACATTAACTAAAAAAGGTGTTAAAAGTACAGCCATTAACCCAGTCAGTGTCATTTTCTCCACTTCTACATGAATACATATGTACATGTACATATGCAACAGTTTGAAAAGCCCTGTATGATTGTTGAACAGGTTCTCTACTGAGAATAAATATTTTTGCAATGTATTTTTTCTGCACATTGAAGTGCAGAATAGCTATTTGCTTGCTGAGTACTGGAAAAAAATATGTGCTATAACTTTTGACCAGGTCACTTTTTTCTTTTTTCCAATGTGTTAGGTTCAGCAACTAAACAGTAATTGTGCAGAAGTGTGCTCTCTGTAGAGGGTATATCACTTGACTGGGGCGTGCAGATTTTTGTATATGACTGTTTGTTTTAGTCCTATGAGACAAACTATATGTTTTTAGAATGTGCTGCAAAAGTCAGTCAAGATAAACATTCTTGGTCAAAGTTGAGACACTACAGAGCAAAAAGTTGCAGTTAAACTAAAGAATAATCAAAATTTAACTGAGAAATACAATAGGAAAAAAAGATAATATAACTGTAAACCAGGAAAAAAAATCAGCATACTTACGTAATGATATAATAATATCATTATGCTTTATCATGTCCAACATGTTAATGTTTAGCTACCATTCAGAGATTTAGATTCATATAACATTATAACTGATGTAATGTATGTTTGAATATTATAAACTAGACAACAAACTTTTTTGAGGTCATGTCACATGACATGTTACATACATTCTTTGTTAAATCATTTTTTGTTCTCTGCTCTTTCTGAGGCATTTAACAATCATCTACAGCTCGTCTTCATCATTGTAGAGACATGTCAAATGCCTTAAAGCTCCAGGGAGTACAGAGTAAAGTATTAAAAATTGTTTGTATGGTATTAAAGCGTGTTATATTAGACATATCATAGCTTGAATGAAAAAATACGATAAAAGTTTAAAAAATAGAAGATAAAAGATAAAAATATGTCTTAAAAACAGCTGATCAGACGTGTCTCAGAACTGTGTGGGTGTCCCTAAAAAGCAGCTTGATTGTCAATTGTCTGTCTAACACCCTTACGCTGCTTCAACACTCATTCAGATCTAAAATCATTATCCAGCTTTCATGTGACGCTAACTGGATGAAAAATGATACAACTAAACAGACTTGCAGACAGACGAACAACCAAATGGATATATGAAGCAACACAAAAATCATCAGACAAACAGATGTGCAAACATATAAACAGATGGATGGATAAATGGATGGATGAAGCATAATGTTAATAAAGGAACAGACGAATGAACAATATTAATTTATGGATAAACTAATAAGCAAGCAACAGGCAGCGACAGACAGGTTGTCTATCTTGCTAGCTTTTGGTTAGGCTGGGTTAGCTTTCGCTGGCTAAGTTTCTGAGATATGTGTGTGAGTCAAGAAACATCACACACATATCTGTGAATGTTTAGATAAAGCTAATAGTAGCTTTACCTGAGATTAGGACCAGCCAGTTTACATGAAGAGGAGAGAAATGTGGTGAAATACAGCAGATGTTTATTAGACTTTGGGAAGGTATTTATAAGACACACTTTGTACACTTTGTACATGTATATTGTGGCATTAGATAAGGGCCACACATCAGCCAAAAGTATGCAATTCTGCTGAATGTCTGCCAGATGTGGACCAGATCTGTTTTGGAACATGTGGGCCACATGAGTTCCTATATGGGCTCACATGCAGCTTGCCGCTAGGGCTCACTGCCATATTTGTGCCAGAAGTGGACCAGATCTGTTTTGGGACATGTGGGCCAAATGCATGTTTTAAATAGGCTCAATGCATATTGCCAGTGGCAACGTTGGGCCAGCAGTGCCATGTCTTTACAAGATGTGGTCCACATCCACATGCTATCTGGGTAATTATTTGAAACCTGTGTTGCACAGGTATAGCATATTGAATAATTTACATTAGATTAGACTGATATCTTATTTTGAAATCTAATATTTATATTAGGTTAGATTAGATATTTTTTTACATGCTTTCCTGCAATGAAATTGGTTTTATTTTATTTTGAAATATTTTGAACATGGAACCACAAAAAATCAATTATCAACTCTTTTTACAGCCTTGCAAACACAAAAAGAACATTTCAGTCATAAGTGCCGCGGAGATGAAATGGGTTAAATGTCACCAAGGCAAGTGAAAACAAACAACAAGAAACTGTAGCAGTTGCAGCAAATAGAGTGGAAGACAACTAAATAAACAGCCTAAAAAATCACAAGCCTAAAGAATGAAGACTGTAAGAACCTAATGAAGATTACCCATTTAACAAGATTTGACATGCTTGGAAACAAGACAGGCAGCTTTTTTTTTTAAACAGTCATTTGTTTAAGCAATTAGCAGCTGGTCCAGCGGCAAACACCAGGGTCATCTGGTGTATAACAGGAGAGGTCAGAGGTCAGACGGCATTTGCGGCGCTGCAGCACCACGACCTGCCAGTTTAGCAGCAGCGGTCCCAGCCTATTAGCCTTAATATTGACAAATGCATAACAGTGGTGTCAAATAGTCCTCGGTGATGTGCTTCTCTGGCGCTCTCTGATGCCAGTCCCTCTAGAGCACGCTGCAGATAAACAGATTCTCTTCAAACAATTCCAATGACAGCCAAATAGCCTGCTTGTCGCTTATAAAAAACCCTCTAATGATGGGTGTCGAGGGAGCGGCCTGCCTCCTTGTAGCAGACGACTCCCTTGTGTACAAGGACGGGGGGGAGAAAAATAATAACAATCCCTAAAATATTCCTCCGCTCAAAAGGCCCACTATGCCAGAGCATCCCAACCAACAAACCTTTTCTGGTTCTACAGCCTTTTCATCTCGCTTGCTCTCATATCTCCCTCTCCCTCTCTCTCGTTTCCCAGTCTTCCTTCTAAGTCTGGCTTTTTGCCTTTGCGTTCCCGTATGCAAAGTCAACATCCATTAGGATAACCATTAAAGTGCGGCTTTTCAGAGAGCGCAATTTTTATCGTTGACAATTGGACATGATGGGTACATGCGCATCAGAACAGAGGCCCTTCCTCTCGGATCTGTAGCAGAACATGCTTATGTTCAGGCTTGGTCTCGGGTGTGTTCAGGCCTCCACTCACTTGCTCCTCATTTCGTAATTAGAGCTGAAACGACAGCAAGATTCTCAGAGACGCAAGTTGTTATATTCAGGCTACAAGACACAGCATATTTCCCACGAAGAGAGAGTGAAATGTTAAAGGCAAATTCATAGCTATGTTGTTTTCCTTTTTTTCCCTTCTTGTTTTTACTAATGCAATGCTGTGTTAAACATGCTGCTGCTTCCCCACACCACCAGCACCATTTCACCAATTAGCGGTGAGAGGAAATGTGAGAGAGCACGTTAAACTAACTCTCAGCGTTTTATTAGTTTACCAGAACCACGTCATCTGATTTCCAGCCGCTAATAAAGTGCTTGACGACTGGATTCTACATACAGGATGCTGGCTGTTTGTCTTATTCCAGAGCTAACAAAACATTGAAGACACTTCACAATAATATTGTAATTTCTTAAGATAATAGATTACATGCAGATATGGCAACATGTTAAAACCTAATTGGAATCTTGACTGCTAAGACTTGTATGCCTTAAAATACGACAAATAAACCAAATGGGAAAGTTTTATTTATTAGAAAAAAAATGCAAATAGGCAAATTACACCATTGACGCACTGTGACAAAGTTGTACAGTTGTAGTGAAGCCAATCCTACAGAAAATAAAACGTAAAAGGTTTTCTCTTGAGTAACATCACACTCTAGCTAAAGCTGGAAAGGTATAATGATATCTCTGTTCCTCACTCTATTCTTACATTGAGACCTGTATGTCCAAAGCCCAAAGCCTCAAGGCCCCCTTTTTTACTTTCATAAAAATAGTCCTAGGATTATGTTAGAATTAAAATGTTCATTTCATTGTGAAGCCGGACTGGAGGATTTTGTTGGAATCTCTTTGTACTCATCGTTTCATTGAAAAAAATGTTCAAATCTGTACATCAGAAAGTCTTTGTAATATTCTAAGGTCAAGATTGGAAATGTAGAGTTTTGTGAGTGTTGGCATTTTAGAATGAAATTTAGAAATTTTGAGAGAAAACAGTTTTTAGAATGAGCTTTAGATCTCAGAAGACCTCAGAAACAGTGCACCATATGTGTGAAGGTTGTTATAGTACAAGGGAAATTAACTTAACTATTTACGTTCTACAGAAAACTAGTTTTTCAGCGATAGTTGTGCCAAATGTGGCAGAGCAAAACCTGCATGAAAGTTGATCATTTTGGAAAAACACAGTTAGACACGAGTGAACGGACTGATGAAACACACTGAAATAAACATATTTATGTTCAGTTTTGACATTTTATGACAAGTTTTTATGTGGGTTACAAGAAAAAGTGTCACAAACGCAATTTATCTAAAAATCTGAAAAATGATTGATGGGAACAAAATTGTCATTTCTGCCTGAAATGTCTTGCCTTAAGTTTAAAATGGCTTTAAAATCATGAAGTACTTCTTTGTTGTGATGAATATTTAATGATGAAGTACATTTTTGTGTTAAATATTTAATGACGAAGAACTTCTTAAGTTTATGGTTATGAAGAAGTGGAAAGTCACATTACATTGGAAAGTTACATCACATTTACTGTTTGAGTACAGTTTTTACTGTCCCAGTCCTTTTTGAGCAGAATTAAATAATACATTTACTTTTATTTGAGGTCATATCTAAAGTACTACAGTGCTTTTACTTTACTTTACTTTTTTAGTTTTTAGTAACCGTTACAGAGTAAAAATAAATGTCTTTCAGTTTTTAAAGCAATTAGAAGAAAGCACAGTGAAATGAATAAGATTCAGAAAGGTTCTGAAAGCCAATCAAAACAGAGCAGCTCACAAACACAGAGACATCCAGTTTAGTGGAGACAGAAAGACAAGAACATTACCAGCACACCCAAGAGAAACATTTTTGCTATTTATCCAAATCAGCTAAAAAAACAGTAGCCGTCACCTGACAGACTAATCAGTTATTATTTTGTTGCTTTAAAATAACATGTTGGCTATTTATTAAACTCCGTAAAAGCCGCTGCATATGCCTTAATAGAAGTGCCTGTCAGCTAGCTACTTAACACTACTTAACGTTAACAGATGTCACATATATCCAACTACACATATACAAAAAAACAGTTTGCCAATTTTGGAGGTCTATAATAAAGCCTGCCTCTTCCTCTCAATAACTCTCTCTCTCTACCTTCTCTAATTAACCTTTTTCAGTTAAAACCTCATTTCACAGTGTAGTTTTCCAATAAACAAGTAAGAAACAATCTGACTTGGACTGGCATATCAGCTCAACACGACTTCAGTGCAGTCTTCAGAAAAGGGCGTATTGAGTGTGCTCTTGTGAGCTGTACTTTTGCACATTTAGAGAACTGAGACAATTCTGGACACTTACCAAAAATTACATGAACCCACATATAAGTCCACAAAGTTGTTGGTTTCCATCTTAAAATAAAATGTTGTCTAACTTTGATTTGCAGTGCATTCTGGGAAACACTACATCACATACAAGAATTGTCTATCTGCAGGTGGAAGGTGGGCAGTCGTTAAGCCACAGGGAAGTAAAGAAAATGATCAAAATTAATGCGAAACGTTATTACAATTTATGAACTGTTGTGATGCTAGAAAAGCTGTAGAATAACAGTGAAAGTTACTAGCTGGCCTAAAGCAAAGAACAGAGGGCTGCTTGTGTTCTTTCAGTCATTTGATAGCACGTAAAGTGGGTACAATATCATGCATGGAGACTTACTTGCATGCTCAGGTGCTTTATTCCATATCATGTGTGGACATGATAATTGGTTAAACGTTTCTGTCAAACAGCGTTCGTTTCCTTACAGACGATCTGGCTAAACTGCCTGGCTAAACCTTGTTTTATCTAACAATGCTATCGCGGTTAGTTAGCAACTGAAATGAGTCTTCCTTATATTTGTTTGTACTGATTGTTGTCATAGACAGTTGCCCAAAAATGTTGCCCTGCATCGTGGGGCTGTGCAAGGGCGCGTGGCATCATTGCGTCTGGGCATGCAGAGCTATGCTTTGCTTTGAGCATTGGGCTAGCTGAAGAAGCAGCAGTTTTTACATGCATTAATTGGATTGGTGGCCAATAAGGAAGCGGGAGAGGCGCGTCTTCATGACGAGCCGCGCTAACGGCTCTTGATTAGCTCCGTTTATCTCTAATTAATTACCTTTACCTAATTAGACGCCCCGTTTCGGCGAGACACGGAGTCAAGTATGCCTGATTATTAGCCTGCTCATTGGGCCTTTTACAAAAGGCTGAAATTAATGGAAGGCGTGGAGAGAATCCGCCGCTTTAATTGCACAGGTGTTGCCTTATGGCGACGCTTCATCATCCCGCGGATTATTAGTGGGGTTTTTCTACAGGGGGACTTTCTGAGAAATTCACCTTGGCAACGCCTCATTAGTTTGGCTTGTTATTGTATTATTTATTACGTTTGGCCTTCCCCCCATTACACGGATTGATTCATGGACCCCCTCTCCCCTTCTCTCTCCCTCCCTCCCTCCCTCTTTCCCCCCCTCTCTCTCCCTCTTTCTCTCTCTCTCTCGCTCTCTCTCTCTCTCTCTGCGGTGTTCTGTTGTTCTCAGCATGGTCAGGCTGGGGGGAATGATACAGTCTGTGGAAAAGCTCCCGTTGCTGATGGGGATTGCTGCTGTGCACAGTGTAAAATGTGATCGCGTTTAATTAGAGGTGAATTACAATCCGCTGTGGAGCTTTAGTCAGAGGCCTTTGCGTTCATAGCGTATTTTCCCAGCCAGATTAAGAAATTGACCCTTAATAAAACTCTATAATAAAACAGGAGCACACAGCCTGCATTAAGTGCCCTACCCACACTTTTTGTTCAAGCACTATCCTCATCAAAGGGCCTGCTTTGACTCATAATCCTGACAAGCTCTGGCTATAGCTCCCCCCCCCGTTAAAGATGAATATTATTACAATGGAAGGGAGAATATATAATGCTTAGGGGGGCCAATGCAAAATTTATCATACGCATATTATATAGTTGGGTCATACAGAGACGTGTAAGACACGTTCCTCGTCAGGCGCTTGACATCAAATGAACGAGATGTTGAAGCACACGGTTATTCGTCGGTAAATGAATGTTTAAAAAGTGGGATTAACAGTTGACCTGGCCCTCTAGTTCTCCTTGACTGAAATGTAGATAGTCACAGATTAGGCCTATATGCATAAAGACGTAGCATTTTAATTCACTCCCACACCTGGCCTGAACCTAGAATGACTACACTTAAGTCGGGCCAAATGAGTGTCTTCGCTATGCTGAACATGCTGTGCTACTCATTTGCAGTCATGGACGGAGTGACCCTATGGAGACATGAAATTCTTCTCTGAAAATTGAAAATCTGAAAAATTATTTCTGTTTTCATACATTCATTGATCTGTGAAGCATCAGTGTAGCAGGAGCTGGAACAATAAACACTAGAATTAATACTGGTGAACAAGGATGCATAGTTATACTACACTTCAGATAAGCTATACAGCAATACATAACTAAGCATCATAACAGTAATTTACTGTCTCTGTCACCCTTCCATTATTCTATTTCCACTCAAAACAATTTCCAATTCCAGCAAATTGTCAGGAGGGAGTCAAAAGTCAAAACAAATGTAATAAAAAAAGTCTTCCAAATTTCAATATAAAGGTGTTATTAAGAGATGGGACATTAGACAACCATGAAAGACCTAGTAGACCTACCAGAACTGTCACCATCAGATAAACACTACCTAAAGATTTGAGAGAAGAAAATCAAGCTCCACTTTTGATTCAGATTGGAACACCTCCACAGGTATTGGTGTTCAACCTCCCACTGTAAGAAGACAACTCAGTGCTATGAGACTGAAAGGATGTGTAACTGTCAAGAAGCTACTAAAACTGGTTGAAAATGGTTGGCATTGTCAGAACAATGGACTGATCACCAAAAAGTGTGATCAGTGTGTTGGTGATTACTTGGATCGTGAGAAGTCAACCAAATTCTAAGACTAAGACTGAACTTGAAGTATGGACAAACAACCCTTCTTTGTAACACTGAAAGCAAAAAGAATGAAAAAGTGCACACTAAATATCCATATATACATACTGATATTCTCAGCCTCCGAGTACAACACATTTAATAAATATATGTTAAGGTCTCATTTCTTAAAACCTCATATCTACTTATATTACTGCAGTTTAGCAGGGACTGCAATGACTGTAAATTTGTAAGTACACTGCAGACATCACCTTGCATTTCTTAGAATGGGGGAGACTGGTCCTGACACCAAGCACGTTAGCCTGTTGAAAATCGCTATTGATTGTAAATGTCACTGTGTGAATCCGTGCGCAGGCTGACAGCTTACAGCGAGGCAGCTCAGAAAATGTCCAAGCTGAAAAATATCACCGTGGCGAGCGGGGAATGGTCCAGGAGGCGGTGGGGGGAGGGGCTCTTGGGGACAGCAGCGGCCTAAAGGAGATAAAAATAAGACGTGCGAGCGACAAAGATGCATTGACCTGCATCAGGCACAAAGAAAGACGCCCTTGAACAGCGTAGGTGTGCCAGCTGAGGGAGGGTTCAGTCACCACAACTTCGTCACTCAACTACCTGACACCTCCATCACGAGCTGCTTCTCCTTTCTCCATTCTGTTTTCCTGTCTAAGTTTGGCCCAGTTAAAGTGGTGGGTCAGCCAAAAACCTAATTTGCACAATTTCTCCCTGAATCAAAAAATGGCCAACCCGGGGATTTAAGTTTACTTCTTAATTTGGCACTGGAGCTGCGAGGCTATTTTACAAGCAGTGGATTAGTATAGTGCTCTTTGCATTAGGCAAACTGCATGACTACATCATCTCAAACACAGTTAAACATAGTTAAAAATTGAAATTTGAATATGGTTCATATTTTTGTCATGATTTTAATACCATTTAGATGGGATACGAGTTGCTTTAAAAACCTAGTTCTGTTAAGTACTGTTGCCACAGGACACATGTAACGTTTAACTTACATAGAATAAGTGAACACGATGAATGTACTGCCATTGCATGCCTTCTGCTGTACAAAACATCTTGTTTAATTCAATCATTATTCAATATTTATTATGTCGAGCAACTTGTCTTTAGTATTAAGTTTTTTTTTTATGCATTCATTTGATTTTAAGAGCGAAGCATTAATTTGCTCAGGAAACTGGTTGTTTTATGATAAATGTAAATAACATCAACACAGCAACACATAAGTGGCTAATCAACATTTATTGAGTTTATTTATGAAATAAAAAAATGCCAAGTGATGGCTGGGGGCTTTGAGGAGAAATCTGAAAAGATTATTTCTTCATAATGTTTTACAATATTAACCGCTTGTTTTGTTAGTTTTATATATTTTAATTCTATATAGCATTTTTTTTTTACAAGCGAACTTATTGGAATGATAAATGGGTTTAAATTATATGCCCCACACTGATAAAACCGAGTGACTTCCAGCTACTGCAATGCCGTGGATTTGTTTCTCACTTAAGGAGGTCGAGCCAGAAGATTATTTACAAGCAGAACATTCAAAGAGGAGTTAAAACATGCAATCACTGTTCCCACCCCAATCATTTACTGGTCTAGAAGAAACATTGTCAGCATAAAACTTCATCCCTTTATTCACCAAGAGCATATTCAGCAGTGGGTAGCTCTTGTTTTGCTACTTTTTACATCACTTCTTTTCTTTGCTGCCAAACGTGGATTATTGCCGAGAGCAGGCGGTGGAGGTTGTTATAATGATTGCTTGCCACAAGCTTCAACCATTGTTGTGTTTACTCTTTCTTTCATTGGCTGCCAGTCGTTAAATGATCTAACCAGGAGCAGAACCTTCAACATGATTGACAAGATTATAAAACGTTGTGGTAGTGCTACTCCTTCATCATGTTGGACTGATATTGGACTCATTAGTCCAACATGATAAAGGAGTAACACTGCCATGATGGCGTGTTAAAATTGTGTCAGTTAAGTTGAAGGTTCTGCTCCTGGTTACTCACCTCTTAAGGTACAAAGTGGTATCATGACACAGGATGGGCCAGGGCTAGCTAGTTAGCGTGCTAACTTCAGTAAATATCTTTGTAACACAGTTCATGAACATCTTTGACATACTGTTTCTTTACATTCTGTTCAATCTTTCAATTAAAAAAAATTTCAACATTTCAATTTCCAGGGTTTTTAATGGGAATACAGATCCAATGATCTTCTGGCTTGACCTCCTGTAGTCACATAACATTTAATTACATATCAGTTTGCATGGGATGGAGACAACCTTGGGTTATTTGCTCAGTCAATAATTTGTTCAGTTCATAATCTTTACCCCTCTTTACTCTTCTCTTCTCTTCTCTTCTCTTCTTTTCTCTTCTCTTCTCAAATTATAATTGCATTACCACAGTGCTGCATACAAAACTAATTAGCATCCTGGTAGTACTTTAGGCATGCAGTTTGAATGATGCTATGTTTATAATACCAAAACATTATTTGGTAAACATTGTACTTATACATTAAATGTACATTTATACACTACATTTATCATGTATACATATACAATATACAATATTTAATCATTGTTACTTTTACATTTTTGTGAGCTACATTAACCTTATTATTAGTATTGCATAGTTAGCTAAGCTTCAGACACCAAAGGTGTCTTGGCGGATCAACTGCATTTGTGGTAAAGGGGCCATTTTTAAAGCTTTATCAAAGGTACCATTGCTGGACTTATGTAAGGCCATTTAAAGTCATGCTGGTTATCAGGACTTCTCTCTCTGTTTTTCTTTTTCGCTGTCTGACCTGGTCTGATGGCACCTCTGCTGATAAGTGTGTTGCAAGACATCTGTAACCAACCATGGTCAAGGTAAGTGACCTGGAAACATACAGCCAACCAGACACAAATGTATTCTCAAGACTTTACTCTGAAGACATAGCAGCCTATCAGACAGCCACTTTGTGTTTGCCTTTCAGTGTCAACCTCATAATTCCATATGAATATGACAGCTGTGTGAACATTTCATGCTGAATGGAAATGAGCCAAAATTACTCAAACATAAAGGCTTGCTACATTCAAGTTAAGAATGCTTTTTCCTTCTTCCATTCCAGAGATTCAAGGTTTTGTCATGACAGCAGCGTCATATTTGTATTCTATTTGTTCCCTTATAACCAATTCTTGTTTTGCCATTGCTCTTTTAGATTTGCTTGGCAGAGTACAAAGTACAAAGGTTTGTGATTTATCACCATGTCCATGTTTTGTCCATACACAGTGTGTATAGCTCTCGAAATAACAATTGTAAGACTGCGGGGCAAAATACATCTTAGGCTGTGCTCCGCACGCTCTGAAATATGCATAGCATGCACTTTCAGCGAACATACAGTGTGTGTGCATTGCTCGCCAGCCTTGTGATTTACCTGACACATCCATATCAACATGGCTAATCAGTACAGACACGTACACCAGGCAACTTTCTGTATTTGTCTTTGTTTCATTGCCCGCTTGACAAAGGCCTTTATTTCATCAGTTAACTGTAAGCGATCACCCAAAGTGACAAAGCCTTAATGAGGGCCTCTTCTGACTCCCTAAGCACTTCACAGGGACTATATCTGGGAGAATAGCAGGCAGGCTCAGTGTGTTCAGTGGATCGGAATGAGTGAAATTAGCAGAAGTGATATGACACAGTCTGTCATTAGTGATTACATTATCAGTTGGCTCCGAATCAGCTTGAACACATTCCCCAATGGCTTTAATTCCCTTAAAAAAAAAAAAGAAGAAAAGTGCAGCAGGTATTTAATGTGGGATGAAAGCCGTTGTGTCACATTAGGCTCTAAAAAAATGAGGGACATATGTCTGAGCAAACATGCCCTCACTGTTAGTGAACGTCAGTCAGCAAAGAAAGGAGAAAATCAAGCCCCAGTGCTGGCAGAGACAAAAGAGGAGGATGAAGGAGGCGGCTTTGAACTGCCGAGATGCTGCCATGTCACTTTAGGAGGCGATTAAGGCCCATTAATGTGTGTCTGCATGTGAGACTGCTGCTCATTTCAAACATTTAGTGATTAAAGGACATTCATGTGTTACGGTAAACATGGCAGATGAAACGCTCTTCTCTCTTTTTACCCCGTAGGGAACATGCCTCAGTCTTTGCTGGGCTACAGAGAGCTGACGGTACCTGTGCTGTGTGCCTGCAGCTGGCGGAGGAAGTCTTATTGTCCTATTTTCCTGACGCAGGTGCTGGCCCTCTCAGACGGAGCAGGAGGGCTATGTGAAAAAAATCTGCCGTCACATTTATTTCCCTCTGTTCTGCATTGAATTCACTTATGCATTATTTTAAGCGCCATATTGTTGTCCCCTTCCATGCTGTTTGGGACGGTAAGCAGATTTAATAGCAGGATGTGAGGTCAGGACATGGACTGGCTATACTTCAAGGATCGGTTATATGGGCCAAGGCCCAAATACTGACCGCAGGATCAGGTTGCCAGGTTGTCTTTTATTGGCCTGTTGGAGGTTTGATTAGTCTTTACTATTGAGATCAGTTATTTTAATCCACTATAACATGCGTGCAGATTTAATGACTGTGGAGTGAATGTGGAGTAAATGGTCTTTTGAACCCAGAGCTCCATCTGTAATAGCAGTATTCTTCTAATCCACCTTAGAAAACCTTGTAAAAGGCATGTATGTGTATAATGTGTTGTTATTGTTATTGAGTGTACGCTGTGGATTAATGGAGACATGACCTTTCAGTCCAGGCTAACTGTGGGAATGTGGTGACATTATGCAGGTACTTTGTCCCGTATGAATCAGTCAAATCCCGCACATACAACACATTACACAGTTGTGTTACCACCTTTAGGAAAGGTAATGCAGATCGATTAATGCTGTCAATGTATTTCAGTTTTTCAAAGAAAGAAAGAAAGAAAGAAAGAAAGAAAGAAAATCAACCTAAATGGAGAAGTTGATTGCTTGATGGCCTTAGCATCTCCTCCTCTACTTTTTGCGGTTTCATCAACACTTCTTTTCTTCTTCAACTTCTTTTTCCTCTCTTTTCTCCTTCCTTCTACATATCTCCTTCTATTTCTGCTTTCCATCTTCTCCTTCTTTTTCTTCTCTCTCTATCCTTCTCTCTCTTCACTCTTTCCCTTCCTCCCTTCTCTTTTTCCCACTCTAACACATTCTCCCTCTGTGTTAGGGGAGGGAGATCTCTTATCTTATCTCTGTCTCCTTCTTTCTCCTCTCCCTCTTCTTTCCTCATTTTCTCTTTCCTTCCTTCACTCTTTCCCTTCCTCCCCACATGCCTCTGTTGTCCTCTCTCTTAGTCTTGTATCTCCTTTCTCTCATTCGATCTCTCTTTCTGTCTCCCTCTCTCATTGCTTTTTTTCTTTTCTGCTCTCCCTTTTCTCTTTCGTATAATGTATCTCTCCCTCTGTCTCTTGCTCTCTTTCTCTGTTTTCTTTCTCATTTCTTTTCTCTTGCCTTTTTTCCTTCCTTCCTTCCTTCCCTCCCTCCCTCTGTGCTCTTCTCTTTCGTTATAATGTATCTCTACCTCTATCTCTTGCTCTCTTTTCTTTCTCACTCCTTTTCTCTCACCCTCTCTTCTTCCTTCCCTCCATCCCTACCTCCCTCTGTTCTCTCTCTTAGTTTTGTAGCTCCTTCTCTCTCTAATTCTATCTCTCTCTCTTCCTCTATTGCTTTCCTTCTTTCTTTTCTTTCCTTTCTCTTTCTCCACTCTCCCGTTTCTCATACACGTCCTGCTTCCCTCCCTCTGTTTTCTTCCCTCTTTCATTGTAATGTGTCTCTCCCTCTGTCTCTTGGTTTTTCCTCTTTTCTTTCTAACTCCTTTTCTCCCTCTCTCCTTCCTTCCCTCCATCCCTCCTACCCTCTGTGTTCCTCTCTTTCTCCTTACTCTCTCTCTCTCTCTCTCTCTCTCTCTCTCTCTCCCTCTCTGACACTCTCCCGCTCCGCTGCTGTCCTCAGCATCTCCGTGGGGCGGGTGACTAATTGCCCCCGTAAATCACGGAGCGGGCCGCGCGCTCCTCCGTTTATTTTTTCCTGACAGTAATTTACTGCTTGCTCTTTTACACACTTGTCATTGCGTGTTTTTCCTCACATTAGAGGCCCATGGAAAAAAGGGAGCGTAATTAACGGCGCTGCGCTGGCCGGCCGCCGCTCTTTCATCATGGTGTGATAATTGTGCTCCGTGTCTGTCACCGTAACCTCTCTCCACGTTCCCTCCCTCACTCTCCCCACCCTATTTGTCAACCTCGGGAATCGGGCGCCTCTCGGAACGCCCCGCCACTCGCCGCGGCACCCGCATCCCTATTTGTCCGAAGCTTGGGTCATTTATATCCCTGGCGCTGCTTGTCAAAAATATTAGCCTGACGGCGCAGCACAAGATAAAGGATCTACATGGTAAACACACCTGGACCGATTCCTGCGCTAACGAAGGATTAACTCAGGCTGAGGCTCCGTACCTGAATTGCAGCAGAGTGATGCAATAAACATCCTAATAAACTCGAGTGTGAGCCTGCAGTGTTAAGCAGGTGAGGGATGAGGAAAAGGGCCATTTATAGCTTTATCCAGGGTTGGCTAATCCTGGTCCTGGACATTTCGGTGTTGCACACCTGATCCAGCTAATTGGTTAATTAACAAGTCCTTAAGAAGAACTGGGATGTGTGTGTGTGTGTGAGATGTGCTGAGAAGGCGGCTTCCGGGATCATCACTGGAAACTACTGCTATAAATTCTTCAGCGTTTTAGAACCTAGTCTCTGTGTGCCACATAAAGTTCTACTGGGTCATACGGGATGAGTTCTGAATGAGGAAAGACATCTGTGATGTTTATGATTATTTGTGATCTATTATTCTAGTTTTCTTTTCCTAAATTTCATGTTCAGATTTGTATGCTGATGATAGGACAGTACTGTTTTGATTTAAGTCACAGATAATATAAGTAACTGCTTCTTCACATGTAACTCACCCATTTTTCACAAGACAGGATGGATTATTTATTTATGGCAATTTGGGGTGGATTAATACAACCTGGGGTTATTTGTTTTATAGTGGGTAAAAGGTGCTGTGATCTTTACTAACACAGCTGTGTGAAGATAAAGGTTACCAGGAACAATAAATGATGGTAAATTTAGACTGATATGGGCAATATTTGTTGAGCTACACATATAGAAGCAGTGTCTCTCAGTAGGGCATTGGACTGCCATGTCTGCTAATGCAACATGCAGATGTCTCAGCATGGAGTGGTAGAGGTTCCTAATGGTGTCCTGGGATAATCCATCCCATGCAACTTGAATATCCTCACACAGTTTCTTGCAGATTTTGTGGTAGGTGTGGAGGTGGAGTGACACTAGTCCTTCTGGATGTGTGACGTGTGACAACAAATTGTTCATCTTGGCGCTGACCTCCACACATAGATTCATTGATCGTCTCCACCACAACAAAAGCGACTCATCACTAAAGATGAGCCGTTGCTATTTTGAGTCACTCCATGACAGTCTGGCAATATAAATAAATAAAATAATAATCTTTGACCCATTACGTCCACGTCCCTCTCCGTCAACATTTTTAAAAATACAAAACAGGCCGAAGCTTTATCTTAAGGCTATTGCAAAGCAGCATCTCAGGCACTGGCCAGTGTATTTAGTACCATTTCATGAAGTAACTTTCTATGAGGGAGCTTTTATAGAGACATTAAACCCTTGGAGCATCTGGTTCCACCACCACTGTCAACAATACAGCAAAGAAAGGAGAAGCATTTCACCTCAGACCACTCTAAATAAATGTGTTTACATGATGATCTGACTATGCAGAAAACAAACAGAAATTTCTAATTACTTCTTTGAGCTGAATGCCGACTGGAAACACCTGAGGCATCTGCCCACTGACTTCTATCTAGGCCTCTGTAAGTCAGGTTTTCTGTTCTATTCTAAATACAGGTGAATTCTTTTTCAGTACGAACTAGTTGTATGGAGCAGATCAGTGTCAGATAAAGATCAAGCTGAAAAAATCATGAGTAATACTTTAATCTAATTCACGCATGCTTGCATACACATACACAAAAACATTGTCCAGCAAATACAGTCCTGATACTGCTACAAAACAAAACATAGCTCTTGCTGCAGCACATATGCAGTGCGTAACATGCGTTCTATTTTTACCATAGGGGTTAGACAGTGATGCACAGCTTTGCCTTATTATCTTGTGTGGTTCCCCAGTGCTGATGAATCCATCACCGCTCACCCGCACCCAAGAGGTTAAGTCATCAATAACTTTTTACGAGTAAGAGAAAGAAATCCAGCAGCGGGATTTTGGAGCTTTTTCACGTGCCTCTTTTTGACTGCTGGCGCAGGCCTACTGCCTTGACCCTGGGCCCTGCCCCCCCCAAAAGGTTCCAGTGAATTGTGATAATATCTTTATTGGGACTGTCACAGACAGAGGCTAATGGGATGTGTGGTCAACTTTTCAGGATCCATCACGGCTCAGGCTAAGGAATTAGCATGGGCCTCATGCATCAGCTGCCACAGCTGTCATCTTTCTGCCGTTCCTTCTCTTTTCCTCCCCCTTCCACCGTCCCACTTCATTACAGGCCCCTGCCGTGCGCTTCTCCAGCACTGCTGTGCTCCCTGTCCTCCCCCCTTCCCTCCATCCTCCTCTTTTCCTCTCTTCTTCTCTCCTCCACTGCCCCATGGACGATGGTTGACAAAGAGTCCAGCCACGCCCCTCTGTGTCAGCCCCCTCTAACCAGAAGCTGCTAAATTAGGAGCCTCTGTCACCTCTCTTTTTCTTCCTCATGTGCTTCCTTTCATCCTCTCTCTCCAAAATGAGGGGATGCCGGTGAAGGCTGACTGACTGGGCCCTCCTTCCTCTTGTCCTTTAACCCCTTAAACTCTGGGCTTATTATTCAGTTATTCATATTTAAAGGACTCATATAATGGAAAACTCCATGTTTTCCTCAACGTTTGATAAGCTAATGTAACCAACTTTCAGTATGTGCTCTTCACTCCCCAGACCATATGCCTAAGTGGTGAAAACAGTCTGTATCGGAATTTGACATGGTTGTGATGTCAGAATCGTGAGTACATGTGCACATAACCACACATTCAGCATGGCATGAACATAAAGTCACCATGACAGTCAACGGCTGCCCATTCGCTGTTGATGTGAGGTCACAAGCATTCAAACTATTCAAATATGACCGCACATTTGCTCTCCAGGAGTTTAGCCTTGCCCAGTCTAGTCAAAGTGATGAGGAGCGTTGTTCCTACAGACAGTCTGTAGCTGCGTTTTTGGTTTGGAAGGCAGGAGAAATGATTTAAATGTTGTGCTGTTCCTGACTGTCAGCAAGCATCATTGGAGCAAGGTGCGGCTGAAGTCGTCACCCGGGATTTCAATCTGATCGTAAGCATAATAGCATAATACATTTACATATGTCACTATTATAACTTATTCTAAGAGATAAAGATATGTTAGATTGTGGTCATGTCTGGCTTACATTATAAAACATTCCAATCACAGGGAAACCCCCCTTATAAGGGGGTTTATTTTCCAGGATCTACAATCTACTAGGTATCTCCTATGGAACTGCTGCATAAAGCATGCACAGAATGAGGAATGTATGTGATTAGGGTTTAAGGGCTTTAACTCTTTTACCCCTACCCTCTGTCTGAAAAGGGGTGGAGTTTAAAGCATTCTGAGAGAGGGGGTGGTGCTGGGGCTTCAATGAGTATGTTAAAAGCTATTAAGGGTAATTAAGGAGCCTGTTGGCCTCTGTTGTAATGGGAAGGCCTTGGCTTTGATTGCTGTTGGCCCTCTCAGTGTGACTGGGGTGTGTTGGGTTTAGTTTATGGACTCTGACCTCAGCATACACACATACACACACACACACATACAGGGCCTGCTGGGAGTTTGGTCCCGGCTGCCTCAGAGAAAGGGAGACGTTTCTCTTTCTCTCTGTCTCCCTATCTCTCTCTCGGATCAAAGTCTCGTAAGAAGGTCAGGGTGAAAATGAAGCTGAGAGTGGAGTGTGTGCAGCTGGGGACCGTGCCCCGGTCCTCTCCCCTCTTCCCCTCATTAGCAAATCAAAGCTGCCCCCGGAAAGATTCACACTCCTCACCTGATTTTGTCCTTTCACTCTAATCACACCGCACACACAGCCTTGACTGACAGTTTTCTGTATAATTGGCCCATGATCTGGTGCAGCTCTAATAACCAGAAAATCCCCTCTGAGAGATGACCAGACGCTGGTGACCTGCCTTTACGTCCTGCCACACACACACACACACACACACACACACACATGCTTGGTTTCGCAGAAACACAGGAATCATGAACTGACTCAGATACTATTTCAAATGTACACAGTCAAACATTAGTGTAATAAATCACACCACAGTGGCACAACGGCTAACACCTTTTCCTTAACAGACCTTTTATGTATTGCCATGATAGAATCTGTGATCAAAACCTTTTGATTCAATTGCAGCTTTTAAATGGTTTTTAAAGTATCTTCAGCACCTTGGGGTGGACAGCGATCACAGGCAATCTAAGCATAAATCAGTGAGCAGCAAACAAAGCCATTGTAAAGTGGAACACTCCATTTGTGTCTTGTCTTTTGTCTTCAGTTTGAGAAATGAGTAAACTCTAATAATAAATAACATGGCACCAAACTCTTGGGACATTGGTTTTCACATGAACTAATATGTTGTGGCATATTGTGTTTTTCAGAGGTGTTCTGGTCATAGATGCTATGATTGCTAGTCTATGAAGAACAAACTGTGTGCCACCTGAGGCAGACTAGTGCTGTGATTCTAGAATTTTAGAATTTTTAAGACAGACGTGCTGATTATGGGTGAAGCAGGTTAAACAATAAGGGGTTTTGTGCAGTTTTATAGTTATCTGTAGAGTGTACAGTGGAAGATAAAGTAAGTGAATCCATTGGGATGACCTGGATGTTGTAGTTATTGTGTAGTTTTAGGAGGTGGAGTCAGTAGGTTTGTGTTGTGAATAGTGTTGTAGCTGCAGCATTTGTAGACTATAGCCCCCACAGCATCATCACTGGGTAACAATGGGTGAATAAACATCACACATGATTGTTTACAGTAAAATACCAGCAAATTAGCTGACAGTGCTTAATATAACTGTCCTGTCCTTCTGCTTGTACTGCTTCTGCTTTACTATAATTGATATACAGTAACATACATGTTTATATTTTAGACTGACATTTAGATTTTTTTAATGCTGTAGAATTACAATAACACTGACAATGACACTGAAAATAACAATGTATCTTATTCTGTTCAACCATATAGTAGATACGACTCTCTATATAGTAGATCTCTCTCTCTCTCTCTCTCTCTCTCTCTCTCTCTCTCTCTCTCTCTCGCACTCACACTTTTTTGCTCTTGTCAGTGCCACCAGCAGCGGCCCCTGTGCCATCTGTGCGGCCTGTGTGTGCGCCATGCCGCTTGTGCATGGCAGAGAGCTAATCTTAACGTTCAATAATGGGGGCGAATATTCAGCCAAAAGGCAACGCGCTCTCGCTCTAATTACTGTTCATTTGCCAGAGTATCAAAGCCTAATTACTGCTCATTTCAATACTCCCTCAGCCAGAGAGAGTGCCTCAAGAGACTGCTGGGTCATTCTCTCTCTCTTTCTCTGTCTCCCTCTATTCCCCCTCTCTAATTCTCTTTCTCTGTCTCTCTTCCTTTCACTTTCTTTTTCTTTCCATCTGTCTCTCCTTCTCTCTTTTCTCTGTCATTCTTTTTCTCTCTTCATCAATGTATGGTGTTCTCTTCATCAGTGTATGGTGTTCTTTTTCTCAGTCACTCTTGTTCACTCTCTCTGTCACTCTTTCTCTCTCTCTCTCCATTTCAGTCTGTTTTTTCCCTTTTCTCTCCTCTCTCTCTGTCTCTCTCTCTCTCTCTCTCTCTCTCTCTCACTCTCTATTTATCTATCTATATTTCTCACCACTATTTGTGCTTGGCTGCATCCAAGCCAGCAAACAAACAAACAAACAAAGATCCTACAAACAAACCAACGCTGATCAATCTGAGACAGCAAAGAGGAAAGAAAAAACAAGAAAGGATCATGCTAGTGTGGGATGTGAGAGAGAGAGCGAGAAGGAGAGAAGCAAGGGGGTGGGCCTATATAATGCAAAGTTTATTGTTTCTTTGACTCCTTTTGCTTTGTATTTTTAATGTGATTTGGGTAAATATCAGAAGAGGGGAGGGGCAGCGAGGGAGCTGCCAACATTTTCTTTTCCTTTATCAGATGAAAAGCGTTTTTTCTCTTTCCATTTCCCTCTTGCTATCCTCTCACCTTATTCCTGACAGAAGCTACAGCGATCACTAGCTGCCACCCATTTGACAGTTTCTGTCACCAATTAGCAGCTAAATCGACATCACCCAAAACAAGAAAACGAAGCAATTTATATGTCTATTATTGAACGTGTGGCGTGTGTAACTGTATGTCTGGGTGCTTCCCTCTTATCTCTCTCTCTCTCTCCCTCTCTCTCTCTCTCTCTCTCTGTCTGACTCCCCCTCTCACTTTCTCTCCTGTAATGTCTCTTCCTCCTCTTGCCAAGTGAATGGTCGGGATGGGCGCAAATGGGAGTTTGTCGTTTGTCGGGTGATTTTTTCACCCCATGCTCTGAGAAAATTTACAAGGCATCGACAAGCTTTTAATGAGGAGAGCCAAGTTCACTAGGTCCTGCTCCTTTCCCCCTTTCTTCTCTCTCTCTCCTTGCTTCCCTCCTTCTTCTTCACTCACTTTCTTTCTTTTTATCCCACTTTCTCGCTCTTCTCTGTCTTCTCTTGGCATTTCCTTACTTTCTCTCCTCTCTCTCCTTGTCTTACTCCATGTTCTCCCTGTCTCTCTCCTTCTCTCTCTCTCGCTCTCTGTCTCAATTTTCCTTTTCTATCCCTGTCTCTCCTTCTTCTCTTCTTTCTCTCTCCCGCTTCATCTTCTATCTTTCTCCTTCTCTCTCTGTTTTGTTTCACACACCTCTCTCTCTCTCTCTCTCTCTCTCAATTTTCCTTTTCTATCCCTGTCTCTCCTTCTTCTCTTCTTTCTCTCCCTTTCCCGCTTTATCTTCTATCTATGCTTCACACCTCTCTCTCTCTTTCTCTCTCTCTCTCTCTCTCTCTCTTTCTCTTCCTCTCAGCCTGTGAAATGAAGGTTTTGTTATCATTCAATCTGCCTGAGAGCACAAACTGGTCATTATGCTGCCATTAAGCTGCTGATTTATACTGCAGTGTGTGTGTGCGTGTGTGTGTGGTGGCCACTGCACTGTGTTCTTTTTTTTTCCTCCTCTCGGCAGGATGGATGGGTACCAGCTTGAGAAATTTGCATTTACACGATCTGGCTGAGAGGCTTATTAGATCTGGATATTTATTTTCCACTTAAGCCCCATGTTTGATCACACTTTAATAACAGAGCGTGTCCCAGTCCTCCGCCGCCTGCTCACACGCTGCCTCTACACTGCCTACAATGACACGGAGAGAAAGGAGCTTCTGGAGGAAGGCCGATTTACTGATTTAGAATCCAGCCAACAGAACATCTGGAGCATCTGGAGCAATCCAGAAATGTATACATTTTGGAACTGAACATTTTCATATATATGATAACAGATGAGTGTGCTTTTGATTGATCTTAATTTTTTTATTTGAAGGGCAAACTGAAGCGACAGATAATCTGGAACAACTGGAGTTATTACATTTAGTTTCATAATAGCCACTGAGTTATAGCTTTTAAAATAATATGAGTATAATAACTTAAAATTAACTTAAAACTGCTCTTTAAATTGAATGTATGAGATAGAAAAAATCTTTGGGATTTGCGCACATTTTCTGTGGCTAAAAGTGTGACAATTCTATAAACTTAACTTCAGTTTAGTTACATTTAATCCTGTGGCAAAAAAATCTACTCTATATTTCTAGAAATTGTTTGTTTATGTACATGCACACATATCATCACTGTTGCAAAAAAACCTTCTATCTCCTGCACAGGAGAACGAAAAGGAAAGCAAAAAAGTGAAGTTTATGGAAAAGCTTGTTTTAAAGCAGCTTTGACTAATTTCTCCTGCTCCATTTATCATGGAATTTTTACCCATTGTAAACGACATGCAGCTGGAATTTAAAAATTTGAAAACAAAACGAGAGATTCAACGTTCTGTTCTGACAGCTATCCTATGCTAGTGTGTCAGTAAACATGGCAAAAAACACAAAACAGAAAATCCATATTTTGCAGGCAGGGGTGCTTAAGGGACTCTAAACATCACATATAATTACACAGGAGACTCAGAATGTCAGCTTTTCTATGAATGTCTATGATGCAAACGAAAGTCCCACAGAAACTCATTGATTATTGGCAGACAGGTAAAGCGCTTTGAAGTTAACACTCATTGTAATCAATATTCACGTTAAGAAGCCATTTGTAACAGACTGACGTTTGATGAATATGCTGCTGATGTACATGAAGCTCATGAGAGTGCTGGTGTCATCTGGGAAAACAAAGCACAATGATGTGATACAATTCCATGGAAATGTTGACATCACATGGTGTGTGGTTTAGAAGGAAGTTTGGAAAGGTTTGCCAGTACCTCAGTTTATATATATTATCAGTGTTGGAACAACCCTAACCTGAACAAAATAACTTCCATTCATCAAGAAATATTCACACAATTTAAAGGGGAGCTGATACTTCAAATTATGCACAAATAAACAAACAAGCACATTAAAAATACAGATTGCTTTGGAAATGTGTACATACAGATCCCGCTTCCCAATTTTGTTGATGTATACACGTGGAACCTTGTAGACATGCAAATCAAGCAAATCAAGCCACATTTCTCTTATTAAGTGTTTTATTAAGTCGAGCTGACTGGTGCTGTTCATATGCGCCCCAAGTTTAAAAATGAGTTATGATACAGTTATGAGTGGAATGAAGGAGGAATGAAAGAGGACCGAGCTATGATTTATTCCCATGAGAAAGGCACACATACCAGCAGACATAGAAGGTCTGTATGTGTGTGTGTGTTATAATTACATGTAGCTCAGTGGCGTGGTCCTGTGTCAGGCTGGCGGAGCCACAGTGGTGAGCTCTTGGCCTAAAGTGCTCCTCATTTAGAACGATCGACAAAATCAATAAGGTGAAATATGTTCCTGCTCTCTCCCCACTCTGTCCCTCTCTCCCCAGAGCTCTCTGCAGCTGTGCTCTATCGGTCTGCGGTGTGACTACACACGCAGACACACACACACACACACACACACACACACACACATGTTTGTGCTTATATCTTGTCAGGACATCGGGTCATACATTGGTCCCACAAGTATTAAATAAAAAAATAAATAAATAAATAAATAATACATATATATATATATATATATATATATATATATATATATATATATATATATATTTATTTATTTATTTATTTATATAAAACAACACTAAACATGACCTTAACCACTTTTGTCCTGAAAATGTATAAATATATTCTTAAATATGTGATTTATGCCTTTAAGCTACTTTCCCTTTGTTTCTGTGACATTATTTCCCCTCCAAAAAATGCTTAATCCTCAGCCAAGTATGACTTCAGAACTAGCTGTCAAACAATGTGCTCGCAACAACAGAAACTGAAGACTAACACAGCAGCTAAATGCAGGCTGAGAGTTTTGCTGACTGAGTCTTTATAGCAGCATCACAGCACAAGCAGGCCGGTCTCCTGACCTGAGCTAAAGTGATGCTCCTTCATTTCACTAATGCTGAGTCACTCAGGGGGCTTTCTGCAGCTGTACAGTACACTTTTTTATTCCACATCTGTTTGAACGTTATACTTTGGAGGACGAAACATGGCAGCATGAAGTCAAGCGGGTCAAATCGTTATGCTTAATGACGAGGAGCCCTAAGGAGCTGAATTGATTACGTGGAGGAGTGGGTCTGGACCAAAACTGCTGACTGACTAACCGCAGTGCTGCAGGGTGAGAGAGAGAAAGAGAGAGAGAGGGAGAGCAAGAGAAAGCTGCCATTACTCCGGCTGACACAGTTTCCACATACTTCTGCTTCGCAGTCCTCTTAAAAATAAAGGCTATGTTCAAGGACGCAACCTTGAAGCCTTTTTTGTGACAATGGGGACACAGAGTTAATTCTCAGCACCCTGACAGCACTCTCTGCTCTAAACTCACAATGTGACAAAATGCATTTTAAACACATCCCCTCCCCACGAGTGGCTGTATGAATAGGGTGGCGGTTCTTCAGCTATTAATGCCTTGGCAGGTCTCAAGCTATAAGTTGCTGTTTTAGAACTACATAAATGAGGAGGTAGGTCCAGAACTATATGCAACTGGCGATGGCAGTTCTAGTTCTATAAACGTGGTGGTGCTTCTAGAACATCATTACTAGATTGTCAGATGTTGAACTACAGTACTGCTTGATAGTTTGTTAAACCTTTATCATTATGTGAATTTCTACATAAACATGTCCTACAATATGACCAGTTCTTCATTTAAATCATAAGTCTTTTGGGGCCCTAAGAAAAATTCACAGCAAGCCTACAAAAAACTTTTTTTATTTAAAGTTCCCATTACCATTATTGTCAAAATATAAACATAAACAAGATAAAAAAAAAAACTTCAGAAAAATTCAAAAATATAAATAGACCCTTGGGGGGCCCTACTGGTCTGGGGCCCTAAGCAGTTGCCTGCCTTGTGTGGTGACAAGTGGCACCTCTGATCATAACAAAAGATAAAGAGGGCCAAATTAAACGAATAACACAAAAACTATACTATATTTTTCATTAATGTACTGACTGTAACTGCTCCTGTAACTGTTGATCAACCCTGGACAATTCTCCACATCCATATCCATGTTACACAGTAATATATTCTATATTATACTGTATCATATGTGATCTTAGACCTCGCACATATGTGCATACTCATATTCACTATTCCTTTATATACCTCTACTGCATATGAGAAATGTTGGTCAGGTCTACCTAGCCCTACGTGAAAATGCAATTGCCCCTTTAGCTATTGAATTAACCAGTTAACCAAATTCAGTTGATTCAATTCATAATTGATGGAGAAATATATAGTATATGGCTCTCTATTAGAAGTGCTAGAGCCTATCCCAGCGTTCACTGGGCAAAAGGCAGGAAACACCGTGGACCATCACAGGGCAGACACACAGACATACACATTCAGACATTGGGCCAATTTAATATCTCCAACTCCCCTAATCACATGTATTTGGTGTTTGAACTTGGGGGAAACGCAGAGAGAACATGCAAACTCCACACAGGAAGGAGTACGATTGTGTGGCCAGTGGGAACTGAACCCAAGCCATTCATGCTGTAACATGACCACGTTTTACCTATTTATACCTTAGAATTTAACCTATTGTTTATACATAAATGTATCAATGTTTACATTCAAAATGGGCTGTTTTGGATCATAGTTCCTGTCTATGGACTTTTGAGACTTTAACAATGTTTACGTACTACACTGAACTCTTTCATTTCCAAAAAGCGAGGAAAATTCAGTTTTCCCTGATATGGGCTCCTTTAAGCAGTCAGCAGTAATCTGAAACACTGATTGCACCCTAAACTGGCACTGCCATGCAAATGTGTGTGCCCATTTTAGAGAAGACACTCTTCACTTTGCTAGAATGCTCACGAGTAGGATGACTCTCCTCTGCCTCTCCCTCTCTCTCTCTTGCTTGCCCACACTCTAGCACTCCAGCACCCATCCATACACATGACCTAAAAAACAATAAATGACTCTTAGCCCTCGCTCTAAAGTATAAAGTATTTAAAAATAGAGCCCTGGGGGCTGCTTTGTCCGTGGCTGGAGGCGTTATTATAGCCGGCCTGTCACGAGGCATCCCCTCAGGTCATTATTGGCGGGCAGAAGCGGCAGGCCCTTGGCAGCCTAACAGAGGCGAGAGCGCTCCATTATCTGGGACGGGGAGCGAGGGAGCGGGAGAAGGGGAGGAGAGGCCTGGACGCTGATCTGAGGAATGCGAGATGGGGCCAACGGCAGCCAGGGCTGCGGGGAAAGGGGGTTTATGGGGTGGGAGGCGGTTTTTGGGCCTGTTTTTGGACCTGTTTTTTGGCCAAAGCCTGGACACCACCCATTTGGAGGCAGCTTTTTCACTTTTTCGGACGCTGCTGGTTTGGAGCGCTGGCAAAAGGGAGCTTAACCCGATCAAGGACATAATTGCGTGGGTTTTCATCTGTTTTTTTTTTTTTTCTCTTTTTTTCATGCATATATTCTCTTTACTTAAATGAAGGAGCGTATGCAAAGGTCCTGTTGTAGTGAATCTGGGCAGAGCTACAGTCCGTGCAGATGTGCAAACACAGCAAGGTGCAAAGACAGAGAGAGATGGAGGCCCTTTGTTTTACAGAGCTAGCGACTAGCGGCTAAAAGCACAAAGCCTGGCTATTTCATCTTTGATATTTCACATATCCTCTCTTGCCTGGGACTTTACACCGTGTGAGGCTCCCACACCAGTACCCTCTTTTTTCAGACCTGGTGTGATTTGATGTGAAACTCAAAAGTGACATGTCACTAGCAGTGAGATAGGTGTCTAAATGTGTGTCCTGAGTGTTGACAGAAGGTGGAAGCGGGGCACACGGAGAACCGATACAGCAGCGTAATGGGTGAACTGAAGATATTGGGATAAAAAGCTCTTTCTGTCTGATGCTCAGAGGAAATTCAATTATCTCTCTACCTCTCCACACCACTGACCAAATAAACACCTCGCCAGTAGTCGCTAAACTCAAATACTCCCCAAATACCCCAATATACACTCTTTCATGTCCTTTATCTGTCTACCCCCCTCTTCACTGGCTGTTTCTAGTTGACATTTCTTCACAACACTCCAATGTTTGTGGACACAAGGTATCAGTGGAATGGGATATCAGTGCTCAGTGTTTTTTTGAATGCTCAGGATTCAAAAACAGATCATATGTAAAGAAATGCCCTGAAAGACAGGCTAGAAACTGAACCTGGAGAGAATAATCTTTTAAAATGTGCAATGAACAAATCACATGTTAAAAAGAGCTTGAGCAATGTGGTATTACCCAAAATTAGAATGTTATCTGGTGTAACTTGAACTTTACTTTGAAATATTTAGCCCATCTATTGACTCAATACAAAATCAAACACAGCCTTGATTGTACACCTCAAAGAAGTTACAAAAAGGCTTTTGATCCCCAACAATAACTGCCAGTATGATTCTGGGCATATACTGTGATACTATGATAGACCTTTGGAAATTTGTTAACACAATTTCAGTTATATACTGAACTCTGCTCTTTATTACTGAATGATGGTGAAACATTTAACCAACACAGATCACTTTTGAGTTCCCCCATCTGGTGGAGTACCAACCACCTATGGAGATTTCTGATCAGTCCCTCTGACCTGTCATGCATGATCACAGCATTAGAAGTTCGTCCAATAGAAAACTGATAAGCATCACATTACATATTGTGGATATTTTAAACAACAAGTAAACATAATGTCAGCACTAAGGGGTGTTAATAACTTTCTGTTAAGTCATTGTGAAAATCAGGGATTCATACAGAGTATAGCATGATGTTTTGCCCTGTGTATATAATTTTGTTTTACCCCAAGTACAGTATCATGCTTTACCATAGTATATCATCCATTCTGTTATACCCAAGGTATAGCATTTTGTTTTACCTAGGGTATTGCATTCTGTTATACCTAGAGTACATCATGTTTTACCTAGAGTATAGCTTTCTGTTATGTCCAAAGTGCAACATCATATTATGTATAGGATCATGTTGCACCCAGTGTATATACTGTAAATATATATAATGTACATAACATCATGTTAAATGCATAGCATCATGTAATACATAGAATATAGTATTCTGTGTAAGTGTTAAGTGTTACTTTGTACTCTTTGTTTACATTTTGATTTTTGGATTAAATGAATTGAATTTGCATGACTGAACAAGGTTAAATCCAAGACAGGGCATGGACTTAAATGGCATCTACTCTTTGAGATCATATACAGACCTTTACAATGTGCGCATATTTGTTTCAAAGGTTTGTCACCCCTTCATTCTTATTGGCCACCCCAGATGCCACCCCAAAATTCTGCCACTTCATTGGCTTCCACCTTGCTGTGAGGTGGGTGTTTGGGAGTTGTGTCCTCAGCCAGAACATAAATCAAATGAAACTCATCAATCAGACTACAAAATGTGCAAAGTGTGAACAAACCATTTCTGTGAATTTGTTCTACAGTGGCTTTTGAGCATGGTTTAAAGCTGGTAATTACACAAAGTCACTATTCAAACTTTGTTCAAACTCAGAGCTTTTCACCTCCATCATAAGGTCTCTTGAACTAATTACAGTAAAAAAAAAAAAAACACCAAGCATTTTGACTCTTAGAGTCACTGTCTAAGAGTGACCCTGACTTCCATACATGCTGGAGTCGAAGAATTAACTCTTTTGCAATTGATTCCCCTTCACTAGCAAGCACTGGGACCCCAGGCCTGAAGGATAACTTTTCAATGGAATGGCATTGCAGTTTCCAAATAGTAAGTTAAGTGAACCATGTAAGCCAATAAACTGTGTGCTCTTCATCTCTGCTGCCCAGATGAAATTCGCTTGCATGCACATTCTGACACTGTAGTGTTATTTGGCTTAGGCTAAGTGACTAGCTAGATATTTGACTCATGGATCTCAACCGGTGTACCGTGAAGCAAGATCAAGCATGCCAGCTCCCTTAATGAGGTTCTTATGTTAATAAGACAGCTAGCTAGGATAATATTGATTTTTCAGTTCGTCCAGTGCACTAATTTTGTCTTGATATAGCCACGTAGCGCATCATCAGCTCATGACATTATATGTTCATTTGTTTACTGATGAAATTTTTAGGGATCTTAAAGTAAGTTCACTTTGCACTGTTTTAAATAGTCTTGTTTGCATTTGCATTTATTCTCTCCAAATGATAGTTTTTCACATAGTTCTCATGTATTTCTTGTCTGCGGAGAACGTTTACTGCCAGTACTCGTGTCCAACCAGAAATGTTTGTATGTGTTTTTATGCATTGTTGATAGGAGTATTTTCTCTTGTTGTATGTTTCAGTCATTCAGTCATTTTTAGGTCATTCCATTTTGTAAATGAGCGCAGGAAAAAATATATTTTGTCATTGTTATTGTTAACCCTTCACTATAAAGATAGGGGATGCAAAATAGGAGACTAAACATCAACAGCTAGATGTATGCATGTAGTCTATTAGCCTATGTCTTAGTCTATTATTAGTAGAACATTAATGCATGTAAAAAAAAATGTGCAACGTGTGCACAGATTAAAAACACATTGTGGCCACCTCTAGACATCCCTTTGCCACCCTTTTTCCATCCCAGTTAAAAATTCCTAGAACTGCCTCTGGTCTAGAGGATGACCAACACAAACTGTGCAGCAACAGATGAGCTATTATCTCTGTCTTTACATCTACGAGGTGGACCAGTAAGTTAGAAGTGTCTAATAGAGTGGACAGTGAGTGTTTATAAACTCCAGCAGCACCACTGTGCATGATCCACTCACACCATCACAACACACAATAACACACCACCACCCACATAATACCTGCTCAGTGGTGGACCTGTAGGGGTACTGGCCATTGAAGAACAGGGTGAAAGGGGGATAACAAAATATCCAGAGAAACAGATGGACTACAGACTGTAATTGTAGAACTACAAAGTGCATCTGTGTGGTTAAGTGGAGCTGATAAAATGTAAAATGAGTGTAGAGTCAAGAAGGGGGTTTTAATGTTATGGCTGATCGGTGTATATATACATATATAAACACATTTTCTCAACCCTGTTCCCTCCCTTTTTTCCATGTTGTCAGCTATTATCTGTATATGCAAAGATAAATCATGAAATAATCACACTGTTTGTGATAACAGATACTTACATTGATAATTCTTCTATGCGACTAAAGTTTTCAGGATCATCTGAATGGAGGAATAAGAATATGATTAGATCTCTAATAAAACTCTGCAGGAGAACCAGCAGGAGCTAAACTGCTCGCATTTAGGAGCAAACTTGCCTGTTCCATGTTAATAAACAATTTACTATTTGAACATAATTATTGTTGCTTTTGTGGTGCAAAATGCAGCAGTAAAGGATTGTGTGTTATACACCTAACTTTTTCCCATTTGGTTTTTCTAGGTGTTTTCAGTCTCTTACATCACTATGGACATCTCATCAAGTGTTTGGAGGCAATTGAAAGACACACATGTCGTAAATCATTAGTGTCTCACGCGCATGAGATGCAAAGCTGTGTAACAGATAGCATGGATCAATGCACATGCTGTCCTTTGTTAAGAGAAGCGCTCGTCCTCTCGTCGCAGTCTTTTGTGCTGCAGTTTGATGATTGTTTTAAAGAGCCGCAATTGCATCCCTTTCATGCATCAGTCCCTGTTAATTTAGTTTAACACTTTGAAACATCTCATTCAGGTAGCTTTGACCAGTCACAGCATGGAGGAGGCTGGAGGAATGGCAGGCATCCGGCATGATTAAAGCACCAGCAAAAGACATGAGGTGTCTTCTCTCTTTTTTTTTTCTTTTCTCGTGTCAATGTGATACCATTTTAAACAGATAGATGGAAACGGTACACTTGACACGTTTGTGAGCTCGAAGCGTGCTGAGAGAGAAAGAACAGGACTTTCTCTGGCCATGTCGAGCGCATGTAGACTTGTCAATCAAACAAGACAGCTGTTTACAGGCTGACTGAGAGAGATGAAACAGAGAGCCTCAGAACCCATACCCAGCCAGAGACAGATAGATAGATAGATAGATAGATACATAGATAGATAGATAGATAGATAGATAGATAGATAGATAGATAGATAGATAGATAGATAGATAGCTTTGGCAATATTGTACTTCATAAGATCATGCCAATAAAGCTCAAGACAGAGACAAAGAGACACTAAGACAGAGATAGAGAGAGACAGATAAAGAGACATTTAAATAGAGAGAAAGAGAGACAGTGAGATAAAGAGAGAGAGAGAGAGAGAGAGAGAGAGAGAAACTTCCATTAAAAGTCCATTAAAATCACTCAAATTGTTTTTCATTTGTCTAATGTGTGTACTGGCTTCAGATTAAAAACACCTCCTCTCTGACACACAAACACACACACAAACACATACACACCATGTTGGCTTTGATATCAAACAGTCATCTGCTTTTGTCAAATACGCCCACTTCTTACATTTAGTGTCATCACTTCTCACTCATAGCTCATTAAAAGATGTGCAGAAATTCTCTGGAAAGTGTACATCATGAATTGAATCTGATGTTATAGTTATGAGTGCAAAAACATCTTTTACATGTGTTGCTGTCTTTTGTCATTTTATAATATTGAAACAAAAGAAACAGTCAGAAGGTGCCTATGTAATTATAGAATTACATTTAATTAGTATAGCAAAATGATATTAATAAGTCTAAACATTACTATCAGTTACTTTGATAACAACATTTTTAAATAATGTTCTTCAGTTTTATTCAGCTTTATATGCTATATATGTGTCACACTCGTGCTATGTTTAGCTCTTGGTGCTGAATTTCTATGGTTAAAAAAAGCATCTGCGTTGAGAAAATGGAGAATCCTCACCTACTGCATGTTCAGATATTGCCCGTTACCTGTGGCGCTGCAAGCGAGAGCTCATACCGCGAACACCGAATAAGATAAGCGTAATGCTTATATATTTATCACCAATAATCACACTTCTCTTCTTGTGCCAATACTTTCAGGCAGAAATAATGAGATGCCTTGCCGAGGCAGGTTTTGAATAGAAAGCCTCCACATGAATGCTAGCATCCAGGGACTCTCGCACTGGAGGTGAGGAAAACACCATTAGACACGTGTAAAGCACCATTAACGATTTACCAGATTAAAATGACTTTTCAATTGATTTGTAAACAGTTATAAGTCTCAGTTTTGGGTGCCCACTGCTTCTGCCTTTGCAACTGCAAATTATAATGTCTAACATGCTCGCAGTGCTCAAAGTGGAAGACATGAGTGTTACAGCAGAACTGGGCCTGTTTTGTATTGAAAGGTTTTTGTAGTACATAAACAGGCTTGGCCATGTTCAGCTCTAATCTAATGCGCGGGTATCTTTTGTGGCCTCTTATGATGAATTGAAATGTATCACACACATAGGGTTATTTGACAAACTGGGTCATTGCTACCTAAGAAATGTTATATGATATGGTATATCATCAATGTCGTATATAAAATATGGTATGTCAGAAATGGTAACATTATAAAAAAAAGAGGAAATTGTTCTCAAATTAACCCATCATTCATTCATTTAATTTCCACACACAATAACGATTAATTTTAAATCATATTAAATCTAATATCAAATGTTCAGTATTTAGTGTGCATTTATTGTAGCTTCTATTCTTTACAGCAGACTCTTTGTTTCATTTGCTGTTTTCCTTCTAATTTGTCTGTTTACTTTTCTTAGCAATGTCTTCATGACAGCTACACGTCCTTACAGACCCACAGCATTGAGTTGTTCTTCTCATAGTGAAAGCAAGAGATGAAAGTTTTAAGTACTGTTTATCTAATGGTGACAGATTTGGTGGTCTACCAGGTGGTTTTTATAGCTCACCGGTAACATTTAATAAATATCTTTGTGTAATCTCCTCAGACATTGACTGTAAATGATATAACTGAAGGGTGGTTTCTTGAATTTTTCATTCAATTCATTGCTGCATATATGGATATTTGTAAGAGTTTATAAGTCATGTAATTATGCATCTTAATAGGCACATATTTTCTATCTCTGCTACTTTTAATACACAAACTTCATTTGTTACTTGTTCTTTTCTTTCTTGGAGCAATATAATGTTTTAATAGAATTTGTATGCATGTGAAGCATGAAATGTGAATACTAGTCCAGTGGTCATATTGTCTTGTATACTGCACAATAAGGACCCTTCACCTGAACAACTCCTGCAGTCAGTGACACGACCTATACATAAAATTACATCACATGTATTTGTTAATTAACGTCTGCAGTTTTCACTGTTTCCATGACTGAAATACATGACTGGAACAGAGGGTATGCAAATTTGCTACCAAGAGGTTTGAGGCAATATAACGCCTAATCCCTAATATAAAACAAGTAACACATTCAACATCTCATTTCATAACGTCTGCTCCCATAACCCAACATTTCAGGATATGCAAGCTTATTAAAAGGTTTATTCAAATGCAGTTTACGCAGCAGAGTGTGTGCGTTTCCAGCATGTACAACTAACACAATCATCAAGGAGATGACTATGTTGGCCCATGACACAAGGAGGAGGGATGTGTTTTCTAATCTGAAGTTTTTATGGGTAGATGTATATCACTTGCCAGTTGATGATTAAAGATATGATTACCACTGGATGGCCCTGCAGCGTGGCACATTTATTAGTGTGCCAACAGATGGGGACGTACATTTTTCCTCGCAAATCCGTCGGAAATGGCTCCTTTGGCAGCCATATAAAGATGATTCAGTACTCCGTGTGGTGCACTATAGGTGTGCAAAAGCAGAGAGGATAGGTACACACAATACAGCAGGAATAGCAATACATATTTACTGCCTTTACCTCCGAGGGTGATCTATACTGCACTCTAGCGTAGCACACCTGAGCAGTACAGGAGCAGTACAACACCTAATGCATTCAAAAGAAACAAAATAAATAAATAAATAAAGACAGAAAGAAAGAAAGAAAGAAAGAAAGAAACATAAATGAATGAATGAACGAATGAATGGGTTAAAGGAATGATGAAAGAAGAAAAAAGAAAGAAACACGAACGAATGAATGAATGAATGGATGAATGGATGGATGAATGAATGAATTAATTAATTAATGGAAAATGTAAGTGGTATGGAGGACAGAATGATGAAATGACAAAAAAAGAAAAAAGAAAGAAAAAATAAGGAAAGAAAGAAAGAACAATGACGCAGTAGAGATGTAAATTCCTCTGTCTAGATGCTGAGACCGGCAGTCATAATTCTATTGTATGATCAGTTAGAGTAGAGTCAGAGACAGTGTCAACAGTGGATGATACAAATGGCAACACAGGTCACATCAGTAAGAAAAGGAGTTTTCCATGTAAAAGGCAAGAGGAAAGAGAAAGAGAGAGAGAGAGAGAGAGAGAGAGAGAGAGAGAGAAAGAGAGAGAGAGAAAGAGAGAGAGAAAGAGAGAGAGAGAGAGAGAGACACTTGTCACATACATTGTTCTCCCAGGCATACAAGTGCAAACCAATATTCATTATCATATTGATTGAAATAGTTAATTATAAGTGTAATTTTAAGGTTTAGTGTGGGCTGGTGAGAGAGGGAGTGGGGAGGGAGGGGGTGGAGGAGAGGGAGGTAGAGAGAGAGAGAGAGAGAAAGAGAGAGAGTAAAGAATTATCTAACAAAAGGAGCTCACTGCACCATGGGGACGTTTCCCTGTTCCAGTTCATTGATTAAGTTGATGAAGTTTAAATGAAGCAGACGCAGGATAAAAGTGAGGGCATTGACCAGCGAGTGCTGGTGGACAAAAAAAAAACCAGCCCTGATACACGCGGAAAAGCAAGATTTGCTAAATGCTCTAATCTTCAATCAAATCTAACATCAATACAGACAAAGTTTGGTAATGAGAGATTCAATGAAGCATGCAGGAGAGAGAATTAATCCCCTCTCGCCTAAACTGGGTTCAACTTTGAAGCCTGCTCCTCAGGACAGACAGTTATCTAAATGCTAAATAAGAAACGGATTGTACTTTTCACAGCATGCTAATCATTTGTTCATTTCATCTCCATCTATTTGTTCTCCCATGGCTTTGGCTTGTTGATCCTGTGATTAGAACCACTGAGTAGCAGCGGATTCAATGAGGCTCATGCACGAGCAGCAACCTCGAAATTAAAGTCACTCGCTTTCAATGTGTTCCTGCAGGGCAAAGCTGTGGGCTCACTTCACTCATAAACACCGTACAACAAGATTTATAGCTTCAGCTTAATAAAGTCATAATAAACCTGGTGGCCGTAAAATGTTGAGTCCGTTGAAACCCAAATAGTAAATGACACAAAGCCAGGGTGTGATGTATATGAACTTTGGTAAACCTATACTAACTTCACAGATGTCAAAGCTCTATTGGATTCAGCTCCAGTGAAGGATAGTGAACTCATTGTCATGGTAAAGACAATAGCAGTTTGTCTGAGGTGACTTTTGCTTAGCGACATGGTGTGTTAACCATTAGCCATTAGAAGATGAGTACACCAAGGCCATGAAGGGATAGACCATCATCAACAATACTCAAATAGGTGGGATGATTGATTGCTATTAATGGACCAAAAGTGTGCCAAATAACATTCCCCACACCAGCGTGGACTGTTGACACTAGGCAGTTTGAGTCTGTGGATTCATGCTGTTGGTGCCACGTTCTGACCCTACCATCTGTGTGCCAAAGCAGAAACTGAGATTCATCAGACCAAGCTACAGTTTCTGTTCATGGCTGACAGAAATGGGACCTAATGTGCTCTTCTGCTGTGCAGGATGTTGAGCATTCTAAGACGCTCTTCTGCTCCCCGCAAACCGTAGAGAGTGGTTATCTGAGTTACTGTAGCCTTTCTGTCAGCTTGAACCAGTCTGACCATTCTCCACTGACCTCTCTCATCAATAGCCACCGTGCACTGGAAGGTTTTTCTTTACTGCAACATTCTGAGTAAACCAGAGGTTCTAGAAATCATGTGAATGTTACTTGATAAGCATAAACTGACATATATTACACATTTTAGATATGAGTTTTGATATAAGGAAAAATATGTATTTATTTACCTTCTTTGGAACTTTGATGCTAGGAATCACACATTTTGCTCATATAGTTTACATATAAAGGAATATATGTAAATGTATGTTTTTTTCCCCAATGGAACATGACAAAACCAGAAAAGTGATATGGACACAAAACTTTGAAATTGTTTTTATGAAGCATATCTAAAAGGGTAGTAGGTACTTTATTCAGTTTAATGGGGTTTGGTGTATATTTTTACATAATTTTAGAAACACTGATTAGTTTTCTTTCTCATTTTCTTTTAAGCCCAGAAGTATCTGGCTCATACAGACCCTAGTAGCACCTGACTGCAACACAGATGATGATGGGGTTACACTGCCACACTAGGGGATCTAATCCGAATAAACAGGAAAAGTGACGAAAACAGGAACGATCTAGTTTTTTCCTAGCTCAGTACATTTTAGTGTTATAGCCTATAGAAGAAGCTGTAGAACAAGATAAGCTGGTTACACGTTTCATTACAAATGTAATTAGAAAGCTGTGAGTGGAAATAATTATTTCTATCACTACATTCCTCTGGGTTAGTGTCATTAGCAGTTTTCATCATAGACTGTATTTCAATGTATATTCTAATAAATAATGTTATAGTATACACATTACATGATGTATACATACATTATACACATATGTACAGAGCAATACATTTTAAGTACACTGAAAGTTTTCAGCAACAAATGTATTCTATTATTACAATACCTATAATGCATATTGTAAAATATTATTAGTATATCACTTTTTGCATGGAAGTAAAATGGATGTACATGAATAACACATTTATTTTTAAGCATTAGTAAGCAATAATATATTCCAATACATTTTATTTATGTATATATTTTTGCATGTATAAACAGAATGCAATTATGTCCATAAGGACCAGTGTGCATAGCCTTTATTGGAGCTTCAGCAGTTTTCCAACAAAGAATGAGGCTTCATAGCTGATGTTTGAAGTGCAGATGGGGATTGTGCATTGGGCACAAAGCCTTTTACAATATAAACATTACCCAGTTCATAAGCTTCAGCCATAAATGAGATGAAATCAGGAGCATTGCTGCATTTTCAGTGTTGTATATGTTCAATGTAGAGTAAAAAAATGCCAGTAAGAAAGGAGCAGAACAGGTTATATATCCCTGCAGAATAAAGCAAATGATTAAAACAAGACAATGTGACATGTCACCTCCTTTTCTCCTGCAACATTAGTGCAGTTTAACACATTTGGCACTGATTGATTGGCAAATGGCGTTATAACACTGCAGCTGCAAGCTGCATCTATATATATATATATATATATATATATATATATATATATATATATATATATATATATATATATACTGTATGTTGAGCTGCAGAGTGTTAAATAGTAAGTTATACATATAGTACTGTCAATGTAATATTTTCCATTATATTTACAATGTTTTCAACTGCGCTGCCCTAGGTTCAGCTTTTAAAGTCTTCATCTGCAGCATTCTGATAGAGCATAATATTTAAAGGTAAATTCGATAGACATTTCTGCATAATGGTTAGGACGTGTCATAAGCCAAAATAAACAAGGTTCGCCGGTCATTCTGGATAGTTATTAAAAGAGCTATAGCTGCACTTAGACTCTCAGTTCCTTTCATGACCCCTGTAAAATCAGTGAGTTTACCTACAACTGTTCCACATCAAGTCACTCTGGATAAATCTCAGCAGCTTAATTAATTTGTTGGAATTCCCCTTTTATAGCTGGCCTACATTGCTGCTCACTTCATGTGTAAAGTACTGTTTTTTGTTAATTGGACATTCAACTCAGGTGGAGGTGGGAACAGCCATGCTGAAGGGTTATGGTTTTAAATGGGATGCAGGATGTTGATGAATGCTGTCAGAAGTGTGTATGATGAGTTTACATGAATCTTTATGGAGTACTGCGTGTGAGTGTGTGTAAGGGCATGCTGTCAGCCCTCCCCATCTAATGTGCATGTGTGTGTGAGTACGTGCTGGTTTTTGCTCTTGTTCCTCTTTGCTGCGCCTCCTCTCCTCTTTCATCTGTCACTTATTCCCCCTCTCTGCTTTCGTTGCGTTTCCTTGTCACCTGACACATTTTCTTTTCTTTTTCTTTTTTTCTCCAACACTGCTGTACAGTTCAGGTCGCAATTATATATATCAACAAAGCAAAAAAAGCTGAAATGTGCACTGGGAAGTTATTAGATGTTTTACAATTGTGGCAAAATAAACATTTGACGTGTGGGGATTTGCTTTGCAAGGCTGCTTGTTTATTGTATATATATGTATTTGTATTTGGGTGGGGGAGACAGAGATACTATATAGTTGTGGAAAGCATTAGATGTTGTCAGTAAATGTGGAATTATTTTGTTTGCAGTCAGAGAGACAACGCTAGCTAAAATTAGACTGCGTTTATTCCAGCACATGACTGATCCATACACAGATCTAAATGTCAAATTGTGCACAAAAAAAGAAAGAGTTGCAGAGCTCTACATATTTTGGGACGTTTTGTCTTCTTTAGAATGACAGATAAGGAAGAGATGGCTGCTAAAAGGCTGGTAAAACCATGCTGCCTCTTTGTCAGCAACTTTTCCATATGAACAGAGGAACAGTTAGAAGATAACGGTTTAAGTGAAAAAAAAAACAGATTCTCAAATCTCTGCTCTCTCAAATCTCTGAGCACATTTATAGGTGGAAAATAAATTGTGCTTGAAATTTGCTACAGCTGCTCTTTTTAAATACATTTTTTCCCTTATATGTTTATTAAAAAGCAACAGAAAGACTCGCCACTGAGTTTAATGCAAGTCAGTTTCAGCTCTGAATTATTCACGCTGTTTAAATGAGACGTTTAGGGTTTAGGTTTAAAAGTAGCTCGGCCTGTTTCTTCTTTTTTTATGGCTGGCCTAAAAAGTTTTGAACGTCAACTATTAAGGCTCTAAATTGCAGTGCTGGCTCAACAAAGCACCCTAAGTGGGACTTTTCTGAGTACAGTGTTCACTGTGTGAAGTGCGCCGCCCTCCAGCGGCCACTGTTGGAACTGCAGGCTCGTGTAGGAGTATCTGTGAAAAGCCAAAACCAAACAGCAGCAGCGTTTCTGCCTTTCTGCGATTCTGTCTCAAATTCCCCTCCAGGTCGGTTTTTTTTCCCGCGTTTGAAACGATTAATTAACACTCGCAAACAGAGCGGGAAAGACCAAATTGGCGCCGCATTTTATTATAGCTGAGAGATTTTTTTTCCTCTTCTTTCGCTTCTATTCTGCTGTTTATTTTTTATTTCTGCTGGAATGTGGAAAATGTAGCAGAACACGTTTCCCTTCCTCAGACGAGATGTTGCAAAAAACGCTGAGGCAACTTCAAATGATATAATGAGATGGATAATAGTTAATGCAGTTGTTCAGACTTAAACTGACATATCTCTATCTATTATCTATTTATCTATCTATCTCTCTCTTTCTCTCTCTATATATATATACATATATATATATATATATATATATATATATATATATATATGTGTGTGTGTGTGTGTGTGTGTGTGTGTGTGTGGGTGTAAAATTACATTTTTGTAATTGCTCATGGGTGCATCACAGTCACATATTCAGACCTACTACAAACCGACTTTATAAATTTATGCCACAATGGCGGATTACAAATACACCTTACCACAGCACAGACACAAAAGGCCCACAGCGCATGTCAATGCGTGGCAGCACATTAGCCAAATCCTTTTCTTTCACTCACCCTCTCTCTCTTTTTTTTTACATGTGGATATTTTTCACGCGTGATGCATTAATGCCCCCCTTCCTGCAATGCTGTCTGCCTCCGTCACTTTTGGGCTCCTATTCTGCATTTCTTCCCCAATCCAAATCAAGCCTCTTTCTTTTTTTTCTTGGCCTGTCAAGCCTCCAATTTGGTAAAGGGGGGTGGGGGGGAAGGAGGTCACGGTGCGCCTGGAGGGATGAGGGGCAGCTGCTCTGCGACCAGCTCTAACGCCACACCTTCAGTTTCCTTTCCGAAGGCATGCATCCTTTAGAGCCATTCAACAGCCATAATGGTGTGCAGAGAGCTGCAGCATCAGCCTATAGCACTGCAGCATCCGGAATAAAAAAGATTCACCACTGCGTTATTACTGCGTTGTTACTGCATTATAAGTCAGTAATTAAGTGTTTTATTGTCGAGCTCTGCTTTAATCATTAAGAAGACTGAAAGTCATTTTTAATGGTTCCTTCTACAATCTGATCATGTTATAGAGAACTGTATTCTTTTCTTCAAAGCCCTAAATCCTGAGCCCTTACCTCATTTACTGTGAGATATAAACCCAGGCTGGTGGGACTGGAGCCTAAAGCTGCTGGCCTTCCTTTCCATGTCAGTTTAACTGCCTTATCATTTTAAATAAACACCACAAATCAGATTACCAATAACAAATGTGACAAAATCCACTGTGACAGGAACGCTTTGCTGTCCTGAATTACACACTAGATAATAACACAGCACCACTTATCCGCCCAAGTATGGCAGATACAACTCTTAACATCCCCAGCACTAATTATGTCTCAATTTAAAATGGGCAAACTAGTGTATAATTCAGTAATTGAGTGATTCCAGTCCTTTCTGCCCTTGTGCCTTTAGGGCAGTGCGTGATTAGGACCTGTCAGCTGCTGGAGTGAACCTGAAGCAGCCGAGCGTGCAGGCCTACATGACCTGCTATTGTTAAAGCTTGTCAACATATTCACTTTAATTCCCTGCAGTCATTTAGGAATTGCTGCTTTAGAAATAGGGGGATGCGATGGGGTGGAGTGGGTTGGGGGGGTTTACTAATTGAAAAACGATTGGCATTTTAGAGTCTTGGAAAAGTGCATTAATTAATAGCCCTTATCCACATGATGCCCAGAGCATTCTTTTTTTTTTTTTTTTGCCTTTTGTAAAAAAAAAAAAAAATGCCCATTAAACATAATTTGAAGACAGCAGTTAATTTCTCATTAGGCTAAATTGCTGAACAATATGCAGGAAGTTCCATTGCCTTACTCTTTATCAGTACACAGGCCATGCTGTGGTTACATGTGGTAAAAGGGTTCTGTATTTTTAAGATGCAGAGAATCAGATCCTTGGCTCTATTGTGTTAGTTCAGACCGGACGTTGCGCAGCACTGCCCACTGCGCCTGGCTTTAGTAGCCAACTTAAGTCAAGTAGCATTGATCTAATTGCATGTGATGTGGGCTGAAGCATATTTTCTGGAGGACCAAAACGGTGCATCCCAAACAGGTTTCATCCTTGTCAAAATTTATTGATTTCTGGCCTTTTGTGGAGTTGTTGATGTCTCTCTTTGCTGGGCGGATGTGGTCAGCAGGACTGACTCAGTGTAAGCAGTTTCAAACCGCAGGCTGCCCTTACACACACACACACAGACACAGTAAACGTGTGTGTATATATAAATATGTGCCATAACTTTTGCATAGGGCTATTTTGTTTTGCACATTTTGTTTTCCCCCCATGTAGAGGATGTGTTCACTATGTGTTCACTATTATGTGCTGTTCAGACTGACATAAAAAATGTAAATAACAACAACAACAACAACAATAATAATAATAATGGTTAACATTAATGTTATAATTAATCCGAATAATAATAATAATATTAATAATAATAATAATGTATTAATTAAACCATACTAGTTACTGAGTGATAACTATGATTAATTCTGGGTTCCAATGAGGAGAGGTTTGGAAATGGTTACACAATTACAGTGACATGACTACTTCCAGTAGTTGTATCATCAAGAACAGTAAGCTCATACATCTTACCTTTAACATACACACGCACGCTCACTGTGAAACACACCTGCTCACACCCCTATAGCACTCTTACATACACGTTGGATCATCGAGGCCTTTTTAGTGGGGGGGTTGGGGTGCAGGAGATGGGCAGCAAGGAAAGAGGGGAGCGAGAAAGAGAGAAACAGACAGACAAAAAAAGGAGCGAGTGGGCGACTACGAAGGTGATGAATTTCTCTCAGCCACAATCAGTGCACCTGGGTTTCCTTTGGTGTATCCAGAGGTAAATAATTGATGTGGGGATAAAAGCGTTAGTGCAGGGAGTAAGACAGGCAGACAGGCGCAAGGGGGGTGAAAGCCTGACCATAGCCCACCACATCCCCTCCCGCCTTCACCCCAGACCCCCTGATCCAGTGCCCACGCCAAGCCCCCCCACCTCCGTCCCTCCTGAGCCTGGCCCCTTGCCGTTTGGTGGCCC
>CM067476.1:16813301-16870427 GCA_034552555.1 Semaprochilodus insignis | reverse complement strand
ACCGGCTCTTGAAGTGCAAATCTGTGTTCTGACTTGTTCCTGGTTGCTGTCAGCATGCTTTCCTCTTGTCAGTGGCGATTGACTTGGGGCTCGTCTCACCCTTGTGCTGCGAGTGTGTAGCGGGATCATTGACAGGCCAGTGACACTGCCCAACCGGATAATGGAAACCTATTGATTTTTTCCCACTCTCTGTCTCTCTTTTCCTGTCTCCCCCACCTCCTGTCTTTCTTATTTTTCAGCGTGGACCCTTGCGCTTTTCAGAGTGACCGGTCGCAAAGCAAAGATGCCGCGGTCGACAGCCCTGATCTATGGGTCACTCCTGCCACATGAGGCGTGGGGTGGGGCGAGGGTGCCAAAACAAGAGTCAGACCAGAAAGAAAAAAAGAAAAGAGGGGAAAAAAGGAAGGCAAGGAGAGACAGAGCAAAAAAGAAATGTGCATCAATCAATCAACAGTTTCTCTCGGTGTTGGTGTCAGGTCCACCTGAGACACTGTGGTTAAGACACAATGCTAAGTTGAGATAAAACCTCCTCTCTCTCCTCCCCGAAGCCCAGGCCTGTCTTTGACACTACCTCTCCAATAAAATATTAAGGATGTGCTTACGCGCCGGAGGGCCTTTTTAATTAGCACCTAAGGTTATACTATTAATAAGAAACAACTTACCGAAGCCTCTCCTTTACTTACGCTTTTTGTAGGTTCGATTTAACAAATAAAATACAGCGATTAAAGGCGAACACATAGCTTACCTCCTCTCTCGTTTTACAATGCCAACTCATTATCCCCTCACCGCTCCTATTAAACATGCTCGCTCCGTGGCGCTTCCCCCTTTCCACACGGAGAAGGGATGACACATCTATACAGTTTTAATAGAGGAATCTCCTGAGAGTGGGCCTCTTTGATTCGCTGCCTAATGATAAGCATGCGCTGGTCTGTCAGCAGCCTAGCCCCCGTGGCAGATGGCTGGTGTGGATCTTACACTTAGATACACATTTCTTTATGTCCCTGCCGCCCTCTCAATGCACCCCCCATTCATAATGCTGCCAATAGAATAATGGGGGGAAAAATGCAATCCTGGTCATGGTTAGCTCAATCTCATTATAATCCCTCGTTTTTTATTCATTCTGCCCCTCGGGATGCTGTCTGCCCACCATGCGGCTTCCATCCTTGTTGGAGAGAGAGGCCCTTTTGATTCAGCCAAGAGCACCTAATGAAGTCACAGAGAGATACAATTACTTCCCAAAGCAGGGGCATTAATGTACTCCAAATTCCCTCTGGAGGAACGTGATGACAATTGGTTTGTACAGCTTTGATCGCCTGTCTAAGCCCTGCCCAGGATAAACTGCAGGGTCGCCCATTCCCTGACGCCCCACACCACCCCACCCCACCCCCTCGCAGGCACAAGATTGACCCAGAACACACAGGGACCAGCCACGACCTATGTATCAGAGCTACTATCCCATTGCAGACACAGCCAGCCAGCAAGATGGAGAGGATTACTGATTACATAACAGTGAGATGGCTTTTTCATTGGTACCTTACTGGAGGAAAAAACATGCACTGAGAGACAGCAAAGCATTGAATTTAGTTAATGTATATGTATACAACGTTGCTGCATTAATAAAATATATATCAGCACAATTACTGCGCAAAATAACTGAAAGACATAAACGTGTTGTATGTACATGTAGGACTGGGCATGAAAATTCAATACTTCTAGGGTATGTCATTCAGTGCCAAATTTCAGTATCCAGGCAGTCTGTCTTATCAACATTAACGAGCCAGTGAGTTTGCTTGTTAACCAGTCTAGACCAGTGATGATCTAAATACATTCTGTTTGTATGCCATCAGCACCAGCACTTCGCTAGTCTCTTAGTAGACACAGTGGATACAAAAAGTCTACACACCCTTACTGAAACTGACGGAGAATTTAAGATACATCATTTCAGACATTTTCTATCTATAATGAGAATAAACAGTTAATTAAGGGAAAAAATCAAAAATTCTGCAGCAACAAAATTCTGCAGCAGCCTGGTTGCAAAAGCTTGTGCGTGCTTTGACAATGGAAGCTAAAACTGTGTTTAGATTTAAGCAATTACATTCAAAATCATGTCCAAAGAAGCAAGTGATCAACTAAACTGTTGCTGATAAACCCTGATCAAAACAGTTTTTTTTCTTAAAAAGACAGTCCTCATGTTTGCAAAAAATGTTCACAAAACCACATTTAATCACCTGTAACTATGCAACATTCTTGGCCTGAATTCTAAAACATACATTTGTTGCAACGATGACACAGCATATCAACTAATGAACACCATTACTACTATGAAGCATGGTGGTGGGAGCATCACACTTTGGGTCTACTTTCACAGGGAGAGGAGCTTCAGTCAAGAATCGACAGGATGATGACATGCTTTAAAGACTTGCTTCAAAAAATAATCTGCAGAAAACATGAAAAATGACCTACACCAGGCTACACACATGATAAACAGATACTTACTTGAAGGATTACTGCTGTAACAAATGCAAAAGGCAGTTCAACAGTATTAGTTGTAAGGTGTGCAAACTTGTAAGGGTTTTTAAATTATTTTTAAATCCTTTTTTCTAACAATTATCTATTTGTTTTTCCAACTTTTTTAACTTTGTTAAATGCACAGTTCCATTAAAGTTGGAAAAATGTCTGACATGATTAATCTTAATTTCTGACTTTACATCACAATAATCTGCAATTTCAATAAGGCTGTGTGGACTTTTTTCTATCCACTGTATTCCCAATTTTTAGCATCTTACACTCACTACTGGTTTAAGCCACACTTTTAGTTTACAATTTAAGAGAACATATAAAAAAGCACTGCTTAGGAATAGGTCCAAATGTATTGTCCAAAAAGGTATTGTTATCAGTATAGGAAAACTTTGGAAGACATTCACATGCGAATGATGTACATGTCTGAGTACAGTACATTGCATGCATTACTTTTTGTTGTGTGTTAAACTATGAATAATACAAATCTACACATTTGAGATTCATTTAATTTATTCATACTCGATAGTAATTAAGCCTAAAAAGCCTAAGGCTTGGCAATGCGCTATTGCACTGACCTTACAAACTACTCGCACAGTTCCATAGTTTATAAGTGTTAACCCCTTAAACCCTAAAGTACATAATTTCCATATTAGTTTCATTTCAGTTATCAAAGTTACAGTAGGTACTGAATATTAAGCTTTAAAACGAATAACAGAGTAACAAGTTTAGGGTTCAAGGGGTTAATGCGACATGAATTTCCCCCAATTATAGAAAAGTAGATAAACACTTCCTTTGGATTCAGCCTGTGTCTGTAGAGTTGTTTAAGAGGTCCAAAATGCACATATAAAAATGTTTGTAAATAGTTTTATTCACCACAGAACGATGGATACACGGTAACTGTTTCTCTCTCTACATTCTAAATAAGGGATGGATAGTAGACCGCCTCATCAAGTTGTCGAAATGATCAAATGCAGACTTTCTGACTGTCACGTCTAACATATGAGCCCCGTAAATGATGATTTCACTGAAACTCACCCATCATTTACACTGCTTATCCTCCTGGATCACAGGGGGGTACTGGAGCCTACCACAGCGTTTGTTGGGCAAAGGCCGGAAACACCTTGGACAGGTTGCCAGTCTCTTTCTCTGAATTTGATTTTAATATTAGCTTTGCCATAAGCAGTGTCTACAGGAGTTACAGCAGTGTGCAAAAGTATCACAGAACAGTGTGCTTCCAACATATCCAAACACTTCAGATGAGCTTAAATTAGTAGTATTGCGTTAATTTTTATATGCTCCACTTGGGATGTATCTGTTCACAAAGGTTGGGAAAAACAAATATCCACCCTGGACAGTTTGCAGTTCATTTGTTCAAGAGTGTCTTTAAAAATGCTAAAATCAGTGGCACTATGGCCCGCTATGACCCCTTGTCCGAAGTTGCATAAGAACATCTAGGAGAAGTCTTAGCAGTGAGTGTAGCACTACAAGTGTAGATGTAGTTTAAAAATAGGTTGTATCGTTTGTCCTCTGAGTAAATATCCATGTCAGTACAGTATTATATTATTCTATTCATTTACCAATGCACCCTTGCCAGATTTACATGTCATGTAAATGACATGCCACGTTTAAAGAGGCATGATATAAAAATAACAGAAGGAAAGAGAAGAGAATAAATGGTCCATGTGCAATATAAGAAAATCTTTTTCTTTCTCTGCCTCTTTCTCCCTCTCTCTCTCTCTCTCTCTCTCTCTCTCTCTCCTTTTATAGTTCTAATATATATTTTTCTTAATTTTCTTAACTCCTACAGATAAATTTATATAGAATATGCGTTGTTTACATATCTCTGCTTATGTACATGTGCAGGAAGGGTGAATAACAGTAAAGTGAACAGAGCAGGCGTGTAAACGTGGCTTTAGGAGAACCCCTGAGCGAGCGGGGGATAGGGCAGAGTGTCCAGAGACGGGTCACACAGCTCCTCGCACACGGCCGTTACCTCCACCATACTTGCCCCTGTGCCTGGGACACTAGTGTGCATGAGGTGTCTCTGCAGATGCTTAACCCAGTCCTCCTGCACAGATTGTGGGCCCTGGAAGACTAGATCACAAAACCTAAGGCAGGACAGAAAAGGAGACAGCGAGAGGGTAAAAGAAAGAGCAAAATAAATGAATAAACAGGCATTTGTCTTGGTATCAGCTCACACTGAGACAAACACAGTAACTATTAAGTAAATACTGCATAGGTGATAGCTAGACCAATCAATGAAAGCCAGAAAATGACCCAGAAACTAGTAAAAATGAATGGCCACGCAACTCCTATTACATATTGTCAGAGTCATTTAAAGAAACCTTGTAACACCATTTAAAAATATGAGCTGCATCGTATAATAGCTCAACATTTAAGGGCAAAAGAACCGATAGAAATACTCCAAAACATCTTTAACTTCATTAAATTCATAAAGATGAAATTTAACAATATATTTTCTTATGAAGATAACAGCTCAGAGAAGCAATATGAAGTATTAGTACCAGGTCAGTATCCACAGAAAATGCTTGATCAGATTGTGGAGGGAAATAAATCTGATTGAATCATGTAACAAATCTGTTCTGAAATAGCACAGACACTACAATTAATGAAAGTTAATTTTAAAGCTGGATGATTTTTGAAGGAAAAATATCTGTTCACCTCAAGGCTTTAATATCAGTACTCAAGGCTTTAATACCAGTACTCAAGGCTTTAATATCAGTACTCAAGGCTTTAATATCAGTACTCAAGGCTTTAATACCAGTACTCAAGGCTTTAATATCAGTACTCAACGCTTTAATACCAGTACTCAAAGCTTTAATGTCAGTACTCAAGGTTTTAATATTAGTACTCAAGGCTTTAATATCAGTATTCAAGGCTTTAATATCAATACTCAAGGTTTTAATATCAGTATTCAAGGTTTTAATAATACTACTCAGAGTTTTAATGTCAATACTCAAGGCTTTAATATCAACACTAAATGTTTTAATATCAGTACTTAAGGTTTTAATATCAGTATCAGATTGGAAAAAGGATCATGCCATCTCTTGTAAGTATTTATACATAAAATAAAAAAGGAAAGAGGAGTGTGGGAGTAATCAGGGCAGTTCTGAGTGCATGTCACAAAGTGGTGGAGTGTTTGAGTGGGGTAAAGTACCTGCAGGTCAGTCTGTAGATCACTTCAGATGCTGTGTGTGGGGAGGGGAACTCCTTCCTCTTTGGCCCAGGCCTTGATCGTGGTCGCTTCTGATTACAGTCATACGCTGTACAACACACAGTCTAATAAAAACTGAGCCTGATATGTAAGACATATATACATATATATCAAACTTTCAGACACAAGAGAGTTCTCACTGAGCGTTTAAAATGTGCTTGACTATGAATATTTGCTCATAATGTACAGTATTGCGCAAGACCATCTTTCATTCATTTCATTCTTTAAGTATGAGTTATTAATTAATAAAAAACATGGGCCCCCTAGCCATCATGCAAAACCTCTTAGGCCAGCAGGACTGTCCCCATCAGATAAACAGCTTTCAACTTTGAGAGGAGAAAATTAAGTTACACTCTTATTTCAGATCTGAAGAAATCCACAGGTGTTTCTGTCCATCTTTCCACTGTGGGAAGACAACTCAACACTATGAGTCTGAAAGGATCCCCTAGCCCAAGTCTCCTTTAAAAAACCATAAGCTGTAAAAAAGGTTAAGAGTGGACAGACAAATGCTCAAAATATTGATATTATATTTAGTTGTTGAGGCTTCCGTGTAACTGTCTGTTACAAATATTCATTCTGCCGTTTCCCTGATGTTTAAAAGCCCATTTTACCTGGAAATGAAATAAATGAAGGATGTTCTCTTTTAGACAATACTGTAAGCTGAGGTAGATATTGTTTTGTATTTCCAAATCAACAAAATACAGATTGTTCCAGATGAGACAGTGATAAGAACCACATTTTAACCACAGAACTACTAAGAGAATGCCTGACTATATCTATCTATATCTATATAAATAAAACAAGTGGAAAACCTACACGTTCCCTCTAGCAGGGCGATCCTCTTCCTGCGTGCATAAGCTCGAAGGTGATTGGACAGGCTTACAGCACTGTGGAAAGTTGCATTGCAGTGGATGCAAATCTTCTTATTTATTTCCAACTTCTCTGCAAAAAGGAGATAAACACATTGACAAGTAATTAACAGACAGATTAAGGGACTTGATTACATGCAAACATAGACTTCTCCCAATATCTGGATACAGCATTCAGATTAACATATGTCATATATAATAATCTACTTTGAACAGTTCAAAGGGGTTAATGTGGTATGATTGTGTGCGTATGTGTGTGTAAGGGTAACATTTTGCACACATCACCAGCTTGAAGGAAATAAAGCTGTGATTCCCTCAGAGTCTTCACCCTCTCGCTCCATCTGTTGTCAAATCTTTAAGCTCACTTTTGCATCGTTGAGAACAATGTTTATCAAAATACACTCCACATGGTTTGTTTTTATTTTGACAGCGAGAGAATGAAAATCTTCAGGAATAATTTCGCCCCCACTGAGACATGACAGGAGGAATCAGGCGAAGGGAAAAAAAAAAGTTTTGCAGAAGCAGATTGTACGTCATGCTGAATTCAGTTTTGAGATGAGCTCCAATACATACACACAGCACTGCTTTGTAATGAAGCATTTCACTATGAGAACAAAATGACAGATCCATCATGGTCGGATTGATGGACAACTGAACAAACACAAGATAAGGAAGGGTGTACGCTATGTTGTGCGGAAATCACAACAGCTTCCAGTCATTTCACACCAAATCAAGAAAAACATCTGCTACCTGGGCTTGTTTTTCCATGACAAGACACCAAAGGTTATTTAAATTACCGGCGAATTGTTTTACTGACAATTACGTGCAACAAACCAACAGATGTCTCCGTTAATTACTTAAATATCTTAAAGCTCAAGTATTTTTTCCCTTCCTCGTCACCATCTCACTTGATTAAAAAGCGTCAACTTTCGCCAGAAATGCCCATCTGAAAAAACGTGCCGAGGAGCTTTAATAAGCCTGTTTAAGTATTCAAATTTCTACAATTCTAGCAGACTGTTTGAACTTTCTGCCAAGGCTGTCAGGACCCCACCTCCAAGCACTACACTCAGGCAGAACAGCGAGCTCTAAACTTGATAAAAATGAATGCGCGTGCACCATCAAAAAAATGGCGGCGTGAACAAAATTAAGACGGACACCCCGAACAGAGGAATGTGATTTTAAATCTTCGCTAACATTTTCTCTGCTAATGCGGCTCAAACTCTTTATTTGGACAGACATGAAACAAAGGTGTGTAAACACAGCTGATGCGTTTCCAGCGTCACATCAAAGAACGCTGCGGCTTTTACATTTGAATTTCAAAGCCACTTCGGATGACACTCATTCTTTTTCATATTCGCGTTACAATAATTCAATGGGTAGCGAGGCGCCTTTTTTATCCTCTTTTCTGCTGCACTCTCTGCCTCTGCCTCTCTCACTTTTTCCTTCGATGGCTTCCAGAGGCATCTCCAGACTTCAAGGTTGCAGAAAGAGCATGGGTGCTTTACGAAGAGCGAGGTGTCTGCCATACATATTTAATGGCGGCGCGTATGATTGAAATTGGGTGGTTGAACATGAGCGACTGTAAATAATGAAAGCAGCGGAGGTGGAAAAAACACACAAAACAGCAATGAAACAAGGGTTTGTACTAGTGCTACATATTTATCATCAACACGAGCGCTACGCTGTACACGTCGGCTGTAAATCTCCCCGATTAGCGCCACTGCAGTTAATCTATCTGTCATTATATGCCATCACAGAGGCCCCCAGAGCGTAACGCAATACCTACACGGTTATGACTATGTTATAAGAATAAATAACGTTCGTTGATAATCTGTGACCCAGATTTTTTTTTCTCAACACGTCATACAATTTAGCCATCACCTGTCTGTCAACTCGCAGCCGTGAGCCTTTGATTCCACATCAGTAGAAACAAGACAGATCATACACACGGCTGTCTGACAAACAGAGAAACCCTCTTGTTACAGTGGCACTGTATTCTCATTAAAAAACTGCTAGACACCAGTCAGAGTGATTGCTGTAAACTTCAAGCCTGTTAATGTTACACTGAAAACAGGGATGGTGGTAGAAGAGGACAGTCCTCATACATCACCAGTCCCTAAGAACATCTACACGTCTAGCAGTATTTCAGTGCAGTTGAACAAGACACAGGTGTGTATGACAATGAGTATAACCTTTAATTGTTGCAAACATATTATTTGATAAAGATAGGACAGTTCATGACTGTACAGCATTTACGAAAAGTAAAGGAGAAATGTGTCTGAATGAAAAGTAGATCATTCCAAAATATCCCTTCTCCTCAGTGAAGACCCACAGAGTTCATATATTTTCTAATCATGTGTTAGATTATATCATGTGTTAGGTTATATGCTCTAAAAATGGAAATTCTGTCATGCTACTTGTTAAACTTCTAAGTTTTAAGTTAGACAAGTGCAGCTCTAATTATTCACTACTTTACATTTTATCTAAGAGGCTGAAACAAGTGCGGCAAAGACAGCAACGCATCCAGCGTGTCATTGTGCAAGTAAGCCTGCCTCACATTTGAAGTGTCGTACTGTACTGAATCTCATAACCAAATGTCTACCTTACAGACATTCAATTAAACCCCGTACACCCTGTATTGTAAAACAGATCCCAATTACGCTGCAGGCACTGATACTGCCTGTGCTGCCGAGCAAAACACTGCAAGGAGTCTGAAAGCATAAGAACTAATCAAGTTAATAATAAATCTGAAGTAACATGAACCCCCTCTCCTAATTCATAATTAAGTACCAAAGTACCTAAAGTAGCTACAACTACCCTCAAGTACATCCACAACTTTTTTCTCATGAAGTGTAAACTGTATCACTTGACCCTAACTCTTTGCCCTTTAAGCTTCTTAAGTGGTTCACATTTTCATTCTTCAGTACGCTAACCACATACTATATACCATGTAATTTCAGGTGTGGATAACCTATAGTAGTTACGTAGTAAAGCCTTAAATTAAAACACCAAGTAATAGAGTTTAAAGGGTTAAATAAAAGAAAATAACAGTCTGCTGTTTTTCAATAAGAATCGATATGATACTTTTTTTTTATACGTCGTTAGTAGTGAGTGTGGTTTACACAAGACATTAATGCTATATTTAACACCACCTTTATCAGAGAAATAAATATGTTATTTCAGTCAGCTGTTATTCCTATCAAAAATCCATTATTACTTTCAAAAAACTGTTATCTTCAAAAAATGATTGCCAATATACTGTATATATACACTCCCAAACAAAACACAATGGGCCAAGCCCAGAGTGACAAAACATCAAGCTTTTAATGGTCCTGACAACAAACCATTAAACAAACAGATAAAGTGAGTTAATAGTTTCTTTTTTGTGTTACAACAAAGTAAATCTGAGAACACCTACATATTGTGATAAATTGTGTATCAGGTAAATGTATTTAAGTATTATACTATTATACAGTATTTTTGCCTGATTGCCTATCTCTGTGTGCACCTGCATACAAGAAACTCCTCTAGAGATAGATTTACATAGGTGGTCATTGTCATATGTTTCTCTGGTTGTTTCAGTAAAAAAATAAGAACTTTCAAAAGTAACCACACTTTGGAAGCTTCTTTTAAACCCCTCCTTAAAGCTACACTATGCAAAACTCAACTGTATTTTGTAACATGGGTTGTGCTTCAAACCCCTTCCCCGAGCAGATGAATCTGGTGACTGGTCAGCATACTGTCAGGTTTTTTTTTTACTTGTTGTGAAAAGTGGCCTAAAAACCTTCTGCAAAATCCGACCAAGCAGTTACGATTTTTAAATTACTATTTCAGGCTTTAATGGGTACACACATCAAATTTTAGAATGCTTTTTTTTCTCCTAGCTGAGTACTGCTACTTATTTTCTGTAACAAAACAATCCCACATAATGCAGCCTTTAATGATACAGGTAACTGGTGTCCTTTAAGTACATGATACTCACTAATGATATATCAGGCACCCCTAGATGAGTATTTGTGCGTTCCTCACCTCGGCTGCAGTTGGAGCTCGTGTCCTGCACAGGCAGGTTCACAGGATAAACACGTGGTACAGTGCAACGAGTCCTGGCTGCCTGCGACTGACCTTTGGCCTCCTCTAGCTCTGGGTCCAGTCTCTTTCTCTTAAGCAATTCTATTAAGGTGCTTGATGAGGTTTCATTGATTACACTGATTTCGTCCCTCTTCTTCCTCTTGTCACCATTTTCTGAAGGCATCTCAGTGGAAGGCCACTGACGCTGAACCTTCACAGGGACACCGGTGGGCATCAGAAACAGACCCTCGCTGCCAGCAAACTTCTGAGAAATGAAAGGTCTGGAGAGGTGTGGTTTGGCCTGAAGAGAGTGGAGAATTTTCTGGTGTTCGTTCTCATCCTGCAGAAGCTCAGTGAGAATGCTGAGGGGGGATTTGCTGACCCCTGTGATTGGCTTCCCAATACGTTTCAAGTGACCACGTACATGATTGGACAGGCCAGTCTTTGTATCAAACCAGCCAAGACACAGAGGACAGGTGTGTTCTGTCTGAGACTCGGGCTTATCTGTTATGAAGGAAACAAATAGAAAAATTGTAGAATTAGATCAAAGATGAATGGCTGAAAGACACTTTGAGAGCAGGGATTTGCATTCTGACTTATTCTGATATTTAAATGTCCCTAAAAATTCATGAAGAGATCTGTAGGTAAAGAAAAACAACAGCAGAAACAAACAAAATAATGTAGGGCTGAGAGAAATCAGTAGGGTTTGGCGTTGGATACTGAATGGGAGGTTGCTTCTTCAGATAAATTATAGATAACAGAGATAACTTCAGATAACTTCAGATAACTTCAGATAACAGAGCTAACAGAGCTAACAGAGCTCAAAGGTATCCCGATGGAAGCTGATAAGAACTTGCTGTCTTCTACACAAAGTTGTTTCTTCTCAGTGGATGATGTGACAACATGTTATTCGGCAGATACATTTTTAGGACCTAGCTAACATCAGCTAGAGTACCTAACATAGTTTATTGTGTAGAATTATTATATTTCAAAGTCAATAATCAATACTGAATATGTTTATAAAGCCACTTTGTGGTTTTCCTGATGTCATATTATTTGGTTATAAATCTGAATCATGACTCAAGAATTATTTTTTAATATTTTGAAAGGGTTTCATATCTTGGCACTATATCATGAGGGTAACTTTTGACTTTCGCTGTTGGTCAGGCCTGTGTTTTAAGACAACACTATTTATGGACTAAGGTTTTTTTAATGCATATGTTTACATTTCTCTTATTTTTCAATGTGTTATGATTTTAAAGGCTTCAAACACAAAACCATATGAAACTACTTTATTGTGAATTTTATATAGCTGAATTGTCTATTTTAAAAGTTTACTTAATCTACAATATAAATGGTTGGACAGTTGCACTACCTGATATTTTAGATTTTGGGAGGCATAAATGCCTGTAATTAACTTTATTTTGATATACTAAAAATGTTTTCACATAAATTATTAAATAGGAAAATACATAACACACAAACGAATGCACATTATGTCACATTATGGCTGCTATTGCTGTTTTTACTGACATGATACACTTATGTTTATTTTTATTAATAAAAGTGACAGAAACCACATAAGCAAGTCTATTTGAGGCTTAACAGTAATGAGTGCGTTAGGTCTACTAAAAAGTTTTAAATCACCTTTCCGGGTTCTTCTGTTAATTGAAGGTGCTCTTCTGCGTATGCGGGGCTGCCGGTCCTGAGAGGCTACCTGTTCAGGCGACAGCATGTGACGAGCGTCATAACTCAGACCCAACCTGTGTAGATGTCCTCTCACATGATTGGACAAACCCACTCCTGATTCAAACACAGCAGGACAATATGGACAAGACTTGCGGTCCATCTCAAACATGGGGGACACACGATAGCTTGTGTAAGAGTCGCTCAGGTTATGGTCAGGAAACTCTGGATTGTCCTCACTCACTGCGCTCTCTATACTCTCCTCTTTCACGATGAGTGTGCAAATTTCATCGCCTTCCATGTAGTCATCTTGATCTGACTGATTGGCAGAGTCACAGCTGTCTTCTTTAAGTGAAAAGCCCTGTTGGATAAAGTGGTCAGCAGAGAAGGGGCTGTGGCCATCTTCACTGCCATCCAAGAGGTTTGCTGTGGTGTCGTTGTGGTAATTAGAATCATTTGATTCATTATTATCGTCATCATAATCACTTTCCTGTAGGGGGTCAAAGCCCTGCCATTCTGGAGATACTGGTTCGCGTTTTGGGAAAATCAAGGGATTCTTAGGGGTGTTGTGGTAAGGAATGGACATTTTTCTTTTAGAGGGAGATTTCTGCTTCAGCCTCTGTTCCACTAAACCGACACTTACTGAGGGATCTTTGGAAGCGGTAGCAATGTCTTGGTTCAGATGTGCTGTTTTGCTAGAGATCGCAGTCTTGGTCGTAAGATGCATGTCAAAACTGGAGAGATATTTTGTTGTTTGTTCAGAGACAGGGCTTTCATATCCTCGATTGTCCTCTTCGACATACGGGAGACCTGTTGTCACATCCATTCCCTCTGTAGGCACAGATAATTTACTTGGCTTGTCACATCTCAGGGAAGATGGTGACAGGTTGTTTGCTAAGCTGCCAAAACTCCACTTGATCAGTGAGGAGCTCAATTCTTTACAGGATTTTTGTGTGCCTTTATCTCTCACATAAAGGTCAATGGTGCCATTGGACCACATGGAAACCCCTGGTTCTCTCAACCCGTTCTGCTTATCTCTGAAGGACTTTGGCTTCAGTGTAAGTGGAGGTGAAACGTCGTCTTTAGTCTGTCCTGTTAACCTGTCCCGGTCTAACGCAGGCTTTATATGGTTGCCAGCTGTCATTTTGTGCGACTGAGGGTCATAATCATAAAGTGGCAGCTTGTGAACAAGTTCCAAGTGCTTTCTCAAAACTTTCACATTCTTTGTCCTAAATGTGCAAATTTTACAAAGAAACGTGTCAAAGACTTTTAAGAATCTGCCTTGGTGAGCTGTCCGTTGGTGTGCTTCCATATCCAGCTCGGTCATAGCCGTGTAATCGCATTCTTCGCAAGTGTAATAATGTTTCTTCTGTTCATGAATCTTGCAATGATGGACAAAAGTTCTGGGGCAGCTGGTTCCAAAGGAGCACTGGGGGCACTGCAGACGGGCATCCAGCCCTTCATTCTGCGATTTGTTCAAACCTTTAATCTCCTGCATCAGCCTCTCCCTCCTTGCCTGGTGGATCTGCATGTGCTTGTGCAGGGTGGAACACTCACGGAATGAACGCCCACACTCTTTGCATATAAAGGGACGGAGGACGCTCTCCTGCCCTACCTGATTATGCCTGTCTAAATGATACATCATATGTCTATGCAAATGCCTCTTCTCCTTGAAATTAATGTTGCACTTTGTGCACTGGAAGAACGAAGGCTCCAGCTCTTTGCCTCTTTCCGCCATGCTCTTTAAACGTGCAGGTTTGCCACCCACGTAGTCGCCTGCTTCCCCAATGTCGCTGCCTTCGTCGCTCGTGCCTTCCTGCTCACTTAAAATGAACTTTTCCACAACAGCTGCTTTGTCGTGGTAATTCCCCAGGCACAGGTCCACACTCCCTCTCAAACTTTGAGGCTCTTTCCTCCAGGCATGTTCTTTGCTAATGGACGAATCAAAATCCAACTCCCTGTCAGTGAGGGAAGCAGAGCCGAAGCCATTAACTTCTTCCTCGGTCGGCATCCTTTCAACTCTGTACATTTTCCGCTTCCTTCTGCTCGGGCTGGCCAATGGAGAGCCTTTCATCTCCATCTCTCTTTTCACCACTCCACCCAGTACCTTGCCTTTCAACAGGAAGTGCATGAACTTCTCTTGAAGGCCCTTGTTTGGGTCGTCATAGTCATCAGAGGAGCTTTCAGACGACTCAGAATCGGCATCCTGTAAGTACCCTGTTTTGACGCTGTTTCTCATCCACAGCCGGCTGATTGGCCCGTTATCCACATCATCCCCCACCAGGGCGTCCAAGGGAGCCTCGCAGTCACTGTTGTCCGACTCAGATGAGGTCCGTGTGGACAGCGCTTTCAGGACGTGCCCTTCTGTTTTTTGCCAAGTGTCTGATTGAAGCTCGCTGGGAGGCTGTAACACCTCAGGGTTGGTGTCTGTCCCAGGCCAAGGGGACGCGTCTTTGTTGGGAACGTGGGGCTCCTCTGAGGTACAGTGTGAAGCAGGTCCATTAACAAGTGCTCCTGAAGGCAATGAATCGTCTGTGCAGGGGGCAGCCGGGACGCCGCCACAGACAAATGGGCTCGGCTGTGCTCCATTTAAAAGGCTTTGGTGAGTGTCCAAAGTCTGGCACTGCTGTGGCCCCACACGGCTGTTGTTGTTGGTGGTGGTGGTGGTTGGGAAGGAGGTGGTGGGAGAAGACGTGGGACTGCCTGACAGCTCCTGAGTGCAGTCTTCGGCGGATTTCAATTCTTTCTCTTCCTCTGCACTTTCGTTCACTGCTGCCATGACAGAGACACCATCTACAAAACACAATTAGCAACAAACATCAGCCCAGATAAACAGTGATAGGATAAATAAAGAAAGGAAATGTGTTAAAGGAGAATATGTCATTTCTAGGAAATAGACAGTAGTTCTATTAAAATCTAAGTCAAAGCTAACAACTATAACCTTTCTCCACTTGATCAGTGAGGATCACACAAAACACACAAAAAAGAGACTACTAATTTCCATGGCAAAATGAGAAAGCTTTTCTCTGTTTTTTTTTAAAGCTGCATTATGGGTTTCCACACCCACTGCCACCACATCTATTCACAACACACCCTGCTGTTAGCCCTGGAAACACTGGTGAGGAAGCTTAATTATGTGAGCACACCTCTGGGATCAGACCTTCCTGTTTCTCCCACTAAAGTTCTCAGCCGCCTCCTAAAATTGACCAATTTCCATGGGAACAAAGTACACCTCCAATGAGATCATATTATTCTGTCTTAGCACTCTCTGATGGTGCCAAAGCACATCCCAGCACGAGACTGTTGTTGCTTCAATCTTGACAAATTGGCACACATGCACCAGTGCAACACACATACACACGCACACACCACATAAACACGCTGCCCCAAAACGCTGGACAGATTGATAGACGAAGAAGAAAACGATATTTTCAAGTGTTGAATGTGACTAGTCTTGCAGACTTGCACCTCAAAATGAATGAGACTGAACTATCTAATTATATTTGATGCTTCGTAGCAGTCTTCTCAGATTAGTCAAAGCTGCAGGATTGGGGGACAGTCTCACTCGCCTTGCCCTAAAAAAGCCCTATACCCCTTGAAAGGGTCCAAGTCTGCTGTCGGGCCGCTAGGCTAAATGTATGCTCTGAGGATTTGACATCCAGCACTGGATGCTCTCAACAGGAAGCTGCGTTGCTAACGAAGTGGTAAATTCAGTGTTAATGAGTGGCTTCACTGTTACCACCTCCAAGGTAAACCTTCCCAGCTCCATATTCTCTCCATCTGTTCGGGTGTGAGGGGCTTTAGGAGGGGGAACAGACGCTCCACATTTAAAGCAAACTTCACTGCAAGCCCCCGAACAGCAGGGTGGCAAAGCCATCAGAATATGATTTCGGCGTTAAATTTACAGGCCTCATTAGCTGCCAGCTTACGCGCCGATCTGTTCCATACATAACAAACAGGGTTCAACTGCAATGCGTCTTTTAAAAATTCATTCGCTTCTATTTACTTCATTTAGTCAATGTTAAAAGGCTGACTTTGCCTTGCTGGAAGCTATTTACAAGGATTATGAGCTTAAATAAATGTACGGCGCAATGCTGGGGATCGATCTGAAGCGATTAGCTCTTTTTCTTTCTCAATCTCACACCCTCTCTCTTTCTTTCTTTAATTTTTTTCTTTCTTTCTTTCATTCCCTCTCTTTTTTACCTTTCTCTTACAAAAGAAAAAAACACACTAGTTCAATAATGAACGCACAAACAATGAATCAGTAGAAGTCCCATTGTGATCCGTCTAAATTAACTGCACAAGTAAAAGAGCACTTAACACTTCCACGACACGCACATATGTCACTGTGCTTTCTCTCCCCCTCTCCCTGCTCTCTCTATCAGCACTTGCTCTAACACTGAAGTTACACCTCATCTTGAGGTTACTGCTGAAAAAATCAGAGGCGATAATTGCATATTATCATTACACATTATTCTGCAATCCCAGAAGATAAACTTTTCTTGGATATATTTATTATCCGTAAAGGAACGCAAACTACTAGCCTTGCTCCACTTTGTGCTTTAAACTTTTAATTTTGTTTCTTCCTACTTATTCCTCAAGAAACAACACACACACACACACACACATATATATATAAAAAAGTGCACTTGAGACAGAAATACACATCGAAAGGGCTCTATAAATACAAATTACATCCACAAGAAACGAGGACTGCTATTAATCTCTAGCTCAAAAATAACTGGGGTGATGGAGCAGGCCCACGTTATTTCTTTTTATATGAAATTAGTGCAGTTCTGGAGAGGCGTGGAGGAGAGCGAAAAAAGGTCAGAAAGGTCTGAGGCTTCCTGATAAAGACTACAAACTTCAAATAAAAAAAGCACCTGAGTGGCAAAGAACAATGCTGGGGTAGCTGAGAGGGGAGCATAAGGAATCAGTCCCTTAGACCATCAAGAAATATGGTACTTTGTTTAGCAAATTTTAGTGCAGAAGAAATTAAGCATAAAGTACAAAATGTGCCCTAACTTTAGGACATGCTTCATCTATGTTTCCAATGTGTTAAACTGCAAATTAACCGTAGCTGTGTATTGAAATGTGCAGAAGTGCATTGTAGAGAACGTGTTTAATTATTTTCACTTGAAAAATCAGCAAAACATGTTGTTTCAACAGGGACGCCCTCTACGTCTGATATGACAGTTCTGGAGAGGGATGGTAGAGAGGGCAAAAAGGTCAGAAAGGTCTGTCCCCTTTTTTCATTCTATTAATATTTACATACCAGGACTGGCATCAGCAGACACGTACATAACAACGTCATATATCGAAGTTGGCCTATAATTTGGCATGTTTCTGTTTAAAATGATTGTGGATGAAGAGCTTCTAGCCCAGTGAAAGTATACTTCTCTGTTTCTTCTCCCTTTTCCTTCCCTACAGCAAAAACAATTAAAGAATCCAGAGCGCAGCACAGCCCATGAAGAAGTAGGCAGCAAAGCATCCAATATTCCAATTTACTGGCTTTTTTGACACTATGCAAATTTAGCAAGTTCACGTGTGAGTGTGAATCAAAGCTCAGCTGAGTAAACAACCTATTCAACACCATATCTGAGAAGATAATAGCAGAGAATTTTCCATCTATCTGTCTGCAAACACTAAAAAATCAATACAATGAATTTACTATCTGTCAAATGTGTGCATCATTTCTACATGAAAATTGATCATATAAACACAACTGCAGCAAAGAAAGACTTGTTAATGTAATATGTTTTACCCAAAATTTTGACGTTATTTTGACAAACAGCAGAACATCCACCTTGGCTTGAGGCTTGACCCCGAGTGTAGTGTGCCAGACTGCCAGTTAGTCATGGTTGTGATGTCACATGTACACATTGATAAAGCTCTTGCAATGAGAAAGATGCACTCTCTTAAATTGTGATTTTAATATAAAAACAATTAATCTTTCAGCCCTTCTCTCTCTTTCTCTCTCTCTCTGTGATAGAAACGCAGACAGTGTCAGTTCGGCTCACACCCCTCTACAACTGTACACCAGTAAAACCACAGAGTAATGTTGATTAGTGGAAGAACTTCTCACATAACAGGTGTCAATAACCATTTTTGCATAAAAATGTCATTTACAGTATCTCATATATGCAAATGTCTGAACACCCCTAGTCAAATTATTTGCTTTCTTGAACACTTAGAACACATTCACTATGGGAAAAAGGCTTACATATTACATATTTAGTGCACAAAAAATGAAACATAAAGTATAAATGTGCCCTAACTTTAGCACATGCTTCATCTATGTTTCCAATGTGTTAAACTGCAAATTAACCGGAGCTGTGTATTACAATGTGCGGAAGTGTGTTCTCTGTAGAGGATGTGTCCACTTATTTTCATTTAAGATAATCAGCAAAACATATGGTTTGAACAGGGGCGCCCACTCTACATGTAAACAATGTTCTTATTTCCAATAAAAGAATAAAACATCTGGCACGGCCAGAATATGGAGACGGATCATGGTCCCAAGGCCCTTGGCCACATGCATCTTTGTTTGAAAGCCCCCAAAATGCAGCAACAACACTAAACAAATAAACAAGCAAAATAAACAAACTGTGAACTCTAGGCCCATCATGATTATTACATAATGGCCTATTATTTGGGCTAATTAATTTTTTTTTTCCTCGTCCCAAATATTATCCCCAGTTTCATACTGCAGCAAACAATGTAAATAAGAAAGAAATCAGAAAAAAAACATTTACTGAGACACGTCATTGGTCAAAAATAACACAAGCTCTAACATTTCACTACTATAACATCTAAAGAGGGCAATGATCTGAACTAGAGCCGTTTGTTAGTTGGGAGCTTCGAAGAACCAAATGCTAAAAAAGGAAGATTACTAATCTGCCAGGCTGACCACGTTTGGCTTCAATGAAACTGTTAAGTGCAATTACTTACTGGAATTTTATGAAACATTTATTTCTACAAATAACAGATAAAGACTTCATTTATTTAGTTAGTTATTTGTACACATTCAATGGCTATTCATTCATGTAATGTTTGCAACAGCAGTGTATTGCATTGTGAGTCCATGCTTTGTGGTTTGATGTGGAATGGTTCACTGCAGAGAAACTTACTAACTCAGATTTATTGACAATGGTGGTCTCAAGAACCAGCTGTCGTGATGTCTGCAACACAAATACATTTCATTTAGTAACCTGCACATAAGTCTGAATATTTTATCAAAGTTATCATGGAACAATGTCTTGGGTATCAGTATTTGCAATTATTTCATGTAAATCTTTTCAGTGAGGGAGTTTTCTGCACAGTTTTCTGTGTTTGGTGACTAAAGTTTGCTAAGGTTTTGCACTGAGCCTACAAATGTATTGTAGCTATGGTAGTAATCTAAGATCTTAAACCAACCAATTAGCATTGTGCAAACAACATGCCTAATACATCACATTATTGAGTAATCTCAACCAGACTTGCTTACATGGTTTGAAAAACTGCATTACAGCCTATAATCTATACAATTTTACAAAAGCATGTTACGTAGTAGTAGTAGTCATCTTGAATCCTGAATATTATCTGTACCTTTGTCCTTCATCCTTGGGCAAATGGAAAACTGTGCGAATGTGATTTTTAGTTGAACCACTGCTTTAAGGACACCCAAAAGGTGAGCTCACTACAAAACATTCCCTCTAGCTTGCTGATAAGAAATCTGTGCCCAATTACCTCACGAAACCTATGTACAGCTCTCAGTATACAACCTGGACATAAGAGTGATCGCTATCTCTGTGGTATACACTTTTCTGCTTTAGGAAGCAGTAAGCAAAAGTTCTGCAGCAGTTGTACTAGTTTCGAAATTAATCAAGGGAGGTTATTAAACAGTAATGTGTGAAACATGCTGTCTCTCAGTGTTCAGAGTGAAAGCTGAAGGTGCACAAGCAGGAAAAAAAAGTTCCTTCTTTTTGAATGGCGGTCCGAATGAGGGCTCAGAAATAACTCTTGCTTTATTACACTAGCTCCTCACAAGCTCAGGAGCTGCTGGCTTAGAACAAGTCTTCCAAAAGAAAGCTCCCTCAAACAAACTAGTGCTTATCTAGAAGCGAAGACTGACAACTCAAATGTCCTGGATAGCACAATGGTGAGAGGCTGCCTTTTCCCTGGATGGGCACTGAAAGGCGCGCTGACGCAAAGTTGCAGCAATGTGAGCTCATCCGGATTAAAAATGGACCACAGGAATTCGGCCCTGAACTCGGAGACGAAAAGAGCGCATCCTGTCCTGATGCTGCAGTCTTTGTGTAACCCCCTCCCAAATTAAAGGAGATTCAACACCTCTTCGCCTCGCTCTCTCCCAGTCCTGTCCTCATCAACCTGCTCCCAAAATAGAGGGGCGAAACTCGCATACGCGAGTTAAGGGCCGTGGTTGAAGGTGGGTTTTAAGCGTGGAGAAAAGGGGGGAGAGCCGACGATGGGGCTGATAAAAGGGGACAGGGCGCGAGTGACAGTTGGGTTAAGACAGAAGTCATGTTCAATAGCAGGTACGGAACATCAAACAGCGAGTTCACAGGAAAGCCTATGCAACCTCGTCTTGAAGGAGGATTTTCTGTTGTGGGGAGTAGATTAGAGCTGCCGCGGCAATGCTGACACGGCCTCATTTGCTGCCCCGTAGTGTTAGGAGGGGGGATTAAACCATATCAACTTTGAAGCCTTAAACAATACCTTTCAAAATTAAAGGGATTAAGAAAGGACGTCTGATGGGGATTTCCCAAGGCTTTGTTAGTTTAAAACTTCCATCTTTTTTTCTCTTAAAGAGGGGAGAAAGAGAGAGTGAAAGGGTGAAAAAAGAGAGAGAGAGAGAGAGAGAGAGAGAGGAAAAAAAAACCCTCAGCAGGTCTAAGGTTTCTTGGGCATGTGACTGTTTTAATGAGAGTAACTCTCACGCTGAGCTGATGAGTGGCAGGAGCAAACACACGGCCCCGAAATCAGCAGCCTGTCTCGCGCCAGACGACGCCTGTAAGTCATGACACAAAAGGGAGTTAAAAAAAAAAACTTCTCAACAGGGCTGTTGCATCATCCTGTTAGTTTTAAAAAGTAGTGCCTCGTCTGTTAAATCTCGGAAAAATTCACACTGATTGTTGTTTTGCCGTTACATTAATATGCATGAGACGCATGCAATGAAAAATACATCTACTCAGTTGATGTGCTGAGAAATATAGAGTGCATGCTCCACGGCGCCCATGTCTTATTTAGTCGCAGGACTAGATGTTTTCCTTTATTAAATGCGATGCTTACCAGCGTGCTGCTTTAGATACTCTGGGACTGCGCAGGCTACATGCTGTCTGTGTGATCGAGGGCATGCTCTCCACCATCTGTCTCCGCTTGAGTTATGTGAGAAAAAAAAAAAAACTTTGTCGCTGACGCTTTGCTGTAGAGGCACGTGACCAATCAGATGAAAGTAAGTCAATGTCAACACTCGCCTCCAAATTGAGGACGGGGATCAGGTCTAGCAGTGCGTTCACATTTAGAGAAATGTCAAGCACCGCAGGTATCAGGACGGAACGCCTCTTATTAGCTTTCATTAAAATGTAGTGTGAAGTGAAAACGAAGACATGAGCTACACAAACCGGCATAAGGGAGTTAAATTAAAGTGCAGAGGACCACTAATTAACTACATTAACTGTTCACGTGGCTTCCTTAGCTGAGCTCAGCTGTGTGGGGGTGTTGCACAAAGCAGGATTTCGAAGCGAAACTTCAGGCAAAAACTGATGATTGTCCAAAACACTCTTAAAATTGAAGGGCTCTTTGGAGTGATTCCATGGAAAAGTTACTTCTCTGCATCACGTTCTAACAAAACAAACCCTGAATTCTCAACTTCTAGAATTTATGAGAGACTTCAGGAAAAAGTGTGAGCGCATATGAGTGAGTGCATATGAGTGAGTGCAGTCCAACATATGCACCCGCCCCAAACCACTTTATTTCGTTAGGATGTTCCCAGATGTCTACTTTTGATGACTGATTGTAGCTTTAATAGAAAACCCTCAGAACAGACTGTGGGCTGTAACGGCCTTACAGTTAAAATCTCCATATGTTTTGTCTTTGTTTAATTCTCCTTTGAAATTGTTACACCCTTAACATAAAACTTCTAGATTATGTAGAGGTTCTTTAAGTTTCTTAAATTCTGCCTATGTCATTTTAGGGAACCCCTAAAGTGGTTTTCCTATGGAATTCTTCCAAACCTCTTTTGCCGCCTTGATTTTCCAAATGGAACAAAAACCCTACACAAGAGCAGCATTGCGCCAAATTAGTTGTGTCAGCTCGCAGTCTATTAAGTCCTTCAATGCCAGTCACACTGACCTGCAGCCTAACAAATTCTGACTCGCTTACAATACACAGGGCTGATCAAAAAAAAGCACCAGGTCCCAACAGCACAGGGCCTTCCGCAGCGTCCTGCGGACCACCTCTACCAAGCAGACTCCCCGAGGATATTAAAAAACCATCACTTTCTTATTATTCACTGCTGTTTGTCAATGGCATCCATTAAAGCTGAATGAGGAGGTGGACCCTGCATCGCAACCGCTCATTAACACCAGAGTGGCCCTCAATCACAGGAGCCCTACAACATATCAAAAGAGGGGCCGCGGCAGAGGAGGAGAAGAGGGAGGGGTATTGTGGGGGGTGGGATTTCCCCAATAACCCTGAGAGAAGCCTCATGGAGAGATGTAAATAGCCTCCCAAGAGAATCCCGGCAGGCTGTGAAGGAGATGCTAGCTGGGAGGCGACGGGAAGCTAATGAGCATAATGGTAAATGTATACAAAAGAGAGAGAGAGAGAGGGAGGGAGAAACAGAGAGAGAGAGAGAGAGAGAGAGAGAGAGAAAAGCACTTTCCACGTCCCAATTAATATGATGTTATCAGTGCTAGTGCTGGTACTAGTGAGGAGTGGTACTGCCCCCTCCCCTGCTTGTACCTTCTGGGCCTGGGTGCCATTCAACACCAAGCAAGGTCATTAGTCCTGCGGGGAGGGATATGACAAGTTAAAGATGCATTACGCCCAAGAACAAAAACGCAACTGACCAAATCAAAGAGGATCAAAATGTCCCTTTTGATACACAACACAAAAAGCCGTATGGCCTTTTTTGCACTACACTGAAAATTAACCGTGTGTTCACAATGCTTAATTAAAATACTTAAATCATTTCAAAATAAATAAAATACAAATAAAACACAATTGTTGCTAAAAACTAAGAAAACCAAAATACATAAATGTGCTGATGTATTTTATTCATGTGCACGTTCAAATCAAGTAAGTTCTACGTAAATATAAAAAATTGATAACTTCCTAAAACTGTCCGATTAAAAACATCAACTTTGTTGAAACTGAGCAATGCTTTCATCTTCAGTACTTAAAACTACATCTCCCTTTCTGCACTCCACAAAAGCAGATTTTAATCATCTGAGTTCATGAGAAGCTTCCACTGTAATCTGCTTCAAACATGTTATTTTGACTCATGCAATAAAGCTAAAACTCATGGAGCCACATAATTAATTTAAGAGTAATGCCGACTACTAAACTACAAAACTGTAACGATATTTTTATTGAAAAATAAGGTCAAACATTTCACAAAATATTCCAATAGCAAAGATTAAACAATGAATAAAAAATATTGTCTTCACTGAGTGACAACAGTGTCCCTTTTAATTTTCTCTTTGTTCACTACCATTCTTGACCAACAGATGGCCTTTTTTCACTATTCTGTTTAAGAATGGGATTCACATGACCCAAACTTGAAGCACAGCACTACTGAAAACTGCTGTAAGCTATAAGCTCCAAGTGCATCTGATTAATCTCATAAAAAATGTATTCTGCATTTGAAGAGTGAATTAAAACTCATACATTTCTCTCTACCTCCAAAACTGACTTAAATGAATTTGACTGACTAAAAAAGCCAACATTCAAAGGCCACAGTTCACACATAAATCTCCCTTCGTGGTGGACCACAAACCTGTAAGGTCTCTCCATTAGGCTACAGCAGTATTGGCCTATGTTAAAGTAAAAAGGGCTAATTCAGTTAAAACAGGAAATCTTTGAAACCTTTGGATTTCTTCAAAAAGACGTTGGTCAGTTGGCAGTTAAATTAAGGGGCAAACGTTCACCTTTGCCCCCTTTGAGTCGAGAGAAAACCACGGATGTAATTTCAGTTAACTGATACTGGATGGAGGAAAATGAGCCTTGTCGATAGTACATTCTGGAAGCCTTGGTCATATCGATCCAGGAATGTCTCTTTTTCAGTGGAGGTCACACTTCCTTTCGTTTTTGCTGAGAAAATTCACACCTTTCAGGAATCTACAGAGGATGAAGTCATTTTGCATTGTGCTGTATATAAAGCCAATACATAATGGCTCTATAGGCCTATAATATAAAAAGTATGGGTCATTGTGTTCACTTGTTTACATTTCAGCAAAGAGTACTTAGAAAGTTTCATGTATCTGCATCAGTAGGTGTCCTACGGCCCAAGAAATTGATTGATTTTTGTAGGAGGTACCTGTCATTTTGGAATTTTCCATTATACTTTATGATGCATGCTAGGCGAAAACATCTTTGGAGGTTAAATTAGGACAGTTTCCCATCACTCTCCTGTGTTTAAGAAATGACTTGTAGAAAAGGCATTCTGTTTATTATGAACATCCATCTGATGGTGCATGAAGAATAAGTAATCAAATTCTGCCCCCTAGTGATGAATCCAGCAGTGGCATCACTCCTGCACAGGAGACACCGGAGCTAAGTTGATTCCATATGTACGTCTAGAGGTTTGGAGAAGAGGTGTGAGGTTTTGTGTTTTGCATAATTCCCCTAATGAAGCTCTTAATTAAGGAAAGGCTCTCATTTGCTTGTTCAGGTGTGGATAAGCGACTGCTACAGGGACATCTCAATGAGCCTTATTCACGCCTGCTTCATCAGGTGAGGGAACTTGTCACCCCATTAATCGTCAACATCACAAAGGCTTCGGGGATGTTAAGTTAACGTTAGAGCTCACCACGTAGAAAGGTGCAGGAGGAGAGCGCTGTATTAGAGAGGCGTACAGTAGTAGGCCTACGTTCAGCTTGGGGCAAGTGTAGAGGCTGCAAGTCAGACACATTTCTATCAAAAAATCATGGCCGATATCCCAGAACAAGCTTCAGAGGAACTGGGCTTTTTTTGGCAGAGAGAGCAAACAGAAGACATATTTCTAGATATCTTCTCCATCTCTCTAACGCAACAGGATCATCGTCAGAATCGGGTCACGGATCATCGTCCAATTACTCAAAATGATTCTGTCAGTTTTGCACTCACAGGATCCCACCAAGAATCCCCCTTTCATTATTTCTTTTTTTTTTTTTTTGCCATTTTGTTGTGCATGCGAGAAGTAGATGAAGGTTGCCATGACAAGGTTGCCAGGTTTCCTGGCTGACGTGCCGAGCTGAAGTTTCTGACACACGTAACTGACAGCCCTGATTTCATTTGACTGCTGATCACACCCAACTATAGTATCACAGCAGTTCACACGTTCAGTCTCGGCTCAAAGTGTTGAGACACGCCACCAAATGTCTGCGACATCACACACGCACACCCACACCCGCCTGACACCGTGTACACCCAGGGTGAGCTGCTTCTCTGTATAACAATACTACAAAACAGTATCACACAGAACCAGCAGACAGCAAGACAACGTCTACCTTCACTTGCCTACCTGTTTAACATTAAACCTCAACAATCTCTCCTGAAGCCAAACTCCATCAAACAGACCTTTGACTTCAAAAAGAACTGACTGGCTTGGCAACATGGGTCTTACCAATCCTATTGCAAACATTGGCACCATCCAGACATGGGAACACCAGCCTGCAAATGAAAGAAAATCAAGGAAGTGTTAAATGTCCTCCATAAAACACACAGTACATTACGTAAATAGAGTATACAGCTTAAACTGAATTAAGCATTCAGCTTTCACAAGATCAAAATACATTAAATCAACCCGCTATTATCAAAAGCAAGTAAACTGCAACACAGAATTGCTTTAAATATGTATTTTATTTGTGTGGTAATGTGTCCCAATCTGATTCAAGTCAGTTCAGACCCTAAGACACTAATTTAATAAGCAACACATGACAAGTCAGTTAAGCAACAGTGGTCTTATTAAAGAGCCCATACCCTGTAAAACTGAAGTCTGAAAGTCTGGTGTAGTAGGCAACATTGTTAAAGTTTACTGTTACAGTCCATGCACAGAAACGTAGATATAAAAACAGCCCGGTTACAGTTCCTATTGTTGTGATGTCATGAAAACCAGCACATTTATCCAAGACATCCATTTGCCTGCAGTAACCTTGCCATTTCATGCTGAAGTTTTTCAATCTGAACTGCTATTTGAATGAGGTACAAGACGGGACAAGCCAATCAAGCCATTTACATATTACATATTACACCAGTCTTAACAAAAACAGCCTGTTTAATTCTCAGGGATTAAGAGAGGTTGGGATATGGTCGTGTAAAAATAAGAACTGTTTTTGGAAAGTAAAACACCTTCAAAAAAAGAAATAAAATACAATGAAAAACACAGGGAAAGTTAATGCACAAACAAATATGATGGAACCTGCATTAGGAGAAGCTGAAGCCCAGACGAGCACAATGTATTGATAGTTTAATACATTTAAATAATTAGGCTAACTGTGTTGATGCTGTATTCTGCTTATAAGAACACAAATACTTGTGAAACTAAACGACAACAATCCAGTTAAATAATGTAAGCTTTGTTTCCTTATTGTTCTGTCTAAATATTCTATTCTTACTCTATATCCAAGTTGAATGAGACATCGTTTAAATTGTTTGCATACTTATTTATGATTTAAAGAACACTTATAAAAAGAGACAGGATTCATAAATTTGAGATCAATTATTATTGTTAATTATTTTGTAATCTGAAGATTTTTTTGCTTAAAACCAAAAATATTGTTCAAAAGTGTTTTATCATTTTTGTATCAAACATTGTGATATTACACTTGATATCAAAAGAATGAACTCAATAGAGCAGACAAGAAAGTCAAAAAAGTCACTCATTCCACAACAAATATCAAGTAGTCAGTGTTAGCATCCATGAGCCAATATGCATGCTTGCTCCAATATAAACTGCTGATTGGCTATTTGAATTATAGTGCTGGAATCTTGGCCCATTTCTCCTTACAGAGCTGCTTCAACTATGTAGGGGTCGTCTTCAGCAAAACGTCTTCTGCTTTAACTGTTCTTTGCAGACTAACTGTTGTTTTGGGGTTGCTGTCCTTCTGCAGACCCCATCTTCTGTTGAGGTTCAATTCATAGTTAGATTCTCTAACACTCTCCTGTAAAATTCTTTGATGCATTCCAGAATTCATAGCTCCATCAAATGTTGGCAAGCTGTCCTGGGTCAAAAGCAGCAAACTATGATAATGCCACCACTGCCAAAGTGGAGATGAGGTTCTTATGCTGGAATGCAGTACATAAAACATGACTTTGTTATTATCTTTGTCTTCTGGCTCAACCAGGTGGTCTTTAGAAAACCATAAACAGGAGGAAATGTTCTTCCTGGAGAGTTGTGGCTTTCACTATGCTATCATTCCGTACATACTATTCAGTGTTCAGTGTTTGCCTAATAGTGGACACATTACCACTGATAATACTACTCAGGTATTTGGATATTTGTTCACTGGATAGGTATTTAACCTGTTAAAATGGGAAAATATATACTATCTCAGCTCTTCCGCGCTCACTCACAGCATCACGCTTCAGTTCAGGTTGACAATGGTGAGAGGGGCAAAGTAACAACCACAGAATCTACAAATCTTTTCAGTCACTTCTGTGTTTTTTCAGCCGCCATTTTGGGTTAAAAGGGTCCAATTCTCTCCACTCCAATCTGCTGGTTATAGTACGTCCGGGTCTGAGCCTCTATTGACCTGGCTAAGACTTGTCTTTTCAGCATCCCACAGTTCTGTTTTCCTTACTGTTTGACTCGAGTCCAGAACACCATTCAATTATTATTCTAGTGCTTTCCTTACAATGAAAAAGAGGAAGTGGCTGCATTTGATATGGTGAGTTTCAGTTCTTAAACAAATGAAGAAAATCAAAGCTGGTTGCCACAGGACTTTACTGTTAGATAGCTAGCCAAATTGCCCTTTGTGGATCTCCTTGATATAGACTATGGCTTATATGGTATTTCCTTCTATGAGGTCAGATGTTCATGTTTCGGCTATTAGCGGGTTTATGTACTACCCTAGGCAGTTTGCCTTAGCTAGCTAGCTCCACCTTAGCTAGTTAGTTAGCCTTAGGTCCGCCTTAGCTAGCAATCTTCATCAGCCCTTGACTGATCAGCGAGCCTGACAACCGAAACACAAAGATGTGGTTCATAGCAGGAAACTATAACAAAACCCACAGACTCAAGGGACTGGGCTTTTGCAAGTGTGTGCTAACATTAGATGGATTTGCTAGCTGACTACCATTGAAGCCTGCTGCCACCACACGTCCTTTTCCTACAGTCGTTTAAGAATTGTAACTCACAATGAACTACAGCCATTTCCTCTGCTCTTTCTCATTACAAGAAAAGCACTAACAAAGCTCTGAATATTCATTTCTTTTTGGTAGAGGATCTCCGGAACCCAAGAAATGTATTCAGTCCAAACGTAGATGATTAGATGTTACCCTGAGGTTCTTTGTAAACTCTGAGAACACTCTACATCTTAGCCTCTGGGACATTTTTGTGGCATGGCCACAAGGAGGGATAACAGTGATGTTGAATTTCCTCTATTTGTACACTATTTTCCTGACAGTAGGTCAGTAAGATATCAGAGGTGGCATGATGTGTGGTAAAGACAAGACTTTGATAGTGAAGGCTCAGGTTGATCTTGTATAAATAGGGTAGGGTCAGCCCCGCTCACATCTGATTGTCTTCCTATTGATTGAGCCTCCTGAGTGTAATTATCACCTACACCAATCATTTTTGCCAACAGAAATTTAATGTTGAATTTCTTTGTTCAATAAATGGATGACAAGCTATAGCCTATAATGATTTTGATGTTTGTTAGATTCTCTTTAACCATTGTTATGACTTATATGAATATCTGATCATATGTAAGGTCACTTTTTTATAGAAAATAACAAAATGATAAAGGGATCATACGCTTTCAAGCAGCACCATATGTGGTCACTTTTCGACAGTACAAGTGTTAGCTACTAAGTAAATACAGCTAGCAAGAAGGGTGGTCAATTTACAAATTCATTACTTTATGCTTGTATTTGAATAGTTTTTAAAAAGAACAGCACTAAAGCTAATAGCAATTTCAGCTAAAATTTAATTATTGTGCAAGCCCTAACAATTTTAAGCAGGAATCATGACTACCCAGGTCCAGACAGGATAATCCCACCCTTGCCTAAAAAGAACCTAAATATGGTCACTCCAGATTATTGCATCATAAAAATTCCTCACTATCCCAGTATGACATTCTTGCAAAAAAAGTGCTTCTGTAGGAATACAACCTTGTTTATCTGAGGATTAATATCAGTTAACACTGGCAACAAAATTACATCAGTCCTGTAAAAATATCCATGCCTACTCTCCTAGGAAAAAGCCCAATATACTGCACCCCATCCCCTTTCATGCAAGTAATTCACGAAGAACTGGTCACTATCTGAAGGCCTGTAGGGTCCGGCAGCAGAGATTAAGAGGTTGTGCAGAAGGTTAAAGGTTAAATCGCTATTAATGAATGACTAAGAGTTAGCGTTAGCGTGTTTTGCAGAGAACAAACATGTTCCTGTCCTCCAGTGCCTCTAACAGACTTATGGAGGTCTCAGTGTTCTGGCTAGATCAACAGCTTACTGAAATATCTCTCCACCCCGGCTGCAGTTCTGCTGGGTTGCTAATTCAGGGCAGTTACTCCCATTAAGCTATTCCCCAGCGCCTTCATTTATAGCACTGTGAGATGGGAAGCTAGCGGAAAACAGAAAAGGATGGGACCAGAGTTTTATCACTTTGGCCATTCCAACATTTCATCTCAGTGCAAATATTTGACCTTTCGAAGTGAGGCATAATCAATTTGTGGAAAATTGGCCTACAGTGGTTAATTTATTCAGTCACGCTACGATATCTGTCTGCAAGAAACTGGCTTGCTTGCTCATTAACATTGGTATATGTATGTGTGTGTGTGTGTGTGTGTGTGTGTGTGTGTGTGTGTGTGTGTGTAAGGCCCAGGATAACTTAACAAAACTATCATTCATCATGCAGTCCATCATGAACATCAATAAAACCCAACATGTGACTGTATGAATAACCCAATAACTCGTCCCAGAAAAACCTAAAGGGTGCAATCTCTTGCACATGCCGTAACTTGCAGTAACTTGTTTTCATCTGATTAGAGGAAAGAGGTTAATGCTACGTGAGAAGGGAGGGTTCTTTGCGCAGTGAAGAAATCAAAGCAACAGCTTGCTTCACTTAAAGGACCTATAATGTTCTATGCAAATATCTGCTCACATAACATGCTTGAATTTCTAAGTGAAACACATTGTCTACAGACAACTTACATTTTAATGCACAATTACTGTTTATTTGCTGAACATAAGCCGAACGGACCACAAATGTGAACGAAACGTACTTAATACCTTGATGAGCACGTATAACAGCTGCGATTCCATTTGGCATAGACTGGACATAGCCGTTTCTGGATGTAGGTGACATCAATGCACATCCAGTTTTGCATCAAACAGTTACGCAGTTGGGCCAGATTTGGTGGGTGCCTTCCCTGATACAATTCTAGGGAGAATTTTCTGTAGACTGGGATTTTAGCCACTGCTGGTAGACCCGTATGACCGTACGCTTCCATACACCTGCAAATTCAGCTACTTCCTTCACACTACGGCCTTTGCCATGCCCAAATGCAGTCACTTCTTTCTGCCAATCATTAACATCTGCCTTGTGACCCATTTTCCACACAAGGAATGCTACCCTCACTGCACTGTACCGCCTCTTCTCAATCTATGAATCCCATCGCACAGATATTTATAGCCCGATCATCCTTGTGCAATGCCATCTGCAGGAGCCTAAAGTTACTACAATCTAAAAGATTCCAAGAGACTAATTTTTTGTCAAGTAAGCTTAAATCGTAGGAGAAAAAGCTGTACCACAGAAATCTTTTTATTCAATTGTTTTTTTAAAGTCAACTTTAATCATAACACATTTACCTTTCACCCTGTGATGTATATTTAGTGAAAGACTAGGGAGGGTGTTACGGAGGGTTTCTAAGCTAGCATTTCAGTGGACGATGTTTAGGTTATGCACTGATCTGGGAATGGAAGGCCATTATCTGATATTTATAATGCACACCTCTGTTAATACATGTATTTATAAGCATCTACAAAATGAAGGAACTGTAATGAAATCTCCCTGAATTAGCATTACAAACAAGGACAGCATGTATCTCCAGAAGGTACAAATGCAAAAAAAATTAATAAAATGCAGATATTTTATCACAGTAAGTCATATTCTGCTCAGCAATTTTAAAAACAAATATCCGCCAATACTGATGCAATTCCAGGCTCTCCCTAATAATGTTATTAGTTAATATTTTACTTTCTATACTGATGCATGGTGATGTAATCAAATCTCAGAATATGTTTTACAGCGTGTAGTTTGAGGCACTATATAAATGTATACGCACGTCATTCATGCCCTAGTCCATAAAATGCATAAGTGCAAACTAAGCAGTCCATTTTGAATTCATCATGGTTCTGGTGTGTTTAATAGTCTTAAAGACATTATGACAAAAACAGCTTAAGATTATGAGGACCAATTACACAATGTAAAACAGTATTGCATCTGTTTTTGTGCATAATTACACACATAAAATTCTGGATAAAGTGTATAATATGCCACTTTTAGTTATATACCCAGCACATATAAGTCATTATGATTGGGTCCTTTCCTTATATGGTTCTAATTATCTTGCATTAACATGCCTAGCTGTGTTTATGGGCTAATCAGACAGCTTGTTTGAATTTCCACATATCAGCGCTCCTGATGGATCGAGCATCTCCTGAGGCCTACAGCAGCGTACGCTTGAAAATCTGTCTCAAAAATTTGGGCAAACTGAGCTCACCATCCAGGAACTTGTCTCCCGCTGCCTGGATTGGAATCAGGCTAATGGCGACTGACAGCCTGTCTGTACTCAATTTTAGAAGCTCGGAGTGTGCAAGAACGGAGACTGAAAACAGGGAAGGACTGGAGCACCTGTCAGCAGCGCAGGGAAAACGAGCCAAGGAAAGTTCAAGTCTTTGATGCAAAACTATTGCCTCTGATAAAAAAATATTACACTGTGGCCCAGAGGGCATCCCTGGTAAAAGCAATGCATATCAGTCAAGAAATGCTCATTCCGGCTCAAATCCCAGCTGTGCCATGTGCAATCATAACAAACATGTCTTGAGTCCCTCTCTGCCGGGGTGCTATGCAATGTGTCATCCAGTCTGTGGCTTTATGGTGTAGCAGAATCGAGCAGTGTCACCAATCCTCAACTTGGAGATCTGCTATCCTGAAGCTATTTAAACATATGTGATCCCAATAAACAGAGCACTTGAAGTGATATTCTGAAGAAGCAAATTTACAGAAAATGTTCCACTTACTCCAAGCTACGAGGCTAAAGCAGCTAACAAGTAATGGAAACTTACAGCACACCAGTTAACATCCTGCAAACTGCAAGCTTAAATCATTACACATTCACCTTTCTTTGCAGATTGCTGCAGCACTCACAGCGTGACTTCGCTCCATCTACCAGTCCCGCTAACCTTTCTTAGCAACGAGCTTCTGGGTAATAGCACAGTGCATGCACAAGTTAACCAGCACTTCTCAAAGATGGTCTAACTTGAGGTCCGAAGGGTATACATTACATCCCTAGTACAATGGAACACTGACTGCAGCCACCCTGGATATACATGTTGTCTCGAGCTGTGTTAGCTGCAGTGACTGGGCAGAATGACTGTGCTGACAAAATGTATTGCGGCGTTGCAATTGTACGTAGTTCCTTTTTTCAAAGAAAAAAAATGGTTTTGTTGGGTTCAACATGGGTGGGGTGATGGGTTTTCCAGAGTGTTTCCAGTCTACATTTTGTAAAAAAAAAAAATAAATAAATAAAAATAAAAAAAACCCAACAATATCCGAATCTCAAAATTAAAAAGTGAATATCTACCCAAAGATTATTTGAATAGTCAAATATTCAGGTCCAGCCCTATAACATGAGCTGTCACAAAGTGACATTACAATATAAGCCAAAGTCATAAATAAGCATGAACTACTGAGAGGAAAAACTGCCTATGAGCATGAGGAAGAACTACTGAGAAGAACCAAGACTTGAAAGGGGATGCCATCCTCATCCCTGTCCTATACTACTATTGCAGAAGATGGTGGCTTACAACTGCATAAAACTGCAGGTGTGCAGGATTTCACCACCCTTATCTAATACACCATAAGCCGATACAACAAAACAGTGAAAAAAAATCAATTAAAATTTAAAATAACTGAAGACTTGAGAGCAGTATGGAAGTCAGACAGCACAGCAATAACACTCAGGGTACACAACGAGGTTAATGCTTTCCAAATTTCTAATTCACTGAATTAAATTATAATGTTGTACTGTTATTTGTAGCAATGCAGCAACATTTTACAGACCTTTACATCCACTTTGCCGTTTATACCTTTAAAAAGTACTGGGAGAAAGGAGAAAGCTCAAAATAGAAGGGGGGGTTTTTTGTCTTTTCTTTTTTTGTGTACTCAAATATGAGGCAAACATGGAACACTGGCTTTTACTTTTGGGAACATTTTGTCCCTCACGTAAGCGAGCATAAATTACTCTGCCAGGCCTTTTCTGCTACTTTCAGTTCTTTTGTGTATGTGTGCTAAGGTGGTTCTGACATCATCTTCATTTTCAGCAAACAAATTGCATTCTTTATTGATATAAAGTGACAGACTTGTTTGAAAGCATTACACATTTCCCTCAAATGACCACCTTGGTGTCTCATACCCTGCTGACTTAGCAGTGTGTTTAGTAACATTGTTGTACTACAGAGTGAAGCACCATCCAATATATCTGGAGTCATTTTTCAAATATGTATCAATATACTCCCATGTATGGTGCACGCTATTACAACACAAATCCATCTTTTAATGCACTATTATATTATATTATAATTATACTAACTATATAACTATATACTATACTAACTATATTATTATTATTATCATTATATCATTATTATATTATATCTGCAGACTCACCTCTGCACTTTTCAGATGATTTCAAATCAAAGTTTATTTGTCATGTACATGGTTGTACAACTAGCAGTAAAATTCTTTGACAACTGTCTGCTCACATGAAACAATAAGATAATAACAATAGAATATCTAAAATATGAAGATAAGAGCCGGATGTCAAATAAACATTAGATAAGACAAAATACATACAGAGATAAAGTTACTTTTTTATAGTGATCTGATATTTTAATGTTAACAAGTGCAGAATTTATATTCCTGTTATTTAGGACTCAGATGATGCTCAGATGATGGTTTCTCCATTCTGGGGTTTTTGGAGAGCCCAGTAGCAGCTCACAGTACTACAGTGAGAGAACTTATATCTATTTACAGTTGCAGTTTATTTCAATATACATTTTTGAGTTTTGCAATATACTTTTAAAGAGCTATAACAATGAACACTGAAACTGTTTCACTTCTGTGTGTCTGATCTTTACCCTTAAATCAAAGGAGGCAATATTCTAAAACATAAACATGCCCATTGTACAGTATTAGGTCTCGGTCTCTCTCTCTCTCTCTCTCTCTCTCTCTCTCTCTCTCTCTCTCTCTCTGCTACCTGTGAAGGGGTTGGGGTGTGGGGGTATGCACACAAATACACACGTTCCTCACTTTACCATGTCATTGATTAATGAGGAACAGAAAGAGAAAAAGACGCAAAAAAAGGTGTAAAGACTGATGTAGTCCCATGTGGTGAATTTGTCAGAGAAGTTTTATTTTTCCACACTATCTACTAGTCACACTTTTAACAACAGGTAACAAAGTCGCTGCCTGAAATGAGCCAAAACCAGAAGAAAATAAATGAAAACGTAAAATCAGCAGCAGCCAAGTAGCTCAGCCTGAGAAAACATCGGGCTTATAAGTGGCTTTTGTCTACAACCACTGAGGCTGACAAAAATGAAGTAGAAGGGCATTCTGCTTATAATCTGCACCGGGGCCGAAAGGCATCTTGCAGGGCCGCACCATCTGGGCTTTGACCCCCTGGGGGGCCTGGAGGAAGGGGCTGTACTGCAGTCAGGTCGGTGCAGGCCTACTGAACCTCTAAATGTGGCTTTACCTGACAGGCTCCACGTGGGACTAGTACAAACCTGTTCTATTTTTGCCTGTTTTCTTTTCCAGGTTTCCAGGCTGGTTGTAAAAGTACGGTGTCACTTGTTAAAAACGCTCAACAAGAGGAACGTGCAATTGCCGAAAGAGCTGATCAAGTTGCAGAAGCTTGTGTTTGCAGTTACAAATGCTCTAACAGAGATGAGATGAGGCTTCCGCGCGCGAGACGGAGAGACGATGATTGTTAGAGAGCTGCTGCTGCATGTCTGCGCCTTGAAGTGTCAAAGCTGAGCTGGAGCTGGGTGCAGGGGAGACAGGCAGGCAGGGCTGGGGCTTCTGCCGCTAGTGCTGCTGACACGGGGAAACGGGGCTCGCCTTAGCTGCTGATTGACAATGCTTTGGCTAGATCCTGACACGGAGCCTTGTAAAGGAGCAGATAAAGCGTCAGCTTCCAGGGGAGGGAGAGAAAAGACACGACAAACCTTTGCTTGTAAGTGCGCTGACTTGCAGAGCAGAAGCAAATCCCAACTTTTCCCCCAGCGAGCTAGCATATCGCGTTCAACTAGCAGGCTAATTTACAGCTGAAAATGGTGAAATGGTTCCGTGACTTCTTCTTGCTTTACGCCACGACATCATCATTATTCACTCTGTTAAGCTCTGAACATCCAGCACTGCCTCGACTAGTATGTCTCTCTCTTTTTCTCTTTCTTTCTCTCTATCTGCATTAACCTGCACTGTTAGCCTGCATCCCAAGGACTCCAAGCAAAGAGGACAACGGCATGTTGTTAACACTCAACACGCAGACCAGCAAACCCCCCCTAACAGCCTGGACTGATCATAGCCGAGCATTAAACCTACCTTTAAGACGTGGGACTCAGTAAAAAAGCGACAACTTTGCTCATGACACTTCCATTACTGCTCCATTTAGTCTCCCATCCATTACACTGTCGCCATTTTGCCTAAAAATCCCGCAGGTTGGACTATAACTCGGAGAGGGGTGTCGGCTCGGTGGGCTTCAAAATCGCGAACACCTTCTCACGACGACTTCGAATGATTTCAGTCTCGCAAACAGACGCAAAGAACAAGCACTTCACCCTTGTCTGACCATCTCGGGCAGTCTTCTTGTTACTAATAGAGGTGGTCTTTAATCTCTAAAAGTGGACCCCTACTCGGACTGTGGATTGTTCCAAAAACAAGAGGTTATAAAATTCCAGGGTGAAGTTGCTGTGGTCAACGCTGGAAAATAATGTCCTGGCCAGTGGGCAGAGAGTCATACATGGGCATAGTGACCTATTGATCGCGGTGCAGAATACCACGGTATGTTAATGTATAGTGGTGACTGCTATATGTAGTGAGCTCAAAGTTTTAGAACTGTTTTAGAAGTGTCCAGCAAAGTTTTGTCAGGACACTTCCATAAGTTTTTCCCTTTACAGAGGTGATCTTCAGTATCCCGACAGGACCCATACTGTGACCATATATTGTGGGTATTTAAAAAAAAAGTTATAAAAGGAGGTTAAATTATTGTGTGAGGTTATAAAAGAGGGTTAAATTAACGTTGAGGTTGTAAAAGGAGGTGAAATTCTTAAGTGAGGTTGCTGTGGTTAAGACTGGACAGCCCATGTCTAAAAGGTAACATGAACACATGATGCAGAATACATATATATGTTAGTAGTAAATGCTTAGTGGAGCTCAGAACCCTGTAAAGTTGATATTGAGTATATTTTAACTTTACAAGGTTCTGAATTCCACTAATGTATAGGCCTACATCCTGTCGGTCATATTATACGGCACAAGTCATTATACCATATATAAGCCAAGTTCTTCTTTTGTGTATCCTTCCGGCAAGATGTAGTGAATTTTGCTCTACTACAGTTCTAGTTATGTCACGAATACACTAGTGTTTCAACTCTCCCTACCCACAACCAGCCTCCCCCCACCCCATGTTCATTTTGTTTCTATCCAACTTATTAAACCTATATAATTTTATAGTTATAGAATTGTACTTCTATAATAAAACTTATAGAGACTTATAGACTTCAGACTGTCATTAAAAATCAATATAACATATAACATTTAATTTTTGTGTGTGACTAATTACATAGTAGTTACCAAATTAATTAATATATAGATAGATAGATGGATGGATGGATAGATAGATATACAAAAGAAAACTGCAATACCTACAGCAGCTACAAAGGAGCACTATTCAAGATGAACATATTGTAGACCTTTTTAGTCAAAGGCTTGTGTAGCTGTTGCACCTCTCCTCTGTTCCCAGTTCAGATATGCAAGCTTAATGCTTTTTATAATATATCTGGCTGCAAAAGGTAACAGTAGCCCTGAAGGTTTTGTGTATGTCTGGTTTGGTCAGGCCCTAACAAAACTGCGACGTCTCTGCTGAGTCACTGCTGTGCTTGTTTGTACTGTGACCCTGTGGCGAGGACACTGTAACTTTGGTTTGCAAAAAGGCACATATGTGGAAAGCTTGTCTCTCCAAGATCTCATGTCTGTCCAAATCTCATAGAAAGACATCACATTAAAGCTTTTGCATCCAAGACAATATGAGAGCAGCCAGCTTCATGGTCAAGGCAGGGCCATGTTCTGTTTCTTGATGATCTACTAGACTTGCCAGTTTCACAACATAACAAACTATGACCTGTCTACTCACCTATTACTGACAAGAGCCAGTAGCATGAATGTTGTATTTATTATTTCTGACGTGTAGCTCATTTAAACAAGTGTAGAAATTCTATTGAAAGTATAGGCGCTAAACTTCACATTCATGTGTAAGTAGAAGAGGAGATATGTTATTTTGATTGCAATATGAGGTGAAGTTATTGTGTGTATAGTCTTGTCTTGCATAACAAACATATATGTTTTTTACCACTTTTTTTTTTTTGCTTGACAAACAGACAGAAATAAGTGTGCAGTTGTCAGTAGAGAATGTAAATAAGTATGTTGATATGTAACATTACAATAGTTTAAAATCAATAGAATTATACCAACAGGCAAGTAAATTATAGACTAATGAGTTCTTTTTGGCAAGTAGATATTTATTTAATTGTCAAATAATCAATCTAATATTAATTCAGTCTCTTTGGCTTTGGCCATATATGCTTTAATTTTATGAGTTATAGTGATCCAGATCTAATTATCCAACATCGGTACCTGACTTTACTAATGGTCTTGTGGTTGAACGAAATCAAATCCTCACAGCAACATTCCAACATCCAGTATAAATCCTTCCCAGACGAGTAGAGACAAAATCCATATTAATATATTAATGCCCTTGATTTGAGAAGATATGTTGAATGAGCAGTTTATGGGCCTTTGGACATTATTAATGTTAATGATGACAATTCAGAGCTATAACTGTTCTCAATTGCTCCTGCAACTGTATGTTGAACCAGTCAGTAAATAGAAGCATATTTGGAAATGTAGACAAATCTACAGAAGAACTGTAATACAACGAAACTTCGTTATGTGATCATTATCCTGCTTCTGAAATGAGTCAATAGAGCTAAGCCTGCCTACACAAACCTCATTTATGATACCAACATACTGAATGTGAATTATTGATGTTATTCCATAATTTATTTGCTGAGCAGATGCTCTGGTCCTACTTAAATAAACAGCAGATTGAACATTTCCACAGTCAAGCTTTTTTTAAACATTGGATGTAAGATCATAGTCGAGACGTTGCAGTACAATTTACATACAACTATTAGAGTGAAATGCAAATTAATGTTTATTCTTATCCAGATGCTGTAGAAGTTGTTTGGTGTGAGTTGTCTGTGCACCACACCAAGTATCAGAGCTGAATCCTGAAATGCATTAAGGTAATTACTTTGTAATAACTTAGAAATTACATTTTTTATACTTCAGATATTCACTCTCAATAGGAAAAAATCAAGCATTTTGTTGTCCTTTAGGCTTGGCTGTGAACAAATGTGTACATCACTTTGACATTAATAAAGTATATTACAGAATTTTACATAACTTTTGGTTTACTCACTTCTGGCAGGAAATGTGCTATGCAATATAATTTACTCATGTGGAAATGATATGTGCATATTTTAATGCTTACTTTTTCAAAACATATACAGTGAAAAGTTTGGACATCCCTGTCAAATGACATGTTTTGTTGAAAGTGAAAACAAGTGAACACATCCTCTATGGAGATCACACTTCTGCATCTTTTAATGCACAATTACAGTTTATTTATTGAACTGAAATGAAAAAAAAATGTGGCCTGTACAAACCCTTTATGTTTGTTTTCTTATTTTATTTTTTTCAATATATTTAGTTTAGCAGGACTTTGGCAGGAAAATGCTGTATTTAAATATTTAAACATATTTAGTTTGTTGTTAACACATTTTAGATTTTTGATGTTTGTATGAAGACACAATAAAGACTGGCCAGTTCCAGCACTGACCTTTACTGGTCTTATTCAAAAATGATTTTAAAAAATGATTACTTTGTTTTCACTTATTGAAAAGAGTAAAATCACTAGAAACACTGTTGTGTCCTTCTTATAGAGGCCAGTTTGAATGGCTGCTAATGCAGTCTTGGTTATGTTTAAACAATCCCTATAACAGCTTTCACTAAGACCAATTATGGCAGTAATACCAAGAAAATTGCAGTTTTATCCCCTGTGCCCCCCTGTTATTTTCTCAGGTCAGAATAGATTAGAAAATGCCTGTGCTAATTTAATCCACTAATGCCTCAATCATTTAAATGAATATCGAAGAGTGACTACAGATTACCAAGGTTTCTGCACTGCAGAAATGAAGGCGGACATCGGGGATTTGTCCTTGATATTTCAGGCCATTGTTTCACCCGTTCCGAAGTTTGTCTTTGTTTCATTAAGTCAATGTGAAATGACGAGACAAAAAATCGCGTCATTGAGAAAAATCCCCCATTTCCATTTTACCAGTTCATTTAAACAAGGTTGCTAACAATCCAGCGCCAAGCATATTTTTGAGCCACTGTTCGCATTTGTTGGCTTGTGGAGTTGTGATTGGATCTTTATCCCCAATTTAGTTCCGTAAGACAGCAGGGGTTGTTCCATTCAATACAGCGTTAACCATGACCTTGTTGACCTTTGGGTCAGGTATGCAATTATCCAAATGATCCAGCATCACTGAAATCATTTCCACATTAAATAAATATTATACTCCAACATAGTTGTCTTTGTGTTTGCTTGCTTTTGGCCATGATGCCGTTGATATAATGTATGTTTTTCATGTAGTAATGATGTACGTATTTGAATTAAATAAATTCACTTTTGTCAGGGTGGTATCAGTGATAGCAGCATTTTCCCCACACCTTGAGGAAAAAAACTATAATGCTGACCTGCAGTCCCCTGAATGTTCTCCTGGAACCTCCGTTGACTTCCAGGATGATTTGGTCTTAAGGAAATGTTGGCAGGCCGGTCATTCCTGGAAAGAATCACCCAGCGTTCCAAGGGTTCTCCATCTTTAGATAATGGCTCTTACTGTGATTGTTAGAAATTGTCCTTCCCAGTCTGAACACTCTTTAAAAAGATGGTTCTTCAAGGGATTGTTAGTAAAAATGATGATTCTATATAGAGCCTTGAACATTCAGGGAACAATTTGAGTATGAAATGGTTCTTGGGACGGGGATGGGAGAACAACGCATTCTTCACACATTAATCAAGCAAATGTGTGTTTAGGGTTCTTCATAGAACCATTGCTTTTACTCACTAGATTTTCTGTACAGGGTTTTTTAGATGTTTTAATGTTGTTTTCCAACACAGTTCTTTTCCATCATCTTCTGGACCTCTGTGCTGACCAGGGTATTCTTTAATATTTAAGTAATGTACCAAATGGTTGGTTAGGTACACCTAATGTTTTGCTACATCTCTTATGATTTTCAGCTAAAACTTACTTCACTGTCAGTGCAGCTCTTTGGCTCGGACAGAGCCGCACAACACACTTCCAGCCTTCTAGCAAAGGACAAGGAGGAAGGGGAGAAGCTACATGCTGAACTCTACACACATTATCACTGAGAGATGGCTGAGAAAGGTGTTTCAGTGAGGTGTTTCAATGGTGGAGAGCTCTTAGAGAGTTGATGAGGCTGAAGTTAGATGTATGTATTGGACCTGAATGTAACTACTGCACCATTTAAGGTGGAATGAGAAAATTGTACAAGAAGCTGGTGAAAAAGCAGCTAATGTCTGCTTCATCAGGAGGTAAAAAGCATGAAAAGGCATGAGGAGGTTGCTTTGTTTTTGCATGACAGCTTATTTTGGCATTTGTTTGTACAAATGATGAATAGTTTAGGTAAGGGTCACCTTTAACAGCAACAGACTCCAATGCAACTGACCCATTTGAAATCAGCTCTAGATGTTTTATCTGTTTAATAATAAACAAAATATGAAGGAATAACACACACCTGACCATGGAACAATTTAGCAGCCAGCTGTCTAATTAGTTCTGAGTACCTAAAAATGGGGTGTTGTGTATAATAAATGGCAGTAATTATACACTGTTTACCCAGTTTGGATGTACATATCCTTAAATTCCTTAAATTCTCAAAGTCTGCATTTAGTCTCATTTTCATTATTTCATTTCATCTCCAGTATGCTAGCCAGCTAAAATAACAATAACTTTGTTGGTGTCCAGATATTTGTGGACCTAACAGTAAATCTTAATCATTGAACTGCAAAGAAATGAAAAAGATATTTTCTTTTACCTTTTTTAAAGTAACCCATTACAGTACCCTATAAATGATTGTCTTGCTTATTTCTTATCTCAAATAATGAATTTCATTTAAATAGATCATTTAATTTTATATTTATTAAGTATTCTGAACTCCAGTGTTTTGCAAGCATATTGCTGCGCATTCACTGATTGAGCACAATAGCTTTGGTTGAACGGGCAAATGTGTTGTCACGTTTATGGTGAGGTATTAAAATTGACACTAGGCAGAAATTTTTTTCCAGACCATGAAGTAATTCTTTTAATGGTCTGCCAAAGCTTTGATTTGGGTCTGATGTAAGAAGGGCAGAAAATCGCAAACCGTTTCTCCATTTCTCATGCTGTTTGTGCCTTGCGCTACTAGTTATCATCTGCAATTTATTCCTCACCTTGGGGTACAGAGGGGCCACTTTCCTCATTTTCACTGCCTCACCTTTTTTTCTGTGTGCAGGATCTGCCTGCAGCGACGATGCTGCAACATCACAGAAAAGTGGGCCTGTGAACACGGAGAGAGGCAGAGCAGCCAATTAAAGGGTGACCCACTACTGCAGCTTCACTTTCAAGAGTCAGCACTGACAGGGGACACCGCTGGCCCAGAGTCACTGCGGTTAGCATGTATGTTTAAAGGGAGGGTGGAGGAGCTTTTCAAAAGAGTTGAACACCTAACAAGAATGTGGGATGGTTTCATGTGTTCGGAACGGACAGACTTGAACACGGGTAATGGCACTGCTGACGCTGTAGAGGGCGCTGCTCACACTGGCCTGGATCAGCGTGGCTTCTGGCAGTCTGTTACTGCATAAATGGTGCTTATGTGTGCTCATTTTTGGTTGGCCTACATAACATATATACTCTGGATTATGTTTCTCTCTCTCTCTCTGTCTCTGTCTCTCTGTCTTTGTAAGCCCACCTATTTGCTCACCATTTTTTAAGATCCTGTCATATAATTACATTTAATTACACGGATTTCTGTGAGTGGAAGTTTGGATCGTGAAGCTAGTCGGTCCCTATTTAAGTGTTATTGTGTTTTGCAAAGATGATTCAAGGTGGAATGCAAACTCTTTAAATGATATTTTATTTATAGACAATCTTCAAATAGTTGTGAAATACGACGTAGACGTAGACCTGCCATGTAAGAAATGAACATGTGTGGTAGGTGTTGTCACAGTAAATTGTAGCTGATCATGCTTAAAAAGAGTGATAAAAGCATTTAATATCATATATAGTGAAGCAGATCTCGGTAGTTGTGGGGTAGGGACTAGCTTTTGACTAGGCCTGGTCAAATGACATGTCTAATTGTCTGTTTTCTAAACAGACATTTTGCTGCCCTTGTACTAGAAAAAATACAATATAGAATATAAAATGTGCCAGAACTTTAACCCTTACTACACCAAGAATATACTTTATGGCCAGTTTTCATGGCTCTGTTCTATGTCTTGTAAGTCATGAAAGAGTTAACTTACATGATAAGGGTTAACACGATACATAGGTGTATCATATCTGTGAGTTAACCATTTCCTGACTTCTGCAGCACAGGATAAACTGCCAATAAAGTACAGGCCTGGTGTATTAAATGTTCCGAAGTGTGCTCTCTGTTGAGGACGTGTTTTATTTATTTTCTCTTAAAAAGTCAACAAAACATGACCAGGGGCACCCTAACGTTTGCACATGAACATATAGCTACCCAAGCTAGAAATAATTTGTTCTAAAAATGTTCTGAGAATGTGCACTGTAATGTTCCATTAATGTTTTCAGCGGGAAGTTTTCTTTTGGTTCCCAGAATTTTCTTTCTAAAGGTAGGAAAATGTTCTCTAAAAACATTCTGCCGTCTCAGGTCTCAGTAACATCATAAATTTTCTGAACATAACATTTTCTGAATGTTGCGCAGAGAACATTTGTCATGATGTAACGTATTCTGTGGCCCTGACAACATATGTGGCCCTGACAAATTAATTAAATTGAAAAAAGTCTTCATTTGAATAGTAGCTGATATTGTGTGAGCTAGGCTGAAGAACAAAGTTCCCCATTTCTCCTAGACTCCTTTAACTATCAGCAGCGCTTGATTCGATATGATGAAGTCTTGATTAGCCAAACCTGGTGTTGCATGGTCACTATTATTACTACTGGGCTCCGATGAGGAGAGGTTTAGAAAGAGTTAAACAAACATTGACATACATAAAATTTGCATCATTGTTACTTGTTTTTTTCTTTGTTTTGTTTGTTTTTTTAAACATTTGGTGCTCAGATAAACAGCATTTTAGTTCTAATTTTTTAGCACTGTGTATATGTAATATATAGTGATAAACGTGAATGTATATGCATATTTAAATGCTGACATAAAAACCTAACCGAGACAACAAAAATTTAGTATATAATCTACATGACTGCAGCTTTAAGGTGTTTTTGGGGGGATTTGCTTTTATTGATATGCATCGATGGCTGCCGGTTTCCAGTGCGAGATCTTCCTCTCCTTATTGCTGTGGACAGTAAAGCCACAAGGTGGCAGGATGTTTCAAGTTAACCCTTTAAACTGGACATGCAGCCTGTTATAAACTGTTCCTTCCACAACAGAGCAGTTTAATGTTTCAAATGCAACCTAAATCTCTAATATCAATAATTGAAATCAAGCTTCTCTAATATATTATGCAATTTGTAATCATAAAGCAGCCAGTACTCCCCTGTTCTGGGGGGTTGGGGTACATGAACATATATGAATGCATTAACTACTCCCTTGTTATTCTCTATGTTGGTCTGATGTAGATTTAATTGTGTTATTTGAGAAGAATCTGCAGCTTTGCGTCCTGTGGCCTGCTCCGGCATCATTTATTCATGGCCACTGCACAGAAAAAAATAGGCAATCTGCCTTCATAAAAATCTTAAAGCTGATAATGAGCCTGTTTTTTTTCCTTCCTGCAGGCCCATACAGCTCCCCCCTTTTTTTTATTCTTGTCCTCTCTTTGTTTTCTAACTGCAGCTCAGGGTAGCCTTCCTCTGTAGAGTTAGCCTTTGTGCTACTCTTTGTTAAAACGATGTGTAAAAATCAACCCTTCTTTTTCTTTATTGAACCATTTTTTCTTTCCCTGCATGCTTTGTTTCCTAGCTCTCCTCTAACTTAGCAACTTTGCAGACCTCAGGCTTTGTTTACTTGTTTAGCTGAGCCCTGAATGTTGGTAAAACCAGCAAAAGTACGCTGTTGTGATCGAGTTGCTTTGTGTTCTGTTATGGGAAGAGTATTAGTAGGGCAATTATGGCAAAAAACAGAGAGTTTAAGGTTATCATGCCAATTAAATCATTCACCGTAGAAAGAGATGGCACGGTAATGCCATCCCATGGAGTTTTAGGATTTGATCTTTCTGTAAACAAGTTAAAGAATGCCGTGGATTTGAAGGAGATTACAAAGACGTTGCTGCCTTTGAGTCTTCTGCTCCGGCTTTGATGTTGCCTCACTTAAAGGGGTGGTGGGGGGGTGTGAACAAAATTCATCAGAAATGGAGAGACCTTGGGCGAGGAATGCGGGCTGATTAGTTTTTGCACGCTTGAGACGTGGGCAGCTTTAGAAGGCTGCTATAATATTTGTTTTCTATCCACTGGATATGTGAGGAAGAAGAAAGCGAGAAGTGCTTTAAGTATCACCGCTTCGTTTGTTCTCTTCAAAAGCCTGTGATTCTTTTTGGTGTGTCCATTGTTCGCGCTCATTACTGCAATAAAGCCGATTTGTGCCTCTCCAGATCCTTCTATAAAGAGAATTGTCAATGACCCACCGCTATACTCCGCTTAATGTATTATTACAAAGGAATAAAAGATGTTTGGCGGATGGTGCCAAGGCTACCGGAGCACTGTCAGAAAGACCGCTGGCTGAAATGCTTGTCTTTGAGCGCCGTCAAATAAATTGAGTCCTTTGGTAGATGGCTGAATTTCAGGCAGAAAGCTGTTAGAGAATTTACGGCGTCTGTTCCACTGCACTCATACAGACCAATAAACCGCCACATGCTTTCCAGAGGGAGACTAATTAAGAGTATGAGTCTTTGTGCTTCCATAGAAGTTTGCTTAGAGAGTGAATGGCTCTGCTGGGGAATCAGCACTGCCATGGGGTGTCACTCTGGCCTCTAAACAGAGAATTCAGTTCAATTCAATTCAAATGTGTTTGTGTAGTGCTTTTTACAACAGACACTCTCAGTAGAGAATCAACTGTCTTTTTTGTACTTGCACTTACACTATTGTTTAATTCTGTCTTAGGTCACAAAGTTACATCCAAAAGTTTGACACCTGTTTGTTTTAATACAGAGTTCTGCTCTTTTGGGAAGGAAGATGTTGGAACATTGCTATGAGGATTGATTGCATTCAGCCACAAGATCATTAGTATGGTCAGGTACTGATGTTGGATTATTAATTATAGATCCAAAACTCCGGTTCAACTCATCGTAAAGGTTTTAGATGGTGGAGGTGGTGTTAATACCTGTCTAGCTGATGTTTGGCATGGGGCATGGTGATGTTAGGCTCATGTGCGGTTGCTCTAGAAAATCCCACCCAATTGGTTGCTGCTATTCAATGGTGAATGAATAAGCTGTGTACGGGCAGTCGAACACCTGTGTCAGCAAAAGGAGTATGCTAAAGTAGTTAAATGCACTAATTAGAAGGAGTGTCTGCATACTTATAGTGTAGCACTTGAACAATTGCAGTTGTATACTGCAGGTACTTGGATATATGCTCCCCATCAAAAGCCTATCACCTAAAATATTTATATTATATATGATAAGCATGCTTTATTTGACGATTTGCAACAACTCGGAATAAATAGAAAGCTGTGTAAAACTTGCCATCTTTTTTTCTAAACTGCAGAACAGAAGAAATAACTGACAAAAGTCCTGCATTTTGGTACACTTCATTGCTCAAACCATGAAAAGAGGACATGACTGCCTTCTCCAAACACATTGTAGTGTAACAATCATTGTTGTACAGTCCTAGTCAAGCTTTTGGGGGCACCTCTTCAAACCAGCTTTTCATCACTTTTGTGATAGAGAGTTGTATGCAGGAGTTTGGGCACACCTGGACAAGTTACATGTTTGTGCTGACTTTCTAATTGAACATAAGTTAGCACATCCTCTACAGTGAACACACTTCTGCATGATTTTAATGCACATTTACTGTTTATATGCAGATTTGAATATAATGGGAAAAATAAATCATAAAGTGTGGCCTCCCAGGAAGAAGGGCCTGGATTTGATTCCCGGCTGGTGTGTCCGTGGTTGTGTGTGGAATGTTCTCTCCATGCAGTGGGTTTCTTCCCACAATCCAAAGATATGCAGTTAGGTGAACTGGAGATGCTAAGAAGCCACTATATGTGACAGTGTAAGTGAATGTTTGTGTGTCTGTCCTGTGATGACCTGGTGGGCTGTCCAGGGTGTTTCCTGCCATTTCCTGCCTTCAACCAATTAAGTACTGGGATAGCCTCCAGCACCACCCACGACCCAGAATGATAAGTGGCTCAGAAGATGAATGAATGAATGAATGAATGAATGAAGGAAGGAATGAAGGAATGTTAAGCTTAGTAAATAAGTAGAACCTGTGCCCAAAAAAATATTGAAAATGCCATAAGTTTGTTCTTTGAAGATGTAAAACTTATTTTCCCTTAGAAAATCAACAAAACATTTAATTCAGGAGAATTTAGAACTCTAAACAAGCCCATAACAAGCTGGTTAACAAATCTTTCAGCTGGTTAACAAAAGTGCTTTTAACAGTAAATTTGGAACATAAACGTGTCATATCATGGTTAAGGTAAAACCTGAGTGTTAAAGATAACTATATTTTAAATACTAGTGTTGTCAAGGCAAATAGTTTTACTTCTTTGAAAAATTAAATGGGAAAATCAACAAAACTAATGACCACAGAAAGCAAGACAATGTGTCCCCAAACTTTTGAAAGTCAGCGTATGCAGAAATCTTTTCAGTATTTTTGACTGAAAACTGTTGAAATGATTTACCGGTTTTAGAAAGAAGCCTTGATTATCTGGAAATCAAACCATGACTCAATATCTCTGTGATCTTTATCAGTAACAAGTCACTATGTATTGTTCTTCTCTGGTCAGTTGATTAGCCACAGTCTGAAATATGATGTTGATTTATATTTCCCTCAAGTGGGGCAGCTTACACACGGCTGCTGGACTGAAGCATTCCTGAGCGGTTAGATCACAGTGCAGAAGAACGCTGGTGGATATCTCAGTATATCGTGCATCTCCAAAACACATCACACACTCTGGCTTCATATGCAGCACTGTCCAGCCAAGCAACTTCCTGTACAACTGAGCGAAAGTGTGTGTGCAGCAGGGCGGAATGCAGACTTTGGCAAAGAGGCAGTCTGAGCTAAACGTACTCACACACCGCACACACTCACACAGCTCAAAGGCTCATACTGTATGCTGTATTTATACATACACAAAGCATGGTTATAAACTGTAGCATGCTTATAATAAGTCTGTTCAGTTTATTAAGTTGGAAACCTATACAGTTTCATGATCTTAAAAACTGTTATGAAGAAATCCAAAACAAATTCCAAGTTCAACTTCTGTCTGTGAAATTTTCTAACAGGGAGACACTGAGTATAGAAGCCCGCCAGGTACACAATGAAAAAGTTTATTTTTTCTCCTTCTGTGTTTCTGGCAGCAACATGGTAATATTTTTTTGAAATAATGACTTGTAATGACTTGTTTTCTGTTGAATTAGCATCTCAACATAGTGTCTTGCTTGGATTTTGTTTTATTGTTATATTTTATTATTACAAGTAATAGTTTTTTATATAATAAGTCATTTATTTTGTGAGGGGAGTTTTACTTTTTTTTCTACATTTCCGCATAATTATTTTTTTCATATGTAACCAAATTCATTTAAAAAGTTAAATGTTTTATTGACTCTTCATACAGTGGCAGTAATAGTTGTCACCATGTAGACAACACAAATATGACTATTTCTTTCAAACACTGGATGTTAACAAAACCAAAAGTGAACCTAGAGGAGTCTTCTGAGTTTTTTGTATATAATGTTGGTAAGAGTGAAACAGTGGTATATGTTTAATTTTGGAGCTATGTATTTTGGCATACAGTGCCCTGCATTTTACCTGCCATTAAATGATTTAAAAGATATGTTTTTGGTCATCATCTTTGACCTAAAAACTCTACTTTGCACAGCAGGAGCCATATGTCAACAAGGTGAAGAAACAGCACTGACTTTTCTGGGTTTAAGTTGATCTGAAAACATAGAAACATGTGTTGTGGTACAATGATGAGTCAGTATTTCAGATTTATTTATGGAGGTAATATAACAAGAAAAGGGCCATCCAGGATGTTTCCAGTGTGAAGTTTAAAACCCAAGGTCTGTCATGTTATGGTTATGCGTTAGTGCCCATGGCTTGAGTTACTTGCACATCTGGGAAAGGCAATATGAAGGCGCAAAGATGTATACAATTCTTTTTGAGCAACAAATGCTGCCTTGTAGACGCCATCTTTTTCAGGGATGTCCATCAACATGACAACACCATGAGTGGTGGGGTTTAGCTTCCATTACTTGTTATTGTTAGCCTCAAAGCTCCAGTGTAAAACTAAAGAAGCAAACTCTGTAAACAACCAAACAAAAAGCATGTCTTGGTTAATTGACTGCATCTGGGATGAAAAGACAATTGTGCAAATTACATTTTTACCCTTCTATGAATATGGCCGTGTAAAAGGAAATAATTCAAAGGGACACAATTCCTGAGTGAACTATGTGACAGCCAACATGGTGTCTCATATATATATAGATAGATAGATAGATAGATAGATAGATAGATAGATAGATAGATAGATAGATAGATAGATATATGGGAAACATTTGTTTGCTGTCAGGAGGTATCTCTTCCAGGATGACAAAGGGCTAGATCTAGAGGTCACAAATGCTCTTTCAGTTGTGTAAACCATTACCTTTGAAGATGCATCAAATCTTCTCCCAACCTGAAATAACATAAGATATTTATGTTAAAATGTTTACACTCTTTTCCAGCTATACTCTGGAAAGTGAAGATATCAAGAGTGGAGTATAATAACTATAGCACAAAATATATCTCATTATATAGTCAAGTGTTTTTGTTGTTTTGGAAGTTATTTATAGACTACTGTCCAATTTATCTCCACAGTCTATGGCTGGTATTTCTGCATTTTACAAATAAAATGCTATGCTAAACACTAGAAAGATGTCTGATATTACTGTAAACATATTACAGTGATACCATACAAATCTACAATATGACCCAAGGTTTCTCCGTTAATGCCTAAAGGAGCTTTACTGTAACTCATTCTAGGTTAATCAGTTCTTGCTCAATGCACTAGAGGGCAGTAGAGGTAATAAAATCAGCCTGCTTCAAAACATCTGGTCAATACAGTGAACCACATGGATTCAAGCTTTATATTTGTAAATATGGTGACTGTGATTATCGGGGTAGGAGATTACCTGAAAAGGTGAGGATCTTCTATTGAAAGTATGTTTCTTAGGTTTGGTAACTCAGCAACAGTGAATGGTCATTTTTTAGCCACATTGTAAAAACATTGTAAAACCAGGGAAAAGCTGTCTAATATACAGATCCAAAAGTAGGGTTCATACTCTGTAAAGTTAGCTAAGAGGATTAAACCAAGGATTCATTTTTAGATACTTTAGAGATTAGAGTCACGTTTGGGTTTAGAAAATTCAGTTCTTTGTAACAGAATTCTGTATTCACAATGCTTTTAAATGTATTTGTAAGGCATTATATAATATGCATCATCCCTTATAATACCAGTCATAAGCCTATATAATTCCTTATAAGTAGCTATGATTAAATACTGTACATAACACTTTATAAAGCAAGAACATGTGACTTCTGTAATGTAAGGTTTCATAATACATTATAATATCCACTCTTTACAAACACTGTAAACTTGACTATGGTAAAGCACTACAAGAGGGCTCTGGCATATTTCTTGTATTCTACTCAAACCGATGACATGGTGATGGCTACCAAGATGGTGGCTACCAACTGTTTTGTAATATAAAAAAGTAATTTGATGCAGTAATGTATTTTTAGTTAACTGGCAACAGATATGATAATGTATATTATAGTTAGGAGCAATTATATATACTTATGCTTAGTATAATAGGGTCATGTGTTTGTTATATATATATATATTCCCTAGAGGACATATATGATCTCATGTTCTGACACTGTAAAACAAACATGCGCATGTGCGTAGATACTGTGGCGGGGTGCCAGTCTGTGATAGCATAATTGTGCATGTTCTGCTAGTCTCAGCACCCCTGCTCCTCTGGGGAACTTACTTAAGCTGCGTTATATTATCCACTCTTTCTGTTGGCCTTGACAGAGGAGTAAATGTGCTCAGATCCCCCTGTTACACACACACACACACACACACACACACAAACACACACACACACACATATAACCTGGATGTGATCCAGCTGTGGGAGTGCAAACAGGATCTTGATTCAGAAAGGAAATCTGACACCATGAAGCCTCATTAGCACTTTCATTTACTTTTTCCTTACAGTCCCAGTTACAGAGAGTAAGAGAGAGCACATAGATTAATACATAGAACCCATAAAACCTGTAAGCAGCAGTCTTCAACTGTTGGCCTAACAGTCTGCGTATGTAACCTCTCTACATTACATTTGTTGTAATACCACAAGTGCTGTGAATGTTGGGATTAGGTTTGGATCAGTATTCATTACACATTTCCACATTTTCACATGACTGCCCATGCATATTCATCATGATCTGTGGTTGGCAGACCCTCTAATTGTATTTACACATCTATGAAAGATAACACCTGATCCTAGTCCTTTAGCTCAGAGCAGTCTAACACACACAGGCCCTGGTCTGCTTAACTATTACCAGAACAGTGAAGCGGAGAGACTTTGACAACCAGACCCACGCCAGGCCCCTCAGCCCAGACAGAAAAATCTGCCCATTCTCTCACACACTTACACACTACCTTTAACTGTCTGATCTGCGTCCCATCCGCTGACACACACAAACACATACAAACATGGACATTCAACTCCCAGCTCGGGGACCTGTTGCTTGTCACATAGCTGATTCTTCACTGCTCCATTCCTGGTGTCAGAAGGCAATGGAAATGAAATAATAATGTAATGTCATCGTTGGAACAAAACCTGTTATCTTTTTTATTTTTGTTCTTTTTATTTTTTTACATGATATGTAAAATGCTAGTTGTGGTGAAATTTAATGATAAATGGGCTAATAAAAATGCTCCAAAATCCATTTCCATTAACTTCCATTCAAAGTTCCATCCTTCTCCTCAGGCTCAAATATTGTAGCATCCTGAGGAACAGTTAGAGGAAGCCATATTTCTGCTCTTTTATTAGAACCTGCAGGAAATGCACCTCACAATACATGGTAACAATAGGGAGGTCACCATTAGTTCCATGCTTTCACCGCATGGTGACCACCCCTGACACAAAATCATCCACGCTCTAGACAGTGTTGTGAAATACCCCCAGATATTCAGGGGGTCCCATTTAAGCTCTCTAATCCAGTAGTGGCAGGCTGCTAACTTGCCATAGCAGGGCTGATGCTTCAATGGCAACAATAGTGTTTGGTTTAACGCTTGTTCTTCTGGAAATGCTGTTTCATAGTTTGGTAAAGCACTCGTACAACACGTTAATTGAGATGTACATGACTTATTTTGTCTCTTAGTTTGAGAAATGAGCAACAATTCACTCTTCCCACCAGTCTCTAAGGACAACTAGTTTTCTGGTTTTGTGTGGTCAATTTCATTTTATTTGTTAATATACATCCATACATGCATTTCAGGCGTGCAACACATTCTAAAAGAAGTTGGGAAACTAAAGCATTTACCATCTTATAATGTTGCCATTTATTCTCACAACACCTAAAGATGTATTGGCCCTGAGTATATCAAGCGATTAAGTGTTTCAACACTTCTAGTGTTTCTATTGTGTCCCATTCTTCCTGCAAACACACCTTGTGTGCAGTGTCCAGACATTTTCTATGGGGGGCAGGTCAGGACTGCAGGAATACCCATACCCTCATCTTCAGCAGTCATGCCTTTGTAAAGTGCACAACATCACAACATCTTGTCTAGAAAAGATTTTGAAGGCACCATATGTAGTTTTTTGGCATCAATGCTGCCAACAAAGTGTAAATGACCTTTGCCAAGGGCATTGATGTACTGACCCCATACAATGACAGACCCTGGCTTTGCACTTTTTGTTAATAACAACAAAAAGACGGTCCTTTCCGCCTTTGGTCCAGGGCACACGGCGTCCATTTCTTCCAAAAAAAGATCTGGAATACTGATTCACTGGACAACAATACATGTTTCCACTGTGTGAAGTCTGTTCCAGACGCCTCCAAGCCCAAGGAAGTCGACGTCGCTTTTGGACATGGTTAACATGGAACTTCTGTTTTGCACAAATAAGTTTTAAGTGGCATTTGTGACTGTAACTCCATATTGTATTGTTTGACAAATGTTTGCCAAGATTTGTTTAATCTCTTGCCGGTGTGGTTATATCACTTATTGTTGAATGCCAGCTCTTGATGCAGCTCCTCCTGAGGGATCTGATATCACAGGTATTCCACTTAAGCTGGCACCTTTTTAGGCACTGAAATTCCTCCCGTTTCCTTGAATTGTTTAATGATATTATGCATTGTAGCGGGAGAATTATGCAATTCCCTTTTACGACTTTCTTTGAGGAACATTGTTTTTAAAACTTTAAAACTAATCATCTTCTCTTGCATTTGTTGACTAACTGGATCTCTTCTGCACATCTTCGCTTCTCAAAGCCTTTTGTGGATACTGCTTTTGTACTAAATCATGATTACAATCACCTGTTGACACTGCCTGTTTAAAATCTTCATTATTTATTTCTTTTTTTTACCTCATTATTAGCCATAATTCCTCTAAAAAACCTCTGTATCCAATGTAGCAAGAATGACGTTACAGTGCTCCAGGTGTGGATTAGTAGTAAAACTGAATAAGCTCTCCTTAGCGTTCCATTTGAGTTTATACCCAGTCTGGCCAGAGTCCATCAAAAATACTTCCTCTACTAGAAACCTCAGCAATCCAGCCATGCCAATTTATACACTTACTGACAAACTACTGCCCAACCATCACCATCTGCAAGCAACAAGTCTAAAGGAGGAAGGACTACTGGGTTTTCTCTCTCATGCACTGCTCATCTTTACAGTTAAGAAGGCATCAGTTTACCATGTTCTCACGTGTATTATTATGAATATGAATTATTTATGGACTGTAAAAACATTATGTGTTAATATTCAGTAAAGCATTTGCTGAAAAGCTTTATTGAAAGCTTTCATTTCACTGTATTACCTTTGTCCATGTTAATAATGGACAAAGTCTTTTTTCCCCTAGTTAGCCAACAAATCTTTTGTAACTTTTACAGATTTAAAAATATCTAAAACTAAAAATCTACATCAAGTTTCCCTTCACTGACTTAACGTCTTCCAAGTCTTTCAAAGGGCAGGAGGATACCCAATGACTGCCAAAAGGCTGTGTCTTCTCAGCTATTTCAGCTGTATACATCCACGGTTTGTAACATTTTCTGATGGATCAAAATAAACAAACCAAGAAGCACCCCCTACTGGTCATTGTGGTGAGTAGATTTGTTGCAGTGCGGTTTTGAAATTCTAAATGAATTACTAAATGCAGAGTTGATCTAGGCAACACAAAATCTAGACAGACAGACAGACAGACAGACCTTTACAAAGATACACTAGATAGATAGATAAATAGATAGATAGATAGATAGATAGACAGACAGACAGACAGACAGACAGACCTTTACAAAGATACAGTAGATAGATAGATAGATAGATAGATAGATAGATAGATAGATAGATAGACAGACAGACAGACAGACAGATAGATAAATAGTCTGTATACATAGATAAGTTATTTAATAATGTGTATCATGTGTATATATGTCTTATTTCACACATTGTGTGCAACTCGACTGGCATTGTGGAAGCAAGTCACTTCTTCAATGGGCCAGAAAATACTTATAGATACTTCATCCTCTCCACCTCTCCAAAACTGCTGTCTACTAAATATGAACCATTGCCCATATAAATAAACTGATTTATATAGCTGAATATGTACAGTGTCTATCGCCAGTCCGTGCACAGCTCGCACAGCTCTTTCAAAGGAAAGGTAAACGTGCCCAAACTTTTAGATGTTTGCCTTCAGACTGCAGATTCAGAGCAGAGATGACCTTAATTGACTGACCATGCTCTCTCACCACACACATACACGCACACTGAAAGCAGAAGCTTAAGCTAGTGAAAGCAGACAGTGGAGTGTGCGATGGTGATGATCCCCAGCCAGGAGATTCCCAAGGGAGCCCCTTCAACCGCCCCCCACTCCCCCCACCATCTCCTTCTCTGCACAAAATGTTCCATCTGTCCCCCTCCTTCTCTGTCTGGGTGCATCTGTCTGCTGGAGCACGAGAGAACTGTCCCTCCACACACACACACACACACATACGTTTATTTGTCTTTCTGTCCCCTCTCTCTGTCTCACTGTCTCCCTAAATATCTCTCAGCTTTCTCTCTGTCTCTCCATCTTTCTCTCTTGTCTGTATTGCTGTCCCCCCACCCCTACACACAGACACACACACACACACTCTCTCTCTCTCTCTCTCTCTCTCTCTCTCTCTCTCTCTCTCTCTATCTCTTTCTCTCTTGCTCTCTCTCACTCCAAATGCAGACAGTTCTCTGGGTTTCGTCCAGGAGCGTTCCTCTCTGGCCAGGTGACATATGTTTTTCTCTGGCTTCTAGTGGAGTAGCAGGTGGGACTGTAGCAGGTACACCTCCAAGAAAAGATGGAGTGAGGCCATAGAAAAGAAAACTGCCACGTGCACACACACTTGCTGCAGATAAATACATCAAAACATGAAAAACATAGGACTAAAGGGAAAATTATTAGCGCTTTAAGCCGGAGTTCATGGAAAAATCCAATTTACACAATTTCCTCTTACCACAAATGGAGATAGTCAGTCAAGACATGTTTATAGATTGCTTCTTCAGTTTCTAAGCTATAGGCTAATGTTGCTAACAAGTGGCCAATTAATGTGATGCAAGCAACATGCACAGTCCATGAACAAAAGTATGGCCAAAATTCTGGCTTCCAGGTGGCTGTTATTCCTGTTTGTAATTATGTGCTGTACCTTGTCTGTTTTATGCAGAACAGTACACCACACAGCACTTTAGCAGGTCTAGGTAAAACTTTACCTAATGGCAGCAGTTGGAAGGCTATATGACACCTACTTAAGCCTTCCATGACTTAAATCTACATAAACATTTATAAAACCTTTTTCCAGCAAGTGTCAGTTGTCATAAAAGCTGCTTTTGGCAGTTGTGATATGCTTTCACTTCAGAAAGTGTTATGATAACTGGCACTTGTTGGAATAATCCTTTTTAAACGTTTGCGTAGGTTTATGTCAGTTATCTTATGTAGATGTCATGTAAGCCTTACGAATGCTGCCCTTCTCCAAAGTGTAACCAAAGTCTACTTAAGATTATTTAACTTAAACTCCATAGTATGGTCACACATATATATAT
>CM067476.1:16794347-16812905 GCA_034552555.1 Semaprochilodus insignis | reverse complement strand
ATATATATATATATATATATATATATATATATATATATATATATATATATATATATGTACATCATTTTATATGGTCAACCAATGACAAGAAAAAATGATGATACATAACTGGAGGCCTACAGAAGTCTGTACATTAGGATTAGACTGTCTTGATTATCAATATTTGCACCTTTTCTCACTCACCTCCATATCAGCATGTCACCTCATTAGCATCCTCATACTCTCCCTCTCTCTGTTTACGCTGAATGCACCAGAATGAACATGCTAGAAATATTACCAGTAAACAACTGGGGTTTTTGGTGCCATGATGTTCAGGAATTTATCTTTGACCATTTCTGATCTGATTGCCAATTATTATATCAAGAAACATTGACTCATCTCTTTAGCTACTGTATACTTCTGTGATCTGGCTAGTACACATTTTATAAACCCCTCACCTTTCATTTTTGTTTTCTGAGCCAGTCCAAAAACTGGTGAATGTCACTGCCACCCTTCCTCTTCCTCATGGTGACTCTTTGTGAATGAAAGCTGAGTGAAATAAAGTGCTTGTGCACAAACAACCAGTAATAATGCAGTTTATGATAAGTACACACAGCTACACAGGATGCTATACCAATAAGAAATAAATGGCAGCAACTACCATCTGCATGCCTGCATGCACCACTACAGTGACACTTTACTGAGCCTTCATGTGGGGTTTCTAACAAATATAATGTAGACATTAATATTAGTGGAATATGTTCTTTTTATGCAAGGCAGAGGGGTGAAAGATGTTATAAAGACTTGCTGAAGTGAGGTGCTGGTGTGGTGGTATGGTGTCGCAAGTGTCCCATCAACAACTGATGGGATCCTAACATTACGCAAAGCTAGCATTTTGGGAATATCTGAATATTGGTGTGGGGGGGCTTGAGCGATGTCCCATCCCCCCAGTATATAGTGTGATTACAGCATTGGTTTAATGCAACAGTTAGGTATGCAGTTAGCACAGTTCTAACTGGTGGAGCAAGCTAAATTAGCCTCATGGGTTGAGTGCAAAAGAAAAGACGCAAGAAGAAGTTTGGGGTAAGGGGGAATTATGTAAATGGGAATTTTTGATGAATCGAGGCTTTTTCACTTTAACTGTTAGTGTTGATATTTGTCTACAGCAAGCGAAAATGTACATTCAAACTATTGCTTCTCATTACTGAAGAAGACAGCATTAATATATATGACAATTAGTGTATCACTAGACTTGGAATGCTTCTGCCCCAATCTACTTGCACACGCAGACATGTTCACTCTGCACTGCATATGTGAACTGCATGTGAATTTGTGTCACCCTGCTGGAATCCAGTGGAGGAGTGAGATCACATTTTTCAGTCAGTTGGGGGTCAACAGAACACCATTAAACAAAGCAACAAGCCAATTTCCTTTGCTTGCAGTAGCTTGCAGAATGAAGTTTGTGAGATGAACTGTGACAGCCATTAAGCCATTTCCCGTTTAGCTAAATGAATGTTAGGATTGCATGTGACACTCTCTCTCTCTCTCTCTCTCTCTCTTTCTCTCTCTCTCGGCACACAGCTGTTTGCAGGCCAAACAGATTTAGAGCTGAGAGTGTGAAACACAGCTTCATACCATTAGAGTGACCTGATGTCCGAATTCCTCTGTCTGCTCATTATAGCCTAGTTTCCGTAAATGAACAAAATAGGGACAACTAATGGTGTTCACTGAGGAGTCTATATGCATGCACAAGTCTTTATGGACTTAGGACTAGCTACTATAATGATATAAACTCTAAACCTCTACTGTGAAAAAGAGCTGTGAAAAGTTGTATTTGCATTTTGCTCAGTATTGACTCAGCTGTGTTGTCCTTATTTTTTTACTGCTTATGTTCCAGGGACACTTAAGTCTGTAATTGCTTTCTAATTAGGTTAATGTTGACACACATTATACATGTACAGAGTAGACCCACTGGTCTGGTCATTTTCCAGTGTCTGGATGTGATGTATATGTTTTACCTTTACCAACTATAAGGTCAGCATGACTTGTTCCTAACACACAGCTTTGATTAAAACTATTAGCTTCCACTTAAATGGTCTGACTCTCTTTAAGTCTGACTGACCTAGTGAGTAAAAACAAAGTTAGCTGACCATTTGCAAAATAAGGACTGATATAACACTCAATCAGTCACTACTTAGTAACCTGAAGTATTCCTTCAGGAGCTCCCAATCCCGCTCCATAGGACCCTCACTTGTCAAGTCAATTCAGCCCTCCCTCCTTATCATATAACATTTACCTCTAATGCTTTAGTGCTAGCCCTAACATTGGCTCATGTGAAGGGGCAGCCTCTATCTCTTAAACCGCCTTGTTACTAAGCATGAGAATTTGATGTCTACATGTCCAGTAACTTAGCAATTTAATGGTTTCCCCGTGACAGAATTATTTTTTCTGTTAATTTGGTCTACATTCATATCTTCTGAATTATCAAACATGCACTGTATGTATGCACTTAATATTTTGTTAAGCCAATATATTTTTGACTGTTAAAATGTCTCAGATGTCTTTCTTTGTGTGCTTCTGAAATTTCATTTGAGCTACTGAACTTTTCTTATTCTGTTAGCACATGTGCTATTCTACCAAGGGATTCCATGGCCTGTAAGTATGGGAGCTGGGACTTGCCAGAATGTTTGCCATCGGACAATTTCATCCCCACTTGTGAATGTAGGTTATCTTCTGGCGGACCTCTGTCTGATTTTCAGAATCATATTGAATGGGTTCCAACATGTAGGGTTGAACAATCATAATTCTCCACAATTGTAAAGAGTTCTGCTTGAGTGACACAGCAAGCTTAAAAAGAAAATTATGGATGTTCATTAAAATTCACAAATACATTGAAAATACCTTTGAAGTGCATTCTGAGTGGCCTTTCAACCCTTATAACCTGCAACCCTTTGAGGTTTTCACTGTGGAGGTCATGGCCTTTGCAGGAAGTTGCAGACATCATCCACTTGTCTCCTTCTGCTGTGGAACAGCACTAACATGGTGAATTTGGAGTGGATGAGACATGAGGATAAAAATGGCTTTTCAGAATAGCAACTGTTTTGCAGGTCTCAACATAGTGTCAGTAATTAGCTAAAAAAAAAATAATGAATACCCGCCATCAAAACTCATAACAGAGTATGGGATTTATGCATGAGACTTTGTATAGAATGCTATGCCGTATCTACCCTCGCAGAAGATGTATGAGCTTTCCTATGTTGTGTTGATATACTCTGTGCTTTTACACAAGAGCCTACAGACTGATGCTAGTGTAGCGTAGCAAATATGCTAATCAAATATGCTGTCAAATTCCAGTGGCTCAGACGTTCCTTAATAACAGGGTTTCTTTCCTCTCCTTTGGCCCAATTACTGTCCTTGGTGAAAGGCCTTTGGGGTGGATGATTTTGGTTTAATATAAGTAAGTTGCAGATCCAGATCCAAGATAGAGAATAAACAAAAGGCTTCATTGTGTTGAACGCGGACTTGGCCATCCTATCTATAATTTCATTCCTCGCGGCTGCTTTTCCCCTCTTTGTGGACCTCATTTCTCATCAGACGAGGAGGCAGAGAGTGCCATTAAAAGCCTGTTCAAATCACAAGATTTACTCACTTACAGAAAATCCTGGCTTTCTCAAAGAGCAAACTGCATAAGCTGTAACTCCAGTTCCAACTATGTCATTATCACTCTTTAGCTGTGTTGTTCTGCGTTGTTTTGAACATCAGTTGTTGACTGTGTCATTTCTTTGGTCTAAACGAAAAAGAAAATAAAAACAGTATGATTTTTTTTATATGAATATGTTCTCATGTGGGGACTTTTGCATAGCAAACTCACCACTGAAGATTTCTGTAGGGTTATGTCAAATGTAACAAAATTAGGTAACACTTTGCTGCAGGTCTTGTTCATAAGGCTGCATGAACTACATGAGCTTGTCATCAAATCAAACCAAATCACATTTACTGTCACATCACACTTACACAGGTGTGAAAATGAGTGAAAATCTGCATAGTCCATTGCAGTACTTGAATACAAACATATATACACATTACAAAATAAATATATATCATAATGAACACCAGAATAGCTTTGTATATCCATGATAACCGGCATAAGCATAAACATAAAGTGTCTAATAGCTGTTGTCTCTTGATTGTTGACTCTTGTTTTGCTACTGTTTATATCACTTCTTTTGTTTATTGCAGAACGTGGAATCCTGATGCAAGTGGGTGGCAGTTGTTATAGTGGTCACTTGTCAAGAGATTCATTGTTATGTTTACCCTTCCTTTCACTGCCTATCTGTCCTTACATGATCCAACCGGGAGCAGAACCTTCAACACGATTGACAAGAGATTAGAAAAATTATGTCAACTTGACATCAAAGTTGGCAAATGCAAGCTTTATTGCAATAAATGTTAGAAACGTTTATGTAGGTTAATAATCAACCGCACGTGACATATGCAAGGACAGGCCTTGCCACTGCACCTGACTGACTGTTGCGCATGCTTTCCATTCTGACTCATGCTGTTGTGTTGGTAGCATCCTTTGCAAGCGAAGTATGCCTTGGAGAAGGTTCTGACAGCAATTTGAACAGTTGGAAATGTTTGAGAGGGGTCGCATGGTAGGGCTCCGGGAAGCACGATCAACATATTGCTCGTCATTCCTGTCGTGCAGATATTACCATAGTACACTGTTAGTGGCAGCATAAAGAAGAAGGCATGCACCATGAAGGATCTGGTAGACCCTCTAGTCGACAGCGTTGGCAAACATGGTGGTCTGGTACCATACTGAGACATACTTCTGTATGTGTAGCCTAATAAATATTGCCCATATTAGTCTATCAGTCTTTTTCATCATTAATTGTTCCTGGTAAACTTTATCTTTCTTCCGAATAGCACTAAAAACCAACACTTCCTATATATATATAGTATTACATATTTGTATGGGTTAAAGTCTGAGCCTATTTAATGTAATGTTCCCATTCCCGCCTACAATACTGTTAATTTACCGTTCTGCCTTTTCAAGCGTATGTGCAATTCTCTTTGGTATTTTTGGCTTTTTTAAAAGGTCATAGTCTCTCTGTGCAACAGACAATGTTCCCCAAAAATTATTTCACCTTAAACTGCCAGCATTGAGTGTGCAGTTTGTTAACAAAGGACTCTTGCACCATGTCTGAATATTGTGTTTGTACAATTAAGGAAAGTGTTTGTATTGCAGTGATATGTCCAACATCTTGCTTTGTTCATATATGGGCATTTTATTGCCTTCTCACTGCCACTAATCTCATATAGGCTAGTTTTGTTTATCACATGCCTCTTATGGGCTGTTGCGTTAGTGCTGAGGGTCTAAAGCACAAACACTGTGGAGAGCACGAATGGGTAGTGTCTCTGTGGAAGACGACATACCGGTGATTATTACTTCATTTGCAGTAATTGTTTCCCCTTGTTTATTGGATGGTTTAATTGAGGCTGATGGAGAACACCTGGGCTGGCAGGGGTGTTTAAAGGACGTCTCTGCTGAAAAGTAAGCAGACCAGAAAAGTTGAGGTGACTTATGAGCCTTGGTCATGTGCTTTCAAATCAGTCTGATGGGTCCAGCAGAGTGTGTTCTTCAGCTCAGAGGATGATGGATTCCCATTTTGAGTCTTGGTTCATCTCAGTGGTTCTTCATCATGCACTCAGCGCAGTGCTTAGCCAAGGGTTGCACTCTGGAAAGCTGCTTTAGCACGATGTTCTCAAAATTTACTATACACTGCAAAAAGTAGGAGAACTCTACTCTGTTGTAGTGCTTAGGTTTAGTCTCACTCTTAAGATAACGGCTTAATGGATCTTCTGTCTGTCTTTAATGGATTTATCTGTCTTGATAAGACTCAAAACTGCCTGAGTGCAAGTCCTCCATATCATGCTTTGCTTAGTAACTGTTTTCTTGTTGTATCTACTATTGTTGAACATCAAACAGAGCTATGGTGATCATAACCATCTTTACTGGACAATACAGCTATAGCATAGCTGGTAGGCTGCCTACTCACGCAGTAACTAAAAGGTCTGCTAAGTTGGTGCACACACAATCAATTCAGTACATTTCTGTGTTCGTTGAACCAAATAACTTAACCTAAATGCATAAACAAAATATGTGCATCAAAATAAATATGAGTAGTAAAGGATCAGCAGAAGTGCCAAATGTGAAATCGAAGTAATACATTTTAAACCTGTTTTATTTAGATGCACCACAAATGAAATATTTTTATTAATCTGTTCATAAAGAAAACATCCAAAAATTAACAAGTTTGTTTTTTTTTTAACATTTACATAAGCAATATTTCAACTTCATTCTATTATTTGGGAGACTTTGTTGTAACACAACAAAAAGTTAGTTAAAAGGACATAGTACTTTAGCCTGAAATGCTTAAAAATTGTGCAATACTGCGGCGACCAAGATTCAAATAGAACATTTGTGAATTCTGTGACTGTTACACACAACTTGAAGAACATAAAATCATGAAAACAAAGTTACTTTCACGGTACAAAACAAGGTTAATCTTGTGAAATATTGACTGATTGTTGTAAAAATGTATGTCTGATTGTTGTCAAAATTTGTAAAGACATTGCTTTAAGAAAAAAAAAAAGATTTTACCCCACAGTAGTTTGTGCTTGACTGATGAGGAGGCAGGATGCAAGTGCAAGTCAAAGATTTCTCGTTATCCAAGATGAAATCCAAACAAAGTCAAACAAAACAAAGAAGCAATACAATAAATATGCTATAAAAGAAACACATACTGGACAACATAAATGCAGAGACACAAAAACACCAAGCAAAGACAAATTAAACAACTAGGGGTATAAATACACAGAGCATCTGGGGCTAACATGAGAGTGGGGCTACAGATCACACAGGTGAGGAGCAAGGCAAAGGGGTGGAGCAAAGAAGGAGCTGGAAAACAAAAACAAAAGCACATGGCAGGTGAGCACATGAGGGAAAGTAAACAAAGTCAGGAACAGGCAGCATCAACAAAAGACAGGGGTAGGGCAAGACAGGATGTGACAGTGCCTTAGTGTCTCTGAATGTTTTGAATTTTTCATTGTGTTTGTTTTTTACGCACTAAAATGTGTATGTTACATCAACACAATGATTGTTATATGTAAGTAAACATTGTAATACTACATTTATGTATTTGCGTTGAAGAAAAAGGTCATACCTTGTCTCATTAAAGTCGGGAGCTTTAGCAGTGTAGCTTGTTTATTTAAGGTGGAATGAAGCAGGAAGATGCTCTGTGCATCATAGCTCCCCAAAAAATCAGCATCCGGTTTCTTCCACCACTGTGGTCAGCAGCGAAATTTGGAAAAGTTGGACGCTTGACATATCATTCCACTTTTGGCTGCGGAACACTGCTGCTGGCAAAATGTTCTGTCGTGGCTCCTTTGGAACGATGGAATATCCTTCTTGCCATCGTCAATCTAGAGCAAATGTGCCTTAGAAGTGGGCCTTCAGGTAGTGTTGTAGTGCTCAAGTCCAGTCTCTGTTGCAAGATGGCTTTAGGCTTAACTGAGAATCGTTGCTCTATGTACACCTCCTGCAGTAAAACTGATGAGGCACTAACCCAACACAGTGATATATATGACCGACGGGACAGAGTGTGGCAGCCATCCCACTGGTCATGGCACTGATAGCTATTTCTCATTAAAGAACCTTTGAGTGTACGAGACATGTCGCAAGACCGTCTCAGAAATGCAGACAGAGGACAGAGCTGGTAAAAAAATTACAGAACAGTTCTTGCTGTCAGTCCATCTGCCACAGAGAGCAGCTTCTTTGCCATTCTAAAGGTCAAATGAAGGCTAAATTGAGGTCAAATTATGCTTCTGCATCTGCAAATCTATGAACATGTGTGCTTGTCATGAACAAACATGCAGCATAGCTGTTCATTGACTTAATTGAACATAATGTTGATATTCTTGCCAAAATACCACCTAAAGAAATCATACATTTTTTCAACCATTGCAGTTTGCTTTGACGATAGTAGAAGTAGCTGGTGTTATTATGTAATGGTGTAAAAATTTAATAGCAGACTTTTCTGCGTTGTCATTTCACTGTGCAGGAGTGGTAGCTTGCCGTTAGCATGGATGTAGCAATATTCATATTTCAACCCCTTTAGAACCTCATAATTCAGACGTTCAAGCCACATTTGGTGCAAAAAATGTATTACAAATTCTATCTTGTTTGGAACACTTTTTTTGGTCATGGGTCATAATAACAGCAACTTCCAATTAGTTTTGCAATGGAGAAATCCAGCTTAGACACAAAGTTGCTAATATGACCATAGCTGTTGTGATGAAAAGAAAAACAACAGAAATAATAATAAAAAAAGTTTTTCAGATATTTTACTTGATATCATTGTGGGTCTTGTCCCAGCACCCACACAAACAGATGCAGTGCCCTCAGATTCACAAAACATGTTGAGGTACTGCACTCACACTGTGATTACCAGGCATGGGAGTATAATATATAGAGAAACTACACTTACAGAGAAGCTATACTTAAATGAAAATTTATGGCACTGGTGAAGAAGAGGTGTGACCACAAAGGACTGTTTAATATAGTAATTGCTCTTTATTAGCAACACATGCTTACAGCACAAGACTGAATGCTTGGTGGTTAACCACAGAACTGGAAAAGTTGGAGCAGCCAGCGTGGGTGAGCATGACTCTCTCTGCCAGTAAACATAAACAAGCACCAAATAACAACAACCAACAACACTAGTATTTACTCTAACAAATCAGAGACATTTACTTACCAGAATAACAGACAGCTGTAATGCTACTCATAGCCAGGCTCAGCAACACCACAGTGGCAAAATCTTGTGCAATTAAAATTTTAAATATGGAATGAAATTAGGTGGCAAGACGTTTGTTTGTTTGTTTGTTTGTTTGTTTTAATAAACAAAATAACAATAAAATGTAAAATTAGCTTGGCATTAAAATACTATCAGAAACGCTATAGACACTTTAAAAGAGATAAACATTTATTGTAGAAGCGTGTACATATTTTAACATTATAAGCTTAGCAGACAAAAAATGAGTCACCTGTGACTGAAATGGATGGCTTCCCTGGCACACTTCTGAGGAGAATTTCCTGTAGACTGGAGACTCCTCACTGCTGGTAGACCTATATGACTGTATGCTTTGATACACCTACAAATTCAGCTACTTCCTTTACACTATGGCCTTTGGCACACCCTAATGTAATCACTCCTTTCTGCCAATCACTAACATTTGCATTGAAACCCATTTTCCACACATTGAACGTGACATTCACTGCACTGTACCAACTCTTCTCAATCTATGAATCCTGTCTCACAGGTATTTATAGCCTGATCATCCTCATTCAGGGCCGTCTGCAGATACCTGAAGTTACTGCCATCAAGGTGACAATTTTTTTTTGTCTGATGGGCTCATGTATCTTTGCACTAGTGTAAATCTGCCTAAATAATGCAATATATTAACACAAACCACTGAATTCAGAAGGGCCATCAATTGTGTTTTCATAACTAAGAATCTTACAGCACTTAGAGGGAATTGATTGTTCAACAATTGTTTAATGGTCCTCATCCATTCAGTGTCACTTGGAATGAGGAACACAGATGAATATTTGTTTTTGCATTTTTGTTATTTTCAGTAGGTCTACTCAGAGACCTGAATCTGTACATGGAAAGTATTAACCCTTAAAATCCTCGTCTGTCACTATCACAGCTTGAAGTTGTAGTCTGCGTCAGGAGGTTAATCTAACACTTTCCTGTGCCATAATTTTGTCTTCAGAGTGAAACCTGGTATTCAGTGCAGCTGTGAGCCACTTACACCACAGCCCACCTCCACAATATTTCAGAGTGAGGAGGGGAAAAAAGAAACGGTCAAGGATGGTAACCTAAACAAGACAGTCACTTTGAATAAATGGTCTAGGGTCGTAATCCTGTGTGTTTCTGTTTCGCTGGCCATATACGGAGAGAAACCGCTCTGCTCAAGCACAGCAGAGCACAGCCAGCCGGGGGGTGGGAGGCTTGGGGAAGACTGTTTACACACCGAATAATCAAACCGATATGATTTTTTTTTTTTTTTTTTGTCAAAACTGTGATAGAATCACTGGGAGGACATTAATATCTCAGGCCTCCTTGACTTTGGCAGGTTCAAGAGCAGTGCAAGCAGATGTTTCAGTAAGGAGGCAGATCTAGACGCAAGCCGGCCTTCGTGTCTGGACCGGCTCTGAGCTGTTTATGCAATCCACACACGCATACGCTAATGTCTCTGGAACGTTATCGATCCTTCAGAACACAGGAGCTGGGGAGAGCATAAACTGATACATGGATTCCTGCCTTTATTCTCCTCCGCTTTTTTCCCCTCTGTAACGATGAGTTTAACAGAGCTACCTCTTTGAAAGACCCAACGTCTAGCTGGTGCTGTGTTGTAATGTGCCTTTATTGGAATGGCAGTGACGCATCTGGTTGGAAATATCTCTAATCCAGCATTGCTGGAATGGAAGAGAGGAAGAACTGAAAAGTTCTTCAACTCTTCAGAGAAATGATATGAAATGAAATGACATCTACAGCCGCTGCCTTGCTTGAATAGCTCATGTTTTTTCACTTCAAATAGGAGGTACTGTCACTGATCTAGAGTGTAGGCTAAGAACGCAATTAGAGTGTTTATGCTTTCTGGCCAGTGAGTAACAAGGTAAAGAGCAGCAATATGTCATTCGATATATTCTAAAATGTACTATGGAAGCTGTTATGATCACCTCAAACCTTCCGACTTAGTCATAGGCGTGAATTAGATGTTTGAACTACAGTTTTTGTGTTCATGGACAGGACCGGTGCTGTGAAAGAATAACCAGCCTCTACTTTCACTGGGAAATGACTTTAGACAAGAGAAGGTGATACTGCAGCAGGTGAAATCTTCATTAAAGAGGTGAAATGAGGGGAAGATAAATACTGTTTCTTTCTGTCTGCGTTAATGATAGAGGCAGGGGGAGGTAATGAAAGTCGAGTTACACTTTATGACTCCATCTGCAGTTATTTTTCCAGTTCCACCTGACAGTGGCTTTACTGCCATTACATATTCAACACTTTTCATTAAATATACAGAAATATCTATTTCTTGGAGAAGGGAGCCAAGGGTCCAAGCTCTTCTATTATGATTTTCCTTTGTGGTTCACTGGATAAAGCAAGCAGGTGCGAATGGCATTGGGGCAACCAATCACAGGCTATACAAAATTGATTATGTAAAAGATTCTACAGGCATTCTTTACAGCAGTAACTGTGTCAAAGCTGCTTTTTACTAATTGTTTTACCATGAGTTGTTTTATATATATAAATAAAGCAATGTATATAAATCTCAAGGTTTGAGATTTTATAACTCCAGCAGTCCTTAGCCAAATTTCTGGAGTCTGAAGGCCAAACCTTTGGGGTTGGCAACCCTTTCTGCATTAGGTAGTAACTGGCAAAGGCCTCTGGGCTTAATGTGGAACCAATATATCTTCAAAAGTTTCTACAACGTTCAATTATCTTGCTGTCATTATTTAAGCTTCTGTCTGACTGTATATAGCAGACAAGATAAGTAATCAAGTTCCATGCATTAAACTTAATAAAAAATACAGCTAGGATAGCAACTACATAAATTATAAAGTCACAATCAGATCAATGCGTTAGCCAAGTACTAGTGCTTGTGCATAGAATTTCATCAATAATACACATACATACATAGACACAACAACAAGGGCTATCATAATATATTATATACAGAATGCAAACTAAATGTGTTTTATTTGTATAGCACATTCCCAGATGCAATATACATAATAAAAGATAAAATGCTTAAAATAAAGCATAATAAAACAAATAACAGGAGCAAATAAATGCACATGCATATTTACACAACACAAATGTCTGTGTCAGAGGAATGTCTGTGAACATGTGCTCATTATGAAAATTAAATATTGAGGGTATTTACAAGAATACACAATTAGAGTAGATTCATTACAATGTGAAAAATGAAAAGTCAGCTTATATGACAACTGTCTATTATTAAGCTGAGGGCATTAGAAGTAAAAGTTCTCCTGACATCTGACATTTTGTGCTGTATCTCAGTTAGGTAAACAATATAGAATATATATTTTGTGATAATGGGGCAAGTGCTTACAGACAGACTACAGAAAAATACAGCTTAGGTGGACAAATTTCAGCTGGATTTTTTTACAGTGTATATAACTATAAAAGGTGGCTGGTTTTATGTGGGTGTTAAAAGTTGCATTGCATCCCTGGTTTGAATTTTTGCATTCACTTAGATACCTGCCTAAGACCAGTACCATAGCGTGCAGATAACTTTTTAACATGTGCAAGAGATCTAGTAAAGCTATTAAACTACAAAGTGCATTTATAACTGACCGTACCTGAAAAATTCTTTACTAGCATAGACAAGGGCTGATTTTATAAATACATATGTTTTTTTGAAACCAACCCAAAGAAAAATCATGCAATTGTATTTTGTTCCTTTTGTGTTTTGTTACTATTTTGTTCACACACTTTCCTAATGTGTACTCTCAGTGCCTATCAGGTTTAGTAATTAGAGGTGAGCTAATGAGTTTAGTATTCCACCAACAACTGAGAGGTTTATTTTACAATATCTGCTGCAAATGCAGTTATATAAATAATTTAACTGGACTGCATTAAGTTAACATTTCATAATTAACATCAGGCCATGATACTGAAATACTTTTCAGTTATTTCACTTAAATTCGGATGGGACTGAAACATCAGTGTAACTGATTAATATAGATTTTTTTCATTAATTCAGTTATTTATTTGTTTATTTGGCATCTGTTGTTCAAAGCATTATATAAAACATTCAACTGAATCTGAACTGATTTGAAGTTTAAGATTGACATCCGGCTACAATACTGTCTGCTACTTTTGAACTGAAATGTTGCATTGGACTAAAAACAAGACTGCTCATCAATACAAAGCAAAGCTAAAAAGACACAACAGGAAACAGACAGACAGACAGACAGCAGTTCACCGAGAGTCAGAAAGTGTAGACCAAAATGTACCCTAGCCATGATCTGGACTGACCTGGGCACAGCTCAGACTGGAAGAAGAGTGTGAGGTTCTGTTATTGAGATTGGAGGAAAAAACTGAAGGCTCCTTTGGGAGGCTTAAAGGTAACAGGCCTGAGGAATCCAACCATTACGCCAACAGGAGCTACTTCATCACCTCCCTGTCCCGTCTCTACCAAAACACACGCACTGTCGAGCCTTCCTCATGAATACCAGCTGCTGGGACAGGGGAAAAAATAGGGCGACTTTTATCCAGTCGAATGCCTTTGAGGTTTGTTCTCCCTCTCACGATTTTGTAGACGTAAACATATAAATAAAAGGAGTTATGGTCCAATATTTACACTTAACAAAGCCCAAATGAAGCCCTGGGGGAGTGTGAGTGGATATTTTCTGGGTGTTAAATCAGTTTAAAGAGCTGAGGACACAGGTTAATATGCGCCACCACGGGAGAGCCACCAGGAGAGAGCTTCTGACGCTTCCATCATTGAAGTGCTGTGTGTTTATATACAGGGACAGGTCTGAGTAAACAGCCCATGGGGCCGAGTCATGGACATGACATGCTCTCAACTTTATTCATCATACTATTTATTTTAACTAAAGCCTGTATTAACTGACTTACACCATCCAGCCATGAGCTAATTAGTAAATGTCTAAATCTGGATGTGTCTGGTGATCTGGTGCAGTCGAGCAGGGAAAGCTTCGGGGAATGAACAGACGTTTAAAGAGAAATTCTTAAACATTTCAATGTTGAATGAAGTAGATTTGCTTCTTCTTAGTTTGGCTTTGGAGCTTTGAAGCTAATGTAGCTAACAAATAATAGAATTATATAATGCAATCTCTATTCCAAATGGTCACATAACTATCTCAAACTATTTGAAGTTATTAATGTAATTTCAAATAGACTTGTAAATGCTGTTTCTGACGTTGTATGACATGCTGTTAAAGGCCCAGTATCAGAGGGTGTATATCCATGTTTAGTGCCAACACATGGCAAATAAAAGTCTATAGAAGCCACAAATGTAGGAGAGAATAAGCACATGAGCCACATACATCAACCAGATATGACTACATTAACTACACCGACCTGGTATCATTGTCCATTCTTTGGGTAAATCAGACACAGCTGTGCCGCTGGGGGATTTAAACACCTCAGTTCCACTGCTGGACCGATCACAAACGTCCAGGCAACAGCATCCTGTGGGCAGTGTCCTGCGACCACTGATAACAAACTGTATAGCAACAGATGAGCAGTTATCTATGCCTTTACATCTACAAGGTGGACCAACAAGGTAAGGTAAGAGAGAATAATTGAGTGGACACAGTGTATAAAGCTTCAGCAGCACTGCTGTGTCTGATCCATTCACACGAGCGCAATACACACTAGCACACCACCACCACGTCAGTGTCACTGCAGTGCTGAGGATGATCCACCACCCACATATATTCTGCTCTGTGATGGCCCTTGGTGGTCCTGACCTTTGAAGAACAGCGGGATAATAGAGTATGCTGAGATACAGATGGACTACTGTCTGTAATTGTAGAACTACAAAGTGCACCTTAACTTAACTGACTTAAAATGGATGATGAGCTGATGAGACACAAGGCAGGTGTACTTAAAGAAGTGGGTGGCACGTGTACAGGAAATCACCTGCCCCTTTAGGCCCCTTCCACATCTATGTAAATAGTTTTGAAAATATATATTTAAATGTATGTTCACTGAAAATTAAGGTTTTTTAAATATGCTCTTCAGGGTTTTTTGAAACAAATCTATTCACACAGTTTTTGTGTGATGAAGTTAGATTATTCATATTTCCTCTACTTACAGAAAAATCATACAAAATGTACAAATGTAGACATCCCAGATGATGTTATATACAGAATCATTCAGCATGTGCAATATACTTCCTTCTAATCTGCTAACAAGCACAAAAATCTAATGTGTTGGACACATCTTTAATAGCTTTATATAACTGTGATGTTGCATGGAAATTATGATGCACACAATCTGCAGCCTGCAACTACACGTGTGAAAGTTTCTCCATGGAAAGCCAACCTTGCAGGCTCACAGTTTGCATGGTTCCAGTCTAGTCTGACATGGGCTTTCATTACTTGCTAGGTACCTTAGCCTTGTAGCTCCATTGCAGAACTAAAGAAGCAAACTTCACACACCAAACACGTTTTGGTGATAATCATATCTTCTGTATGAGACTCAGATCCACTTAGCATTGCTTTTAGAATATTCCCAACCACACTGAGCTCTAAGCCTAACACAAAAGGATGTTTTGTGTGTTTAGACAGACACTATAGCACTATCAGCCAGGTGTTTTTCACCCATGTGTGCTATCCAGAAACAATGAAGGTCCTACTGCAGAGAAGGTGGGGTGCACTGCATCTCCAGATGACCCAGTTACCGGACCACTCTTGTGTAATGGTATCCTGTTAGTGTTTGTGAACGAGGGAGGGAAGTATTGCATTGCAGGAAAACGTGAAAACCAGATCGTGCGGCCCAGGAAGGGCTTGCATGACCGCCTAAGACTGCTCAACCAGGCTGAGTGGTCAGCAACAAAGCATCCTCCTCTTCTCCACAGGGAGCATCAATCAAACGCTCTGCTCCACTGGCCGAGAGGTGGGTCACAAAAACAGTGTCTCTGTCACACACACACGGAGGCCTCCTCCACCCTGCATATCTGACATTTTTAGCTTTGAACTGCACACGGCCTCTGCTCCCTTAGGAGGTAACGCAAATACACAAAATAACTGACCCCTAAACCACCTTCAACCTCTGCCTTCCTCAGCCGTGGGATACACTCTTCATACTGGGAGGCAGGAATATTGGGTATATTGGGAAATATTGGGTTAAAAGAATATCACATTTAAGGTTTTCACCATTCACCGCAAATATAGTTGGATTACATGAGGAGTCCATTTTAATGAATAAACATATGCAGAACTTTGGGCATCCCTGCTGAGTTGACACTAATGAAACTAAATGAATCATAGAATGTGGCCTGTGCAAAAGTTATGGCACATTTTACATCCTTGTTTGTAAAAAGCAAATACATATAAACTGTCCACTAAATTTTACAGTAATCCCCATACAGTGTGTATTATCTTGTTTTCTTAGAAAATCAGGAACATTTGGACCAAGGTATCTAAACTTTTGTATATGACTGTAGCATTATATCAAAAAGTGTCTGACGCGCATTGTCAGCACATTTGTTTGGCATTAGTCAGAACCCGGGGACCACCACAGAGCAGGTCTTATATGTGTGTTGAATCATTCTTTCCACTGTAGTGACACTGACATGGTGGTGACATGTTGATGTGTGTTGTGCTGGGATGAGTAGATCAGACACTATCCACCAGTGCCCCCCTTCTCTTTTGTTGATGGTGGTTTTGTTTACAATACATCAGCAGTGCTGAATATGTAGGTCTAGATACTACATTAAATAAAACAAAGTAAAAACAAAGCTAAAAGCAAAACAAAAGTAATCCAAAAACATACAATTTTATTTAAAACATTGATATGTAAATCAGAGCCCCGGATCTTTAGAAAACATTCCCTGTGTTTTACTGAGAAGTACATAACAATATGGGGGGAAAAAAACTTTGAATAATCTTCAAAATGAAAATACAGACTCTAAGGGTGCAGAACTGCCTGAGGCTGTATGGGTATTTTCTGTATGGCCCTTTACCTCTCCACATCTGCTTTAGCTTTCAGCTGACTGACTGGCCATTGTTTTTGTGATGGTATTGGTGGAAAGGGGGTACACCATCTGGTAGTGTTTAGGGGCTGGTGGATGGAGCGGGTGGGGGGGCAGCGCTGGTGTTTTGGGGGGATCCAGAGAGCTGCCTGGGCAGAAATACAACTGAGCTCTGCAACGGAATAACAAACCAAATTGAAGGCTGGTCCTGCTGGAACATCTGGCCTACGTTTCTGGCAAAGACCATCACACTGGCACACTGGAGAGGCCTCTTTGTATCTGTGAGTAAAAATAAGCGCCAGGTTGTTTGATTTTCAACATGTGCTGCAAATTTTTGTACCACAAAAATGATTTTATAGAAGCTTAAATAGAACACTGCGCAATTCTCAAAGAAGCTGCCCCAGATCATCTGAAGGCATATGCAATGCATTTTCCAGAATCATCAGGGGTTTACAAATCATCCAACAACATTGCGTTCTTAAGATCATTGTTTTCCTTTAAATTACATTTGCACAATTTCCCCTCTTACCCCAAACGCATTCAATCAGCCAAGACATGTTTGGTGTCTGAAGTTTGCTTCTTTAATTTTGCACTGGGGCTTTCAGCTGCAATCCTGCAAAGCTGTGTGGTAAAACTTTCACACTTCTAGTTGCAGGTTGCATGTTGCACAAAGCCTAATTTCATACAGCATCACAGATATAGGAAGCAATTAAAGATAAACCAAAGCTGTTTACAACACATTTAATTTGTTTACAACACATTTAAACCTGGCTTGTATGACTTTTCTGGTAAGGGGTGAAAAATGTATAACCTAACTACATATGCACAATTCACAATACAACACACACAATACAAATAACATGTTTTGTTCAAGTAGAAATAAGACAGCATGTTAAATTTACATGTTTTAACTTACTTTCACTTAGAACGTTAACAATTGTATCGTTTGACAAGGGTGCCCAAACTTGCAAATGTAGATGCAGGCCTAAATATTCATAACAAATGTTGGTACATGCAACCATTCAAACAGCTGACGTGCTAACTTTGACTGTCTAGCTAAACTAGCTAGCTAGTTAGTTAACTGGTTAAAAAGGTATAAGGAACATTATTTGAAGACGTTATTTGTTTTATGTTGTTTTCAATGATGAGTCAGTCAAAATCAATCGTTTGAATATTGTTCAAAGTGATCATGATATTTAATATTAGCAGCATTTCAAGCTGACCTCATTGATTTGAGACAGTTGAAACACTTTCCAAACAAGTTTAAAGTAAGTGCAATGCAAGCCACATTTAATTACATATAAGTTTCAAGCAAGTATTGCAGGCAACTATTAATGCCTTCCCATATAAAGCCTACCGTGCAGTAGAAAACACTTTGTCAGTTCAGCCTAAAAAAAGAATAGATCATGTAGTAAAAAAGCATTTAACTTGTTTTATTTGACTCAAATAAATATTTGAATCAAAGCAAAATAAATAGATGAACAAAAGAATTAAACCTCAATTAAAACATCAAACACTTCAAATCAGCTTCTCCTCAATCCACTTTTTACAATCCAACATTGCTAAACTAAACTAAAACCAAATTTTAGACCAAACATGTTTAGGCTGATAAACTGTATTTGTGTTAGGTGGGATAAACTGTATACATTTCATTTTTGGCTAAAACCAAGTGAGTAATAAAAAAACAAAAACATTTGCATCTGTCAGATGTTTTATTGTTTCATGTGTTTTGCCTTAAAAGGTCTTGGC
>CM067476.1:16720442-16794251 GCA_034552555.1 Semaprochilodus insignis | reverse complement strand
GGGGGGGGGGGGGGGGGGGCGTGCATTTTGATGCTGGTCATTAAAGTGTCTCCTAAACACAGACTGGAGTTCAATTGTGACCCTCTTTAGGACGACTAAACAGAAGAGAGGAACTGCCCGTGCGGAGTGTTTCGCCTGTTCTAGTCAGAAAGATAAGCGCAGTCACTCTGGTAAAGAGCAGTCCTAGCACAACCCCAAACCAACCCCACCTCCCCCCACCCCCAAATTAAAGACTGTAGATAATCCATCATCTTCCATCATAGGGTGTAGACAGTGTTCTATATCCATATGCAAGTGAAAGTATTGCTACCGCACTAAAGTACTGACTCAGGCAAAAGAAAAAACTTGTATAGGAAGAATTAAAAAATGCTACACAACTGTAGCAAATTTTTTTAATACAGCCAGAATTTATCAGTATAGAATCTGAAGTTCGCTAGGTGCTATTTTTGGGGATAGTATGATAAACCCAAAAAAGTCAGAGATGGGATCAATTGTAAAGCAGTCCAGGAGTAGAATGTAATGAAGTTTAACTCAAAAAAGTGTGACTAGATGTTTGCCTACAAGGCCAGAAATGGGGAGTAACTAGAGGGGAGGCAGGATGGGCAGTTGCATTGGGGACTGCAGCCAAAAGGGGCATACGATGATGTGCCCCTCTAGGCTCAGACTGCCCTCAGCAATACTGGGAGATTTTATGCCTGGTAGCCTGTCTTGTCAGTTGCACAAAGGTGATTTAAAGTAGACCACAGAGCAGCCACAACTTTTAATTCATAGTATTCCATCGACTTCACACATTCACACTGCCGCCATTTTGGAAAGCAACTCACAATTTTGCGCACGTAATATTAGAAGTGCACTCATTAGTGCCATAGGTTTGGGACACAGTGTTAGATCAGCCAGTGAGACGCATTCAACAGTTGAGCGGCTCCAGTGCTAGCAGAAGCATTAAACATCCTCAAAGTTAAAGTATTTCTTGATTAAAGATGAATTTACTGAGGTAAAGTAATATGTTTATTTAGGTAAGCTGATGTGAGCTTCTTATTTACCAGATTCCTGTTTGTCATTATACATCATTCAGGCTTTGTTGTAATTGTAGCACCATTTAAGATGGAATGGAAAGTTCAAGTATGAAGCTGACATAAAATAAGTTAACTTTACTTGTGTGTGTGACTAAATTATATGACTCTACCAGTCTAGCTAATCTTTCCCTCATAGTGATTCTCTGGACCTGCATCAAATATAACCTATGATTGTTTTTGCACTGGTGCCCATACAGTCCTAGTTACAGCACTGACCAAGACTCTTCTCTGTTCTATGTGGGAGGACAAATGGCCACAGGCCATTTTGTTCACTTATTTGTTCACTAGGACTGTAATGCACTGCTTTGAACTTATGCTACATCTAATTCTGCATTTTGAGTCTTCTTTTCTGATTGAACTGACTCTGACTCTTGTGTCTAATCTCAAGGGTATGTTGGACTTTAGCCAGTTTGTTCTAGCTAGGATATATTCTCTGAGTAAATAACTAAACACTAATGTAAGCTGCTCTGGATAAGATCATCTAATTGCTGTTAAGGCAAGCGATTTAAAATTTCCTGAATAATAAGATTCCTTTTATTACTGATGGTCTTGTGCAGAAGGGTCCCAAATTCTAATAAATGTCTCCGATAAATGTATAGGTGCACATTAACAAACCTTGCAACAACAGTGTAACTACTGGCAATGTATTAATTGTTAAAAATGGTTTACAGTAATACAGCTTATGTAAATATATATTTCAGTTTTCCATTGTGCAATTAGACAGTGATATCTCGATCATTACAATGTGGGCTCACTTTGGATTAATAATGTAGGTAATATACCATACTATTATTACTATTATGTTATTATAAACCAAACAGTGAACACATCATCAATAGTTACGTTGTTTTTGTGTGCATTGTTACACTTTGTCTGAAAATGCCCAGAAATGCACCAGAATACAGTACCTACACATGTAAAATATACAGTATAAAGCTACTTCACACAGAATGAGGTCAGATTGATGCACAGATACCTCCCTCTTTTACCACCACAAGTTTCTTTTCTCGGCTTTGATTCAGTCATCTGCCTCCAATTTCTCTCTTGTGCGTATTATTAGCTCCTTTTCGTCACTTTGCGGATGGTGTGTTTGTGGGTTTCGCAGCTTTTGGTTCACATCTGGGAGCCAGGACCTGTTTCTGTGGTGATGCGCTTGTTGCTTTAGTGTGACCTACAGCGAGTGATCTCACAGATTGACCCACTGGTCAGGCAGCTCATTTGCTGTACACAACCAGTGTTATTACTGCTGATTCATTAATTTTACTTATGTAGCCATTTAATTAAATCATTTAAATACACTCACATTGCACAAATGGGAAATATAGAGACAAGGCAAGACAGGACAAGTGACACAGGAGGTGGAAATAACAGACAACATAAGGAAATGGCACAGAAAACACACACTAACATCAGCATAATATCTCTTCTGTTTACAAATGTGGTATGGGCTGAAATTATGGATTTTGCTTTTTATCTGAGGTTTTTTTCAGAGTTTTATCAGTTTGTCTGTAATCATCGACAACTAGTAAACAATTAAACAGTGTATAAAGTGTATGTGGAGGTGTTTTGTGTGTAAAGAAGTGTAAGGAGGGTGTAAAGGTGTAAAGATCTGGGAATGTCACTACTAAGTTTGTAGATATTGAAGATACTAAATGGGGATGTGTACCCCCTTTGGTAGGACTCAGTGTTTAGTTAGCAAATGCAAAATCAAATTTATACTGAATATATGATAAGATTTAAGAGTTCTCTGTGAATACTCTTTTAATGACCTCACAAAAGTTATATTTATCTGTTCTTCGTGGTGTGAAGCACAACCAATCATAAATATGTTCTTATTGCACATTTTGTGCCATTATACATTCCTACCTTACAAAGAAACAAAACTGCCTACGAACAAGGCTGACTTTCTAAACACCAGTTTCTTAATCGAATATTCCATTCCACCTTAAATGCTACAGATTACACAGGTGCCAGAATGTAACTGTGGCATCATTTAAGATGGAGCGGAAATTTTGTAAAACAAGCTGGCAAATAGAATTCCAACTTCAGTTCCCACATCTTCAGCAAGATCCTGGACAATTTCACTTCAAGTTCACCAAAAACAGGGAAAGTGCAAAACTACATCTGGACATTTTCGCCCCAGCACATAATTTCTATGTAGACATCAGAAAACAATTTAAAATGCATGTCAATTGGTCTGGAAAAGATTATGTTTATGTTTATGAGTGCAAGTCAATGCAAAATGTGTCTCTTTTTGATTGAATGGATCCATGATGGATAAATGGACAGAATGTTTTCAGGTATGTTTGCTGCATGACTGTACAAGCAAGTGAGCATCAGGTGACTACATTGTGTTACATTTGCTAGATGCTGAAACATTGCTGTGAGAATTTGATCGCATTCAGCTACAACACCATTAGTGAAGTCAGCTGCAGATGCTGGACGATTAGTTCTGGATCATAAACTTCACTCCAACTCATCACAAAGTTACCAATGGGGGCATTAAGCCCCTCTAGCCAATACTTACACGAGTGCTCAAAGGAATCCCATTCTACTGACAATGCCTTTCTAGCATCTGTTCATGGAATTGAATGCCTGTGTCAGCAATTTGCTAATTATTATGAGTGTCTAAATACTGTTGGAAAACATTACCATACCATCATATGTTTGTCTACATGCATACATATATGCCTGTGTTTTGATGCATTTTAAAAGAACACGTGTGTGGTATGAAATGAATGTGCATTGGAGTATATGTGTATGATTTGGCACAGTTTGAAGTGACGGAGGTGTAACTGTGAGGCCATATACATTTCAGCACTGGACTTTGTCCAGTGTTTCCAGTCATAAAGATCGAGGCTCTCGTCCTCCTCAGCAAAATATACGTCCAGCAGCCCAGCACCACAATCAAAACAGTCAGCTACTCAGCAGAATCAAACCGGCTTTATTGATACTGGCAGCCAAAGTGCATGTAGTAAATTTAAAATCCCATGTGGCAGAACGTGCAGCTGCAGCAGGAGAGCTAATCTTAGCCTTTTTACACGTGCATGAGCAGGTTAGAGATTATAAATATGAACGTGGCCCTGTCATGAAGGTTCAGATTCAAACCTGCTCACAGGGGTTAGATAGGACTTTAGAAGGGGGAGCCCTGCTCAGCAATGTGGAAAACAATAACAATTCATTCCTGTGGTAATTCTAAATACTGACTGACTGAGCCATGTTCAAAGCCAGATCAGACCCTCTATAAAGGATGACCAAAACTCTGTATTAACGTGGCAAGCTATTCAAAGAGTTGCTTGGCATGCATAGCCCAATTGTGATGCCGGATTGATGAACCAGGTGCTCGCAGAGGTACAATGTAACAAGAGTTTAGACGTGAGTCAATTCTGAGCCAGCAGACAAACAGAGGGACAAAACCAGAGCGACCAAAACAGACATGGGCAAGACGGGGTGTAAGTCCAGATACAGGGTCAAAACCAGGATAATCAGAAACCAGCCAATGAAACAAGAGGGAGAGGTAAAAGCCGAGAATCAAAGGGCAGAAGAAGGTCATACATGGGAAATGTATAAACAGATAACAATGGGGAAATGCTCAATAAGCAACACTAGTGTTGGCAATACTTTGCAAAGAGTTATTGACAAGGGCAGGTATATATACACAACATGGTAAATGGAAAACAGGTGAGGTTAATTAGAATTCTGGGGAAGCAGAGCAGGGAAGCTGTTCCTGATTGGCAGAGGTAGCACTCATGGTGTTGGCATCATGGATCATAGGATCATAGGGAGTGTAGTCCCCGGATTCGGCGGAGGCAGAGGAAGAGTCCTGACGCGTGACACCAATGAATTACTAAATACTCCTTAGGTGTTCTTTACTAAAGGCAGTAGCTCTAAATGGAACCTCAATATGGACGGTCAAATTTGCATGAATGGGTATTTGCATGGGCAGTTGTTTTTTTATCTGTGATGGAAAACTTTGTTGTATATGGTTCCCATAGACCCCATTTAATTCTATATAGCACGACAAAGGGTTCCACTCTTGTTAGAACCCCTTTTTCAGTACTATATAGAAAACAACATGGTGTTGGGCCACCATGAGCCACAGAAACAGTGTTATTATCACACTCAACAAATCCTTCAGTGGCCTCTCATGCCCTGTGGATGGAGTCATCCACTCCCATATTGTCTAGCCCTGTTTACTGATGACTTTCCCAAACATCTATATGCAGATGTCACTTCAGTCACTATTCCTACCGCAACACTAGTAGGTTTCTGTGACAGTAACTCCTTCCATCCCTGCTCCAGTGATGAACACTCTTTCATAGTCAAGTAGATCTTTACCTTTTTCATTCCTGATAATAATCCAGGGTAAAAGTCAACTAGACCTCCTCAACATGGCAGGATGTAAATTGCTTAATCATATTTTGGAGTACACCCGGAAGCATCTGCACTTTTTATGTTTCTCCACATGTTTGTTCAGATTATTCCATTAATTTGTCACTTGTTTGTATAACTATATACATCATATGCTTGTATATAGTTACACAATGCTTATATATGCTTTATATCAAATGTTTGGGTGCCATTGTAAACATCTTATTAAGCTCAAAATACAACAACTAAGGCCTTGTACAGTGCACAGCTGAAACCTTGTAGAACAGATGAATGGGCCGGCTTGTGTCATCAGTCCCCAAACGCTGATTATATTAAAAGGAACAGTGATGTAACCCAAAGATAAACACAATCCTTTTCCAGTTTTTTTTTGTTTGTTTGTGTTACAGGCTTCATGTTTGGAATGAGCATATGTTTTAAATATAATATTCATAATGTCTAGTATCTCAACATTTTTGTAATTGGGGTTGTTATACTATGCTGTATTATGTTTTGGATTTGAATTGGCTGTGAGTATTGCTTATAGCTTCCATACGAACACATTTGTCATGCTTTAAAAGTAGTTTAAGTCCATTACAAGCAGATATTACAGTAATGCACTTTGAACAATGTTGAACGGTGATAAATGGTGTCCACAGGAAGTGTTATAAAATTCACTTCCAGAGCCACAGAGTGTTTTATACACTGCAGGCTTTTTTAGACTTGCACAATAGTTTGGGCTTGATGATGAGGTTTAACCACTGTCTTCAGTCCAGTCAGACAATGCTGATAGATAAAGAATGAGGATCTTAGAGGATAAAGTGCTCACGAAAAACAAAAAACAAAGCACATTTTATCCTTTTGTAATCTAATCATCTGTCATGCTGAAAACTGGAAAAAAAAAGCAAAGCACTTGGAAAGAAGACGATATAATAAACGAGGATGATGGTAAATCTGTCTACATTCTGGCATTCTGAGGAACATGCAAAAAACAACATGATCTAGTGAGATAGACTGACAGTTTGGGCTCTAGTTAAGGTGACGTCATGTTTCCATGGTGATACACCTCATGGCGATGAAGGTCAGACTGTAGACCGGTCAGTTCAAAATTGGAGATGATGTTACCAGAAGGTTGTTCCAGCTCTCCTAGAGCCATTTCAGCATTTTCTGTCTCTTTTCTCTTTAAGACACTCAGGAGGTTTGAATATGCACTGTTTTGATCCAGCGTGTATTAAGATCAACATTGCTTCACCATGAAGTCTGTTTTTTGTACTGTAAAACTAACGTTATCCATTATAAGAGAGTGTGTAAGTGTTTAAGAATTCACACCTACATAGGGGCAGCTGGGCACAGCATACACCAACTGGCCACTTCATGTCCAGTTCATATGTACACTCTTTATCCATACAGGAGCACTTTGTATTTCTACTATTACAGTTTGTAGTCCATCTGATTCTCTGAATACTTTGTTAGCCCTCCTTCACCCTATTCTTGAATGTTCAGGACCCCCACAAGACCACCAGAGAGCAGGTATCTTTTGGGTAGTGGATCATTCTCAGCACTGCAGTAACACTGACGTGGTGGTGGTGTGTTAGTATGTGTTGGGTTGATGTGTTTAAACAATGTCCACTCACTGTCTACTCTATTAGACACTACTACCTTGTTGATCTACCAAGTAGATATATAGTCACAGTTTGTGTTGGTCATTCTCTAGTCCTTCATCAATGGTCACAGGATGCTGCTCACAGGATTCTGTTGGCTGGATAGTTTTGGTTGGTGGACTATTCTCAGTCCAGCTGTGACACTGAGGTGTTTAAGAATGTCCACAGCACTGCTGTGTCTGATCCACTCACACACACACACACTAACACACCACCACCACGTCAGTGTCACTGCAGTGCTGAGAATGATGGTGGTCCTATGGAGGTCCTGACCATTTTTTTGTTATGTTATATGTACTTGTTGAGACTTCTGTGTCATTTTGTGTTCTCATATATGGTCGCTGTCCAATGAAAACCATGTATCTCCATTTTTGTTGATTTTTACTTTTATGTATCATTTGATCACATGAGCTGACATTTACATTGTGTGAAAATTTCATGATGAATGGACCAACAGAAATGGCCCGAAATCACTTGGAAAAACGTCTGGTTCCATTGACTTACATTAGAATTAAATTAAGTTTTTGCCTTCTCCTGTAAAGCTGCCTTTAAAGTCAATCCTAACACATTAATAACACATATGTTGTTCTGATGCAACACCAGGAGTGCTTATAATATGCAATAAGAAGGATTTAGGGATAATGGCAGAGCAGGCGTTTAGGAAAAATCACAGTCAAAGGCGACTTGACAGCTCCCAAAAGGCTAGACCATATAAGGATATGACGTGAAGCGTAGTGCAGATTTTGAAAACAGACATACAAACAAGCTTCAGGAAGATTATAAGAATTTATTTTTTTATATACAAGACATTCACATAGCATGCATATATACAGCACAATCTATTTACAAACAAAGGAAAGCTTCACATAACATCAGAATTAACAACATTTGCATAAGCTGCAAAGACAGATTTGACTTCTTTAGAAAGCTGCATTGAGTGTATTATAGTTCACATTTACAGCTGATGGCATGCCTCCGTTAGCAGAAAAAACTGACTACGGAGGGCCTTTAATATTTGATATGATAATAAAACATCCAGCCTTTAGTGATCATTACAGTGATATATGTAATGGAGACAAGTCAAACGAAACACATCATTCTCTGCTAAGGTATTCACCCCTACAATCACACGGACACATACAGTCACACACGTAGCACATTTTGACAACACAGTCCACAAATATGAGGTAGATATAACAGCCAACATTCAGACAAGGAAAGCACACAAACAGTATCCCAATTGGATCGCTCTAGAAAGGTCCCATTGGACTCAACAATAATAGACAGGGAATGAATATGCACTACATTTACTCACTGACTGCTATACTTCCACGTCAGTCATTCCATCGTATGCAAAGGTTTGGGCAGTCCTGGTCACATGACACGTTTTGTTGATTAAGTGAAAATAAGTTAACACACTGTCTAGAGAAAACACTCCTCTGCACATTTTAATGCACAATTACTGTTTTGTTTTGGGTTTTTTTTTTTGCTATATTTGACAGATATAAAAGAAAAAATAGGAAATAGGAAATAAATATAAACTGCTCACAAAAAGAAAAAAAAATTGTTTGTGTTCTTTGTAAAGGACGTGTTGACATATTTTCACTTAGACAATCAACAAATCATGTAATTTGACCAGGACTGTTTAAACTGTTGCATACATAGTACATGGTAGTCACACACGTTATTGCAACTGCTATCAACCCAAGAACTGCTCTGTGGTCAGAAGACAGACGAAGGGTGAAAGGATGGTTTACACAAACTGTGCATCAATACTTGAAATATAGTCTCTAAGAAGGAGACACAAGGGAGGGGTTTATAAAGTGGCTGGTGACAACAGACGCTACAAGCTGAAACTTTGGAGGCAACAAGAGCTAATGGAGACTAACATGCTTATTAATCCAGAACAGATTGGTTTGTTCCTAACAATTTGCCGTCGTATGGTGCTCAGAATCTGTCAAAGAGTTTTAGCTCCTGCTAGTTGTCCTTTTTCAGAGTTTTATAACAGATCTAATCAAATTCCGATGATCCTGAAAAGTTCATCAGCTCAATCATCTGTCTTCTATGAGGAGCTAGTAAAAAACTAAAACCGGATCAGGTTGGTTTTTCCCATATGAGACACTACAATAAGAGTGCAGCACTGAAAACTAGGACTAGACACTGCTGGACTAGGTGCAAAGCGATAGTAATAAAGACTACTGACCATAAATTACTTAAAAATACAATTGAGACCTAACTATAGTCGTTCAGAATGGTTTGACGTGAAATAAGACATTCTAGAGGGTCAGAAACTGTCCAGATGTCTACAGAGTTTAATGCTTTCAAGAGCTCTCACAGAAAGTTATTACATGTATTGGTTATGAATAGGCTGCCTTTGCTTTATAGTAGTTTTGTCATAATTTAAAATTATTTTCTAAATGCATTCACAGCAGCACGGCACACGCCAAGTGTTCTTAGGGGCACAATCATCTCTAAGGAGAACAGGTTCTCTCAGTTTCACTGGCCATTTTGAAGGATAAATAAAAAAGGCTATAATTAAGTAGGCTTCCTATCACCACCACTGTAAAGAAATCCAAGCTACTCTACAAAGCTCTATTTCACATCAGAACACTCTGAATGACTTGTTCATACAATCTAAATTATGCTGAAACTGTCAAAAATCAGTGGATACGCCTCAGACAGCATGCTTTTAACATTCACATACAACATAAAATATGGCTGTTATATAGAGCACTGCAAAAAGACAAGACACAAGTACGTACATACATGCTTTGCACGCATTCAGCAAACACAACATCATCAACGGTCAAGATATTTACGCTGAGCGGCTGTTCATCTACATACTAAAAAAAAAACATGATGGATTGTTTACAATGCAAAATGGGGGAAATATCACCCACAAATAATCACAGCACTGGGAAACACATTTTCATTAGGGGGAAAAACCAAAACCAACAAAACAAAAGCATATAGTCATGTATTTTCAAAATGTCACATATCACTGTAAGTACATTTTTATATTGAAATAAGCCCCCCCCCCCAAAAAAAAAAAAACATTCACAGTATGCGATTAGAATTATAGCTTGGCTCTAGATCATACTTTTCAAAAATATAAATTTATACACAAATATATAATCATACTCTGTTTCCTCTTTCTAAAGACATCTATACAAGTTTACACTGATGTAAAAGCTTCAACATAAAATACATTCTATATTCTGTAGCAAGCAACACAGAAACAAGACGAACGGTTATGATGAGATACAAATCTGTCTAGATGCACAGACTTTGTGGGGTTTCACATCCGAACATCTACGCTGCATGCAGTGTACAAAGCAAACTAGGCCAACCAGTTCCCTTCTTTAAAAACAATAATAATACATGTAACTGTATTCAACAATATTCCACAATGATCTGAAGTGAAGGCACTTTTAATATTTCGACATTCATGTATACTTTTGACGGTGGGATTGTTTTGGCTTTGCTTTGCATTCGCACACACACAGGAGAAACGCCACGTACAATAAGTCAAACTCACAGGCCTATGCCCCTTACAACTGTAAGTGCCTCAGCATCAATGCAACAATGCAGAAGGAAATATACAACAAACAATGACGTAACAATGCAGACTTTGTATCAATTGGTTGGAATGTCAGTGTAAATGATGCAGAGTGGACCACAGTTAACACATACACCATTCATTACATTCATTTGTGAACAGATGTTTACATGTGTTTGTGAGGCACACTGGTTTCAACACTGGACATTTTAAAGAGACGTTTACATCTGAACTGACCTGTCCTATTTTGTTTCTACCTTGGACAAACATTTCAAAATGCTGGTATGAAAAAAACTTAAATTTTCAAATCATGTTAATGTGTGTGGTAGGGCATACTGTTAGGACAGACTCGCTTTGTTAGTGTGGGAATGAAATATCTGACTGAAAGGTAAATCAAAAGTTCATCAAATATATTGCCAGCTGTTTTGATGTACTATAAAGTTAATGTCATAGACCACACCACTAGCTGTAGAACTGAACCTGTAGAGACTTACTCAAAGGCATTTGCTGAAATTGTCTACCGTGTTGGACTTCAGTCAGTTAATTACACTGCTTTTTAAACATCTGCATTCTGCATATGTCAGTCTTTAAGATGTAAAGAAAGTCATTCAGAAATATTTGACTTGTCTTGAGTTGTGAAGTTGGGCATTTTTAGGCAAATCTGATTGTTTACTTTTTAAATGAAAACACCTCTACAGAGTTCCACTACAGAGAACATTTTAAAAGATAAATGTTTATTAACTGAAGCTAACCCACTGGGAAAAAATAAAACATAAAATAAGGCATGTGCAAAAGTTAAGGCACATTCGTATTGTGTTTTTATTCCTTGCAATGTTAAAGTCAGCAAAAAAGGCCATATTTAAGTGTGGTCTCTGTAGAAGAGGAGTTCATTTATTTCAACTAAATATGTAGCCGGACCAGAGGTGTTCAAACCTTTGCATATGACTGTAAGGATTTGATTCCCAGATTCAAAGTGAGATTACGTAATAATAACAACAGTAGCTCTGTCCTAACAGGGTGACCATCACCACACATATGCAACAAATAGCTGAACATTTAAAATTATTAGTGAACAGTAAGATTAAATATTTTGTCTAATTAAACGTTTGTCTAATTAAATGTACAATTGCCACTGTCTGTGTTTAAGCTGAATCTTCTGTTTCACTAGTTTCAGTAAATGAGTCTATATAGAGTCTATACATGAGTGTAAAGGCATGGTGATGGATATATCTACAAAAATAAACCACTTCTTAGCTGAACAAATGCATTGGCTTCTGATATAATGCCCAGATAAGTTCACTCACTCTAAGTGATCCAATTGTGATGCAAATAAATTTCTGATTTTTTTCTGCTCGTAGCTTATAAAGCTTCAAAAGCAACACAACTAATAATTCTCATATATTGTAAATGTTCATTATCTAAGAAATAACATAATTAACATGATTATTAATCAGCTCTAAGCATGTTCTGTAATTATATTTCTATATTTCAAACCTGCTATGTTTTCAAAGCCGAGTTGTTGTACATAGCTGATGTACATTTACATCAATAAATAAATAGACTCTTAAATGTTTTCTTATTAAATATTATCTCATACTATCTTTATGTTAGAAAATGATGCTATATAAATGGTTTATGAGAATAGCTTGAACTATCTATAGCATTAGGATATTGACAAATGCATTTATAATGTGGCTACTTTCAGTATTTTAATAAAGTAAAATTCTTTATATAAAACTTTTACCAAAAATATATTTTATTTTACATTACATTTATATATAAATGCTATTATCTGATAAAACCAGAATGCCTCTTTTAAGACATTTACACCAATCATTCTTAACTGAATCCTGGCCTCAGAGCTCCAGGAAAAATCACTGCAGTAGGTCGACTTTGAAACAGCAAGATATATCTGCAAATAACAATAACAATTCTACAAGACTGCCCAAGGAAAACCTACTGAAAGCAAATGCCAGCCAGTGCAAGAGCAAGTCCTGTGGTGACCGTGATACTTATGACAATTAGGGCTGTCATTTTTAGCCTAAAGAAGGAATATAGGGTGTAGACCTAACAAAGTGTCCCAAGTACAAAACAGCCTTTGCCATTCAAGCATGTGTGACTGACCGAAAATCCACACATGAAACAGTGTAGCCTGCTTCACATATGCAGCGCAGCATTGTTCTTTTATATTTTGGATTATTCTTACTCTGAAACCAGACGTACATGGTACTAATTAACAATTGGCCAGTTTTGTAAGGATAGCTTGCTTTGGCATTCTGAATAATTGCAGCATTGTGCAACTACAAGGAGTCTCGGCCTCATTCTAGCTGGCTGATCTTCCAGATGCCTGAATGCAGTAAGAATGATTGGGGTAAACAAGCTTTGTTATGTACAGACATTTCCAATCCATATATGGTAAAAACTAAATTCTCTGTTATAGTGCTTTTTTTGTAGAGCAGCATGTAAAAACTGTCTGGTTTCTCACCAGCGTTTATCCTCCATCCCCGATTTGTCTTCCAAATGCTTTGTTTCTGCTGCTGGCATTCTCAGACCAACTCCTCAATCAGTTCAGGACTGTACGGTGATGCTCTTCCACTTCCAAGCCAAAGTGACCAGGCAGTTACATGATGCTGTACATGCTACAAAATTCACTCAGTCTTTCTCTCCCCTTTCAAATAGCTTCTGAGACTGAGGACATCAAAGAAAAAAAAAAACAAATGTCACCAGGGTAAAATAGGTGTGGTCACAGAAAAGGGGTGGGTCTTTGGGGAAAGGAGGTGTGGCCTGGGGGAAACAGAAGAGACGTAAGAGGGAAAAGGAAGTTAGGCCAGGAAGAAAAAGAAAGATGTGGACACAGGTAAAGAAAGTGTGGACACAGGTAAAGGTGTCATGATCAGAGATAAAAGAGATGTGGACAGACGTAAAGGGAGAGTGACTAAAGAAAAGGGGCTGGTGCTATGCGTTGCTGCTGCTGGAGCAAGGGGTGCTCTGAGTGCTGCCAATGCTGTGGGCTGCACTGCTGTTCTCAGAGGCAGGAGGAGACCGTACCACCTGCTGTCTGCTCGCTGAGTCACCTGGAGAGAATAAGCAAGAAATAGAGACAGAGAGATTGTCACATCAGCATCCACACACTAACATAGCATGTCAATGCCACTACTGTGCTGAGAATGGTCCACTACCCAAATAACATCTGGTCAGCGATGGTCCTATGGCGGTCCTTTTTCAGTAATACATGGGCTAGAGGACAACAACTGTAAACCTTATATATACAAAGTACTTCTGTAGTATGTGTTTCTGATAAAAGGGCCATTAAAGTCCAAAGTGAACCAAAAATGAATAAAATAGCAACTCAGAGTGTATTATCAAACCTCCTCCAAAACCTCCTCCACAGTGTCCTTAATGGTAACCTTACAGGAGAAAGAGAAAACATCTGAACGTCTAAACTTTTAATGGAAGTTAATATGAAAATATCTGAATCCACATCACTTTGGAACATCGCTATTGGTCTATTCATGACAAAGTCTTCACAAAGTGGAAAGAACAGCTGGGGTTTTCAAATCATACATAGAAACGTACTGAAAACACAAGTTCTGACAGTGACAGCATGCTCCTTTGGGTGGTCTTGTTTGTTTTTGCTGTGTTTATCTACCTTTTTCTTTGTGTGTTAATAAACTCTTGAGCGCTTGTGCCCACATTGTTTCCTGCATGTTCTGAGCCTGAGAGGAGGGAGATAGAGAAAAAGAGAGAGTTCATTTAAATTTTCCGTTTTGTTGATGCCTGGAAAGACTGACATCAGCTCGAATGTGAAAAAATTACTGTGACTCAAAAGACTCTAACTGACTAAACACTGATCAAGTATTAACAGCTTTAGCTGTAAAGGTCTATATTAGTGTCCACACAATATAATTTACAGATTATTTAATGCAGCTTACTTAAAATATTTCATAACACTTACTGAGTAACATTGAGGTTTATTCCTGAAGTTACTCTCTCTCTCTCTCTCTCTCTCTCTCCTCCTCCTCCTCCTCTCTCAGCTCCTTGTTGAATTTACATATTACACCCTTGTTTATTATGGGGGGTGGGGTGGGTGGTGGTTTGCTTTGTGAACCTGATGAAGTCGGTGTTTGTGCTGAACGTGTGAGCCGATCTCTCTGTAGCCCAGCTTTGTTTTGTTTTTTGTTTTAGTTTTTGTTGGCTGTAACTGCTGTTTCTTCATGTTGATAATGTTTGATTAAAGGTGGTTCAAGTCAAAGTCTCTCTCTCTCTCTCTCTTTTCTCTCCTCTTCTTTGTTTATGCATGTTTGATTGCACATTTGTGAAGTAAAGCAAGCATTAGAGTTAGAGCATTATGGGGAAAGTAAGAATGATTCCATTTGTTCAGAAAGCTGCTCTGATGAAAGACTGAAGTGTTTCTGATTGAACCCTAAACATTGAATTGTGTGTTTGTTTCAGATCATTGGCACAGAGCTTCACCAGCATTAAAACACAGCCCTTCAACCAGAGCTACATAAGCCACACACTCTGAGTCTGCACACACTTTAGCCTCAAGCCCACCAGAACTCTGTTTGTATGTGTGTGTGTGTGTGTGTGTGTGTGTGTGTGTGTGTGTGTGTGTGTGGGTGTGTGTGTGTGTGTGTGTGTCTGCATGGAACTGTATAGTACTTTTGTAATTATACAGAAAGGAGAACGATTGCACTTGGAGGGTGGGGTAGAAATACAGAGAGGGAGAGACAGAGAAACAAAGAGAAAGATACCAAAAGAAAAGAGACAGAGAGAGATACAGAACAACAGGGAGAAGAGGGAAAGAAATAGAGGGGGTGAAGTCCAAAGGACAGAGAAGAGAGAGTAAGAGACATAGAAAGAAGGAGAGAAAGAAACCAAAAAGAGCACGAGAGAGAAACAAAGAAAGGGACCACTGCAAAAGACAGAGAGGGTGAGTGAAAGAGAGTGACAGAGAGGGAGAGAGCATATTTTCAAATAACTGCGGTTGTGTTTGGAGCATTTCTCCCTGTTTGTGCGCATGTATGTTTTCTCCTCAGCCCACTCTTGGACCCTCAGTCTGTCTGGTTCCCCCTCTCAGGCCCCTCTGCCGCTGATGTTTGCCAGAGATGTGCTGCCAAGCAGCCTGAGCTAAAAAAGGCCGCTCTTGTAACTACAGCCTGCAGACTGGCTTACAGTGTAAGCTTTCTCTTCATCCTCTCATCCTCTAGTCATTTTAGAAGCAACTACACCTCCTGACCACTGAAGAACAGTGGTGAAAGAGGCATAACAAAGTATGCAGAGTAACAGATGAACTTCAGTGCGCAGAAGTACAGCTATGTGCACCTATGTGGTAAGTGGAGCTGATAAAATGCACAGTGTAGTTAGAAGGTGTTCTTAATGAAGTGGACTGATCTGAAACCACTCTTCTGAACATTGTATAAAGTAATTATCCATTCTTAATCATGCAGCTTCTTCTGGAACATCATTCCTACACATACCCCTCCTATACTGCAGCCATGAATTTCATGTGCTGATATGCTGAAGTGTGTGTGTGTGATGGCAGTAGGTTGACCCTGTCCCATGTGACTCCTCACTGTCCCTGAGGGTAAACTCCTTAACCTCTCACAGTGATGTATAACAGAGAGGCCGAGAGGATCACTGCAGTTTCTAAGCAATCACATCCTCTTCATTCCACACTTAACATCCTCTAAAATTAACGGTTTGAACTTCCTCAAACAGCCGCCATCAGCTGAAAACCACTATAAAGAATTTTGTTGTGTCAGCTGGATACAAACAAGATATGCTTCATCAACACTATTGCTTTATTTAAGTTTACTAGTAAAGATTATTGTCTTCATTTGATTCATGCTGTCATATTTTATTTGTGTCATTGTATGTTTTTATAAATGACAATACTTCACTAAACTTCAGCTTCTATAAAGAAAATTATGTACTTCTACTCAGTCACATTTTGGCCTATTCAGATTGGGTTTCTGATTCATTGTTTTGGGTTTTGTTCTATTGTGTTCTGTGGGTTCTCCTGAACTCCTGAACTAGTTTACTCACTCCCACTGGGTAAAATACACCCTGGTATTTAGGGGGGTCCCATTTTGGCTGGCTGCTAATTCACTCATCATAGGGAATGTTTTACCCATTCTTTTTCTGGAAATGCTTTTTTATGGTTTTGTTAATTGCTCTTCAACACATTTACTACGGTCTTACACATCTCTTTTGTCTTCGGTTTGAAAAACGAGTAACAATTCACTCCTTCCACGAGTCTCTTGAGAAATTGAACAGGTTTTCAGATTTACGAATAAACTGCAGAACATTACAAAGTTTTTCTGAGGTATCCCTGGCATAGTTACAGTTGCTAGGCTATGACGGACCTACCGGGTAAACCAGTTTGTTGCATCTTGGGGCAGATCGGTGCTGCATCTCTAGGTAGTTAAGGTTACCAAAGACAGAAACTCGCTGTGTATGGATGAAGTTGGCTAAACATTGACTGTTTCCTGAACTTTTTGTTTTTCCCTAATGGACAGCATGATATCATCATAATTTTATATTCATCCCCAACAAACCCCGCCCCCACCCCTCCTTTATTTTGGATTTTGACACATTCAGGGGTTATAATAGGTTAATTATGGGGTCCCAGACCCCCAGGGCCCCTGTATTTTGTGCTTTGCACACAACTCTCAATTTGGAGCTTTCTGTAGCTTTAGCGAGAAGAATAGAGACTAGCACACATCCTGTTCCTGTGCTGACAGATGTATTACGATGTTCCACTGTAATTCTAGCAGGAACTCAGTACTTAAGTGGCCTTTCTACTTTTGTAATGTTTGTGATGTTTTCTCACCTGCAGCTTGGTGAAACAAGCCGGGAATATGGAGATTCTAAACTTTCAAGCCATTTATGTTTGTAAGTAGAAGAGTAGCAATAGTGTTAGTATTATATTATTTGTATTTGCCACTTTTTGTGTTTATTACAAAAAAGTCAAAAGTAAAATGTCTGACCCAAAAAAGTCAGAAGTGCAGATACATACTCAGTGATAAATGTATATTTAATTTATTATGTATTTAGCAATGCAGTTATGTAATCACTTTTTATTAGTATAGCAAAATGAAAGCCATCATTCTAGAATAAAGGGTTAACTCATGCTTATCTCTAAACATCTGTCTGCAGAAAGCCGCCTATCTACCACTAATGGGTGTCAGTTTCCTACAGCCACAGGATTCCAGCTGAAGTACTCAAGTGTGTTTATATAAAAGTGTGTGGAAGAGCGCAGGATCGCTCCATAGATCAAATGGACAGAGAGACAGAGAGAGATAAAGAGAGGGTGAGAGACAGAAAGAGTTAGTATGACTTTTCCATCTTTAACAGGCTCTAGTAGCGCTGGGAAAACAACACCGCATTAGTTTAACATCAGTGTTCCAACTACTCTGATATTTCAAGCTCCTTTAAAACCCATATGACAATTTAGAAATCCCCAGCAAAATAATAGACGTGTGATGTAATTCAAAATTAATTATATTAATGTTTGTCAAGAATAGCCACCCTGTATGTCTGCCATGTTTGTGTCATTTTCAGCATTAAAACAAAACCTGTCAATACATGACATAATGCAATGCAAATCCAATTCATTATATCGGTAACTACTTAATTATGTATAAAACCCAATTTAAAAGCAAAACTTTTAATATGTGCTTACTGATAACCATTTAATGCACTTGACACATCGCTACAGAGGATTTATTGCAACTTGGCAACCAGCAGTGTTAAACCCAAGTGTGCTCTTTACACCTGTTTCCATCAAAACAAAACAAAGTTACACTTTGGGAGCCTATCCAATCAAAAGACTCTCATTTCAACTCACTCTCCGGCGGAAGCCTATAAAAGCTGAATAATGTGCCTGTCTCCAGCACAAACAGGTGGATAAAGATAAGCCCACTCTCAGTGGACACCTGATCTGGCTTTTATTTCAGCTCAACATGAAAGGTTAAACTCAGTCGCACACTCAGTACAAACAGTAAACTAAGCTGGCAATCTAGCCATGACTCTTCTTTCAGGCTCAGAGCTTAATGCAAATGCTAACAGGCGTTATTGGTTTGATTTGGTTTAAGCCCCTCTATAAGAGAATTCCAGCACAAAAAACAGTAAAGTGGCTGAAGTTTGTTTACTTAGTTTTGCAAGCTATAAGACAAATGTAGTTAATAACAGCAGTTAATAGTCAAAATAGTCAAACAGTCAAAATCATGTTATGTATCTCAAACAGGGTTCTTATGTTTCCAAAACTATATTACATACTGTTATCTACAGAGACTCCCCACAAAATGCAGTCTTCAATGGCTCCTAATACTCAATTTAACTATGTGACATAAGGTTTGTGGTATTACATGACATGACCGATATGTCTTTGTTTTAACAGATGGGGAAATTGTGTAGATGTGAATTCGTATGATTGAACTCGTCGTGTATATTATTATATGTATTTCAGCAGGCCTGCTAATTAAATGAAGGCCTGTTGTAAAAAGTGTTGTATGAAAGAGCAGGTCAGTGGTGACTAAGGAGTGGCACCAGGGTGGGAAACAAGAGAAAAGAGCAGGCTCTTCCTCTGAGGGGTTACTGAGAGTCGTCAGCGTGGCGGCAGCAGGGCAGGAAGAGGGGGTGAATCTTGGCATCCAGAGGGAAGAGTGTGTTTTTTGTGTGGCCATGCGTATGTATGTGTGTTTTCCTGCAAGGCCTGAGGAGACCCTCACTGCGGGGAATTCCAGTGCAGTTTCATTGTACCCAGAATATTGCTGGTCAGCCCCTCCACCCTGGCCACCCAGCGCCCCACTGTCGGCTGAAAGAACGGATGGAGCGCCCAAGCTTTGGCTGACCAATAGGAAGTAGCCACATGCCAGTGTTCTTGTGTTATTGTTATTGTTGTAGGCACATCATCAAAAAAGGGGGATTTTTTTCTCTTCTCTTTCCTATTATGGAAGGATGATGGGTATAGAGACTCTATGGGAAATAGAAGATTCTTACTGGTTTGCCACAAATCCAATACAATGCAGTCTAGGTGGAAGTATCATGAGTTGACTTTTTGAGTTGGGGATGTGTTACCAAGGAAGCAAGGGTAACTGCTGATACATGGACTGCAATCTGGATGTATTTTAGCTATTCATTTTAGTTAATCAATTAATTAATGTTATTTTATTGTATTTTATTGCTTTTTTATTATTTTCCCAATAATTTAATTAAATTTAATCTACATTTGTTTACTGTTTTTTAAGTATTTATATATCTATTTATTTTATTTTTAATTGGTTTATCATTTTGTTTTTATTTTTTTATTACCTTTCTTAATTAAATCTTAATTGTTCTCCTATTTTTGTTTCATTTTATAGTGAATTTGTTTACATAGTCTCAGTTTTGAGACCAGTCTTTCGATAAAAACTCCCCTGCTTAGAATGTTCTTTTAAGCAGAAAAGGTGCAAACAAGTGCGTTGTACAGTGGTGCAGTAGTGGCTTTCCCTGTCTTACCTGTGTGAGAGTAAATGAACCAGAGGGCTCCAGTCAGCAAGGCTCCAATGACAAAGGCTGCAAAGGCAATGCCCACCACCGTAGGAGTGTCCAGTACATACATTGTTGCTACAAGAGAAGAATCAGAAGAATCAGTGCATGTAGAACAATGTATATAGCTCTTGGCAAGAATCAAATTCCCTACAAAAACTTTAAAGAAAGTTATAAGATACATTTTACAACAAACTGTAAAAGTTTTATGCAAGCTTACATTGACGATCACCATTACCGTCATTCATAGATGGCGTCTTGCGAGTTGTGGGAACTGAAAAATAACAAAAAATAAAGCAGGTTCAAATATAGGTTAATGCACTCCATTCATCCATAGATTAGAATTCACCTCTCTGCCATAACAAAACATTACCTAACTGTAAACACAGGCCCACTATTACTGCAGATATACTGTGTGTTTACAATAGTCTTAATACTGTAGATTTACACACAAGTGCACTCTAACTAATGAGACAATATGTATATATATATGTGTGTGTGTGTGCGTGTTTGTGTGCGTGCATGTGTATGTGTATGTGTGCGTTTGTGTGTGTTTGTGTGTGTGCATGTGTATGTGTGCGTGTGTGTGTAAAACTTTGTGCACTATACGTCCAAAGGTATCCAGATACTCATTCTAGTTCAGCTATATTAGGGTGCACCCATCGCAACACAGGCATTTAACTATGCACACAAAGCTTGTTTAACACCCATAGTAAAGCATGACCAATAGAAGGGAGGAGTATAAAGCCCTCAAGCACTGTATTCTGTGGAGTAATGCAGCCCCAACTCTGGAAGGAGCTGGAATAATACAGAACAAATTATTCAACATTAGTACCTGACCTCACTACCGCTGTTATGGCTGAATGCAAGCACATCCTCCACCATTGTTCCAACATCTAGTGTAAAGTCTTCCATCTTCCATAAAATAAAATATGGCTGTTATTGCAGTATTATTGCAGGGAGGATACATGTTTCTGAAGGAAAGTTGGTGACAAGGTGTCTACAACACTTTTTTTGTACATTTATAACTTATTATACTCTATTAAATCCAAGATTCAAGAGGTTGTCATATGCACAGAGAACCAAGCAGTTGCACTGTACAATGAAATTCTCCTTCTCCACTACCGCAATATAAATGTTATACACAGTCTGTGTGCATTTGTAGCTGCTATGGTCAGTTTTTTAAAAGGCATAGGAGTAGTCTGTATGTACATTATGCAAATGGCAATACTGTGCAATAGCAGCTAAATAGAGACTCAAGTACCTTTAATAAGTTTACATGCACATGTGTCATACACATAGTGTACATAATGCAGCACAAAATATTAATGCACGTCTTTATGTAGAAATGAAACAGTGAAATCACCAGTGTGCAAAATGTGCAATCTATGCAATCTGTGTACTGCTTAATTGTTCTAGTGGTCATCTCGCGAGTAACAGTCACAGGAGGAGCGTGCAGTGTTGTCTGCCACGCTGGGCACCAGCTTGATACAAAAATAATAAATCTCAAAATTTATTTGAATTTTATGCAACATTGTTGTGTCTATAGTCTTGTTTTGTGCTAAATTCATAACAAATCTAAATTCATAAAATCAGCAGTCTAAACTTGAACCCGCTAAAACTGAATGTAGACTGAATGTGAAGTAATTAATTGCTGGCATTGCTTTGTCAAGAAAAAAAGTAATTACATTTGAATAGTACTGTAATATCACAGTAATAACTTTTGACATGTAAGAGTTAAACCCTAAAGGCTTATTGGTGGATCAGGACATCAATTCCAGTTTACAGTTTAATGAGTTAAAAGAGGGAAAGATGCTCCAGACTAAGCCAGAAAAAGCCTGCCAGCCTGACAAAGACTTTGAACTTCATTCTTATCAGAGTAGGTCTCAGAAAATTGTCTCAAAGTCACTGACACCCATTTCACTTGGACCCAACGCCACAGGAACCCGCAGAGATATGGCGCTGGCAGGGCCACCTCCTCTCAGACAGCGAGCCAAAGCGTCTGAGCGGCTCCACAGCCCGCGCACCCAGAGGATGGGTTTCGGGGTCTAATTAGCTCTAATGATAGCCCATCACGGTGCACAATAGATCCTGTGTGGCTGCGGGCTCTAGGGTCACTCTGGTCCAGCGCCAAGAGCCGGGCACAAAGGCAGCTATTCTGGGAGAGAACACCTTTAGGTTTTCATCCCTACTGATGGGTGATGACAGACTATTACAGAAAAGCTCTGTTACAGAGGGGCAGACGGCTATAGACCAGACCTCGGCCCACCAATCACCAGCCAGAACCAGAATACCCCCCCTCACCTTATCTCTTCGGTCCAGCTCACAATGTGGAAAATGCAAGGGCAACTTATCAACACTCTTGACCACATATGAACTCTTGAAGCCTTAGGCAGGGAGTGGTAAATTACAGTAACTTTCTAATTGAAACCAAATTTACACATCAATAAAAAATATATAATATATCAGCACAATTTGTTTATTATTAATTTGCTATCTTTAACAATAAGTGTTATGTATTATATTATTATTAGTGCTTTCTTACTGCAGTTCGGTACTGCATTATGTATAATGCCTTAAATGGTTCAGTATTGCACTGTGCACTGCCTTACACTGTAAGGCACTGTACTGCACTTTGTACTACCTTACAATGGAGAGTATTGCCCTGCATATTTTGTCTTACACTGTAAAACACTGTACTGTACTGTGCCTTACACGGTACAGTATTGCCTTGCATGTCCTGTGTTACACTCGATAGTACTGCACTGTGTACTGCCTTACACTGTACAATATTGCACTGGGTAATGCCCTGCATGTACTGTCTTATACTGTAAGGCACTGTACTGCACTGTATACTGCCTTACACTATACAGTACTGCCCAGGATGCACTGCCTTACACTATACAGTACTGCCCAGGATGCACTGCCTTATACTATACAGTACTGAACTACTTTAACTGTCTGTCACTGTCCTGCACTGTAGAACTGTAACTGGACTGTTCTGTTTTGCACTCTTTGTATATTTGTGTGTCATGCACTTTGACAACACTTCCAATGCTTACACTTTCTAAGTGCTGCATCAAATCCAAAGTTGTACTGCGTAAATGATATTTCTAGAGTTTACATCAAACTGTCCTGGAATCATCATCACAAATTTCAATCTACACGCACACAGAAGATCTTTTTGATATCTTTTATCCATATTACACCCAGGTTGGTCTATAGCACCCAGTGTGACTGACAGATGAACCATATGCACAGTGAAACAAAACAAAACTTACAATACTGTACAATAGGTCTGCACGATATTGCAAAAAACTGACGCTGCATTTTTTCCCCCTGTGAGATATATTTGCGATATGAAAAAATATTCATGGGTTTTCACTAGATGACTAGAACATCAATATTTTGAAAACCTTATTAACTGTAAAATAATTGGGGTGTAAATAAAAATTAATAAAAAAGCAGAGAGTGTGAGTGTGAACCATCTTTTCTAGAACTTTAATGCTATATAATTGGTTTCAATGCACCATACACAGAAGCACCCAAGTGCTGTGAATCCAAGAATCAAGGAACTGTGCAAAGTCGTAGCATGACATGTTTATTTAATTTGTCTTACTAGACATTGCACCAGCCCTAATGTAGAATCACTATATGGTTCATATGGTCCAAGCCTCCATTTGCATTTCAATCCATTGGATTTCACTGCTCAGACAGACCTGATTCAGCTCAACGAGTTAGTTAGCAGCTTTAGGAGGTACATTTCAGCAGGAATCATCAAAATATGCTGCATGCTCCAAGTCCTTCAGGACCAGAACTGTAATGGAGAATCTCAGAGGGAGGCGAAGGGAATGGACCCTGGGGCTCAAAAAAGCTTTTGTTCTGTTCTGTCGTTCACCTTTTGTGGTCAACTTGGTTCTCAGAGGAGCAATGAGGAAATAAATTGAAAAGAGTGGCCATGTTCATGTGTGTGTGCTCAGGCCAGCTGTAGAAGCTGCCCAAAATCCCTCAGTCCACAGCCTTTCTATGAGCCCTCCATTACCATGGTGACCTTATTTTCCTTTCCCTTCTAACCTCTTTGTGCAAGGTTTTGGTCTCTATGTGATGTCTTGCACACATACCTTCCACACACTCCTACACAATGCCTCAGCGAGTAGCGCAAATAAGAAGGAATGGCAAAATTCTGTAACCAAACAGAAAAAGCTCTACAGCCACATGTCAAAATGTATGACTTTTGTAGGGCAAAAATTGTAATGGTTATAAAAACAAGACAATGTTTTAAAGTGATGATTAAAAGTGGTGTTTCCTTTAGCTGTCCTATGCTGGGCTGCACAGACACAGTCAAACAGTCTGAGCAGCATCAGACAGTAAAAATATGGGCTGCATGGATCTTATTTCTGGTTTCTATCAGAGACACTAGATTTTAATTTAATTTTAATCACTGCTCACATATGAGGAAAAGCCACAACATCCAAGAAGGCCTCCACTACAGGGTTACAAATCTCCACTATTGAGTCCAGAAATTTGGTTTCAGTTCCAGGGAAGAACTTTCATGATGGTGCATCACTACTATATAGATACACTATATGGACAAAAGTATTGGGACCCACATTATACCTGCAGGAGCCTTTATGTCAACCTATTCTATATCCATAGGCATTAGTATGGAGTTGGTGCCCCCTTTGGAGCTACAACAGTTTCCACTCTTCTGGGAAGACTTTCTAGAAGATTTTGTATATATGTGGGATTTTGCTCATTCATTCAGAAGAGCATATGTAAGGTCAGACACTGACGTGGGACAAGAGGGCCTGCTCACAATTTCTGTTCTTGTTCATTTAAAAGGTGTTTGATGGGGTTGAGGTCAGTGCTCTGTTCGAAACAGTCAAGTTCTTCCACACCACTCAACCATTCCTTTATGGATCTTGCTCTGAGGCACAGTCATGCTGGAATAAAAAGGGACCTTCCCCAAACTGTTCCCACAAAGTTGGAAGGGGCAGACAATGATCTCCTGGCATCAACCAAACCCAGACTCTTCCATCAGACTGCTAGATAGAGCATGTGGATAGTGACTGATCCACAGAGCATGTTACCACTGTTCCAGAGTCCAGTGGCGACGTGCTTTACACCACTCTATCTAATGCCTGGTGTTATGCTTGTTGATGTAAGTCTTGCATGCAGCTGCTCGGCCATGGAGGCTTCCTATCTAAACACCCAAAATGCACCCAATATGAAATTAAGCTAATAACTTTGGTATCACATGTTCGATCAAACTAACTAACTAACTAACTAAATAACTAAACAACTAAATAAATACATAATCAAGAAATACACATAAATAGTACATCTATTAGAAGTGAATTATGCTGCTTCACATTTTGTGAAACACAACAATTTATAGCAAGGCAGTAAAACCCGCATTTGAACATTTAAGCACTGCTGTGCTTTTCCCAGCGGACAGCGTGCCCACAAACAGCTCTCTTTGATTTGCAGATCAAGCCCCAGCATCGGGCCGCTGTCCAGGGTGAGCTGCGGGCCCCTTTCAAAGGCTGCTTGTTTTCTTTGCCATCTCAGCATAAGAGATGTCTTTGTCTTCAAAGTGTGGCTCAGAGTCTTTTTTCATTACACTTATGGCATATCTGTGTTTTCTTAATCCTCACCAGAGAAAACAGCTCCAGCAGCAGCAACATGAAATATGCGTTCTCATCACGACAAAACTCACTGAATTCACACCGGACTCCAGCGTAATCTGGATAAAGTCAGAATTCAATCTGAAGTCCAAGACAAATCCCTCCGTGTATTCAGGCAGGTGTGGGACTGAGGACACTCTTGTTTTGCTCAGATTTCAGTTAAGAAATGAGCTTTCCCGTCAAGGAATAACCAGCTTTTGCTATCTAAAACTCTGGGGACATCTTGCTTAATTTTTAGAATTGACTTTTAATTAAGTAAGAAAAATAAGAATGAAATAACAAAACTTACATTTGTTTAAACCAGCTAGGTATCAATACTTTCCGTATACTTCAATCAACAGCTTCAACAATCTTGATGTTCATCAAAGTGTTAACTATTGTTAAAAGCACATACCGAAAGTTTTCTAGTCCAAAAGGTGGTTTAAATGAATGAAAGGTTTAGGTATTGATGTATAAGGGATAGCAGGTATGACCTTTAGCTTTATTATCAAGGACTTTGCTCTCAGTTATGCAGTGTTGCAAACAAAAATATCAAGCTCAAAAACGTTTAAGGGCACATGCTATGAAAAACTCATGCTTTTAGTGCTTGTACATAAACATTTGTGCATCTGGAGTGCTTACCAACCAGACCGTGAAGACAAGCCAGCCAGTTTATTGTGGGTTGCGTAGAGCAAAAAAAGGGGATTAAGCAAGCCGTTGACTCCCCTTGTTAGATAAATTGGGGAACTTGTTAAAATAACCCCTCCTAACCTATATTATCATTACTATATAAAGGAACAGACACTCAAACCTGCCATTCTGGACAGGGCTGTTTAGACAGGGGGAGAAGGAAGCTGCTTCATATTTTGTGGTATTTTGGCCAAAGAATGTCACAGGCATTTCATTATGATCATAGAGAACAGCGTTAACTTCTGAAAAAGGGGTACACTGTGCCACCTTTAAGTCACTGCAAACAAAAATACACTTTTTTTTATCTTACTTGAGTTAAGATCATCTTAACAATCTAGGTGTCCCCAAACATTTGGATGGCAGTAAATACTCAACACACCAAAAAGAGTTATTTTAGCAACACTACAGAACAATTCCTTTTGGTTCTGTAACAAACCTTATTTACAATTAAGCCTGACAACCCCTTTGGAAAAGCAAAGAACCTTCACATCATGCTAAATTCTGGTACGAAATCAATTACATTTTTTCCTTGAACGTACAAGGCAAAAGCCATTCATTCTAAGACTGTACTTCACTGCTCCCAATTCAGGGTTACAATTAACTAATAGTATTTGACCTTCATGGTCACCATGCCTCGTTTCCTAATAGACCTATAGCAGGGCTTTTTGATTAGTGTGGTGTGATCTCAGCCAAAGTTATGAGTCAACAAAATTGACTCACCCTGACCATGCTGCATTAACAGAGTGTAGCGGTGCCAAGAGCAGAAAACAAGCTCTCATGAGGTCAGTCAGGCTCAGATTAGATCATAATTAGTAAAATATGATGTTGCACCACCACCCAGATGCCCCTCAGTGTTTCAGCCTTTCACACACATCCTGCTGCTATTGAAACAAAACCTAATTCCATAAAATTATCCACTACATGTTGAAAACACTGTAAAGATCTGCTCTGTCAATGCTTCTTCTAAAATCAAATGTATTAACAGGGTGGTCTCACCTTCCTGCTGCAGTAATACACCCTATTCATCTAAGCACAGCTTTACACTAGATGTTGGAACACTGCTGTGAAGTTTTGATTGCATTCAGCCACAAGAGCATTAGTGAGGTCAGATACACATGTTGGATGATTAGTTAGGTATTGGATGGAGCTGACATTAAGTGTAACTTCTTCATAATGCCCCTTTCTATTGATAATGCTTTTTCATGGTGACTGAACACCTGTGTCATTAATGAGCGCACTTTAAAAATTTAAAATTTAAAACTCTCTAGTTAGAAGGTGTGTTTGGGTGCTATTTTGCAGTCTTTTCTTATGTAATACATTTTATTACAAATGATATTACCAGCACATTACCATTTCAGTATTCAGTATATCCCTATTTTACTTTTAATGAGAGCATTCACTCGAGATACACTCCACAGGTTTGTGCAAAGGCCTCTGATGAGCAGATCAAACTGTCTGAACACAAGCTTCAATGCAAGAAATAAGACTAATAAAAACCTAGTCAAAACTAGACTAAGCTAAAACCTAGTTTTGTACAACACTGTTAGTATAGTCAATATCACAATCTGACTAAATCTGAATAGTGACCTATTTTCAATATGGTCTCAGATTTATGCATCCCACTGTAGCCTAACTTTACAGGAGAAGCGGAAACAAAAAAATAATCTTTAAAATATGTTAAAGTAATGAGATTCAATCCCAGGTCATTTTGGGCCATTCGTCATGGTCTTTTCATCATTAAATGCTCAGCTTGACAAGACAGTGACGGTATTTCACTGGCAGATTGCTTAATAGGCATGAAGAAAAGTACGTGAGTATATATCACATTAGGCCTCCTTCATCCGCCTGCCCTCCCTAACCCAACACATGCACTCCCCCTTTCCTTTCCACCCTCTCTCCCACTCTCTTTCTCTCTCCCTCCCCCTCCTTCTCTCTGTGCCGGGAATGGGAGGTCTCAGAGGATGGTTAAATGAAAACAACTGCAGGCCAGTGTTGGAACGCTACGTTTTTTCCGTTTCTTAAAAACTGACTGAGACACAACGACATCTACGGCCCCTCATTCCAATCAGCCACACACGCACATTGTTCCTTAAGACTGACTGGGACATGACGGCATCTACAGCTCTAATCAGCCACACACAGCATACATAATGCACACGCTCACAAACAGTACAGTACACAGAATTCCACACACGCTGTACACACAGTCAGGGGATATATGGCTTCTGTCATTTCATTTCATCATAAGAAGAAATTGTTTGCAGCACAGACAGAACTGTGAACAATGGCAACGGCAATAACACAAATGGTTTTAGAACGGTTCTGAGCAAAGGCTGGGTTATCATTTAAACTCAGTAAACCAGTCGTAAAAACACAAATATGCCACGAAGATACAGAAACATTTAGTCAATGATGTTTCATGTATGCAGACATGCATATGTATATATATTTAGCAATGTTTTCATCTTAGAAAACAGGAATTTAAAGCAATTTATGGTTTAGAATTTCAAATTCTTGTGCCATTAACTCACCGAAACAGAAACACGATGGTCCGACTAGCTGATAAACTGAATAAGTATCTGGTGGATCAAGGGATTATAGGAGTAATCATTACCCGCAGCGCTACTCCCCCTTACCCTAACCTTAACCAGCACCAGCCACAGGCCTCATTTCTTCAAATATGTTAAATTCAGTATTATGATTGTACATTAAAATGTGCAGTTCTCTGTAGAGAACATGTTTACTTATTTTCACTTAGAAAACCAGCTAAACTTAATGTGACCAGGGGCACCTAAACTTTTGCATACACATGCACACACAGCCTTCACTGCTACACTCAACCACACACAAAAATACACATACATGTATGGGTCTGTAGACTTCCTGCTCTTCTGTTCTAATGAGCAACACACACAAACCGCACACACATACCCACATACAGTATTCAACATTTATGTATGATAAATCTGCCGCATGCTAACTGAGACCAGATGGGGTAGTGTACCACAGAGCGTGACATCACAGGAACTGTGTGTAATCTGTGTGTATCCTATTCACATGTACACATACACTGAGACACACATCTCCATATGGTGTCTCACCTCCAACACCTTAAATTTGGCAATAAGAGGTGTGATAGATAATTGCTAATATCGCTCCCTCACTGTAGGTTAAGGTGTTATCACTGTAGAATTACCCTACAAACCAACAACTGACTCTGTCATCCAAAAGTAGTAGGAAACAACAAAGAACTAACACCATTTTTTGATCCTCAAGTATTTGACGCTCTCAAGTAACCTAACTACTATAGCCTATAGATGCTACATTATATGCCTTTTCACTACTATATATTAATATAGTAAAAGCAGTGTCCTGTGTCACAAATAATATGTACTAAACATGAATGAATAGCATTTATTCCATTCATGTATGGCTAAGAACATTTTCTGTTTTATTTTGAAATACTTAATTAAATCTGACATAGTATAATCTTTTCTAATCATGCCTCCCCTTAAAAGACACATGTTACAGATTTTGCAATGACCACTATTTACTATTTCTGCAAATTAGTTCCCCATTATCAATACATCGCTTGCTACAGTTAAGCTCTGCCCACTAGTGCATATAAGCATCTCATTACTGTGGGTGTGTTCCTCACTATAATACTGCAGATTACAACACAGTATTTAAGAGCGAGCAACTATGGTATCAGTATCAGTGCAACATTAGTCTGAAATACCAGCCAAGATTTTTTATTAAAATTTTTTAATCTGACAACCGAGCATCTTATTGGAGATCCATTCCGAAACTTTGGCAATGCCTTCTTATGGACTTGGAGGAGGTGTGTGCATATCAACGCTGGTCATAGTGAAAAGTATCAAATGCATTGAATAGCCGCTTTTTGAGTTCTAGTGTTTATATGACTGTATAAATGATGCACAAGGCTGACTTTATTGTTGGAGGTGATTCCTGAATGAATGCATGAGCTCATTCAGAATGCCATGCTGATTAATGAGCTTTTTGCTAATGCTATTCATGTTTATTCAAAAATGCAGTTTGTGAAACAAACTAAATAAACCCTTTGCATTCTCACCTTTGTTAGAGCACATTCTTCACAAATCAAATAAATGAAACCAATGGCCAAGTTTTGGAATTAGCCTTAAAGAGTTAAGCCTAATTATCTAGGCTGTGGGTTTTTTGCTTGTACAAAAACACTATATACACAAATAAACACTAACACAGTAAAAAAGAAGAAGAATTTCACTGTCAGTGCAGTTATTGGATCATTTTTGGTGAGGTTATTGGATAGTTTTTGCTATGTTGTGAGCTGGTTAGAAGAATCTGTATGGATCTGTTCAATTTCTGTAGACCTGACTTACCTTCATGAAGGACTGATTAACCCAGGCAGGAACAAGATGTTACCTACAGATGCTGGGCTGCCTTCTGTCCAAATAAACACTCAATGTCCAACTAAAAAATAGCACTTTTCTACAGTACTTTAGCTAACATTTTAGCTCAGATTCACAGCATTTTCTTAACCCACAGAATAGTGTATTCTGTAACTGAAGGAGTCTTACCAGGCATTTTTGTGCCTTCATTGGCGTAATTGTCTGAGACAACCACAAGCGGTTTGGTGGAGGTTTTGGTGTTCATTATCATTTTCATTATGATGTCCAAGTTGACTGATGTGCACGCTTTATCTGGCAACATACACTGCAGGAAGAGGAAAAGGAACAATACAGCAGGTATTATGTATATGGCCACCATACAATAAAAACAATAAAAACAATGAGAAGAGAAGAGAAGAGAACAGAACAGAACAGAACAGAACAGACAAAAACCAAAGAGTAAAGAAAAGAAGAAAATAAGAGGAAGAAGAAGAAAAGGGAAGACAAAAGAGAAAAGAGGATAAGAAAAGAGTAGGGAGTATTTAGTGGCATATGGACATTAGAAGATAAAAAGTACCACATGCTCTAAAGCAGGACAGAAATTGAATTTTTCTTATGTTTGAAGTTGGGTCCTTTTAGCAGAACCAGACTGTAAGATTAAACATGTAATCGCAGTGCATAAGCATGAAAAGCCTTTGTGAAGTTTACTACAGAATGTTTTCACTTCATGTTTCATAAAAGCAGAAGGTATTAAAGGAAAAAACACAATTAAAGCCATCCGGATCATCACAGCTCAACTTTCGTCCTATAACAAAGTAAACACATCCTCTTTGATTGGAACACATGTGTACAAGTTTAGACACCACTCTGCTCTGAGGCGGGCAGTTGTGACCCTGTTAAATTACGCCACAAAATGTCATAAAAACATATCACAAGAATCATCAGATCTTCTAGAAACCTGAGCAAGTGCATGTATTATTAAATAAAAAAACAGAATATATATATATATATATATTTGAAATCAACTAAATTCATTTTTCAGTGCACACTGGAGGTTGACCTGGGTCAGTTGCACTGTGAGGTTAGCCACAAGCCAGAGAACACACATTCAGCATGTAAGGCACTGATAAAGGAGTAAAGGGGGAGTCAACAGAGGGATGACTAGGAGGACAGAAAAGGAGGGAGGGATGGAGGGAGAAAAGCCTGGGGAAAATTTTGTTTGGCTGTGTGGATGGTTGCTCGGTAACACTGAGGAAGATTTACACATCCTGCTCTCGTGAAGAGTGGACGGATGCTGACAGCTGGTGCAGGCTGACCAGTGCCAAGGCCATGAATTGAAAACACAAACGTTCAGAGTGAACAGCGTAGTTAAGCAGGCAGAGTGTAACAGAATGAGCCTTTATGCTCATTCTGTTATTATGAAAGGTCATGAAAGGAGGAGGTCCTGGTGATCAGCAAGCAAATACAATGCAAATGAGAAGAGAAGAGAAGAGAACAGAACGGAACGGAACGGAACGGAACAGAACAGAACAGAACAGAACAGAACAGAAGAGAGAAGTGGAGTGGAGTGGAGTGGAGAGGAGAGGAGAGAAGAGAAGAGAAGAGAAGAGAAGAGAAGAGAAGAGAAGAGAAGAGAAGAGAAGAGAAGTGAAGAGAAGAGAAGAGAAGAGAAGAGAAGAGAAGAGAAGAGAAGAGAAGAGCTCAGTACCTCTGGCAGTCCCTGGTGGTTGGCTGGTATCTTAGAGCAGAGGGCCATCTCACAGTGCAGGAAGACCAGTGCGACGTTAAACTTTGACTTGAAGGTGAAGCTGAAGCGCTTTCTGTCCATCTGGGCATGTGGCATAGGGAAGTCCACTTTCTGAGGGTAATACAGTACTGAGTCATCAGTGGGACAGATGTTCTCTATAATCATATATGCAGACGACACCTCAGGGTTGGAGTCCGGAGAGATGAAGCACGAGTTGATCATGAAGCCCAGATCGGGGTCTGTTTTAGTGGCTGAAATCTGCAGAGAAATAGACAGAGCACAGAAAAAACAAACAAAAAGAGAGAGATGATATTAGAAAAGAAGATGAAAATGATTGAACATGCTATACTGACAGAAAGAGTATGGTGCTGTTTTTCACTGAGTGATAAGGGAAGAAGATTCATTAACTGAGAGCGGTTTTGCAGTCATTTGATGAATCTGCTGCGTATTGCTAAAAAGTACTAAATCATGTTGCTCTTTTCAGCGCTTGAGCTGATACACTCAAACTGCCACACTTTTTCTGTCAGTCTGGAAGGGATCCTCACACACACACACACACACACACNACATTTTTGGAGCGCTGTCTTCCAAGAAACACATTTCTGAAGTGAGATTTCTTTGCCATTTTCAAATTAAAGAGTCTTTCAATCTCAACACCACATGGCACTCCCACACCCCCAAAGCAATCTCACTACTCCTCTACACTGTAAAAATGACTGGATGTTTTAGCTTAACATAAGTTAATAACGCGGCTGCCTTTCACTGAAGAGTAACTTAACAGAACAGTAATGTGTCTTACATTAACTCATTTATTTAGACAGGAATTCCAAATATAAGGCAAATTAAATGCAAACAAAGTCATTCCGAGTGGTTTGGTGTGAAATGCCCAATTCCAGACAAACTACAGCTAGAATTGCCCACAGTGGCAGTGATATGAACCAGACATCTAAATCCCAGACTGTTCTTCTGTCAATTTAAGAGAAGCATAGCAGAGGACGTTTGGTAAAACCTATTTGGCATAGAGTAGCAGTAAGCATTGGGTAATGTCCATTAATGCTATCTTCAAAAATACTGGGACCGATTTTAACAACACTAACATCAAATTATGACCAAGCCGGATCGTTTTGTAGCCAATGAAATCTAGGCTGGTTGGAGACTGCAATGAATCCTAGCCACTTTGCTAGCATTTGCAAGTTCAGACTGTGCCTTTAACATGTGGAGGTAGTAGCTAGAAGGCTGGACCCCACGTCCCTTCATTACTTTGGTAGGGCTGATATAGGACTAAGGCACACGGAGGACAGTGGTGGGGACTGCAAAAAACTTTGCAATGGGAAGTGTTCAAGATGAGATGTGAATTTATAGGGCAGTACAGGAGAAGAAGGAGAGGGTTCAGACACTGTCCTCGTCCAAAATGCAGTTATTCCATAATGTATAGGCATGGATCTTGGCAGCTGTAGTACCTTCCAATACAATCTATTATGTTTCCAAGAGGGAATATACGACGGTGAGCACACTACAGATTTGAGACACCAGCAAAGTACTGCATTATCTCATCAGGTTTTCCAGTTCCACAGCCTTTCTGTGGCTGCCACACAGTTTTCCTAGTTTTGCTAATTCCGCTAAAGCATGCACAAGCAGGCTTGCCCTCACGGTTTCATAACATCAGCCGCAGAAAAAAAAAGAAAAAAAATGATATCCCATTTCCTCTACATTTCTGTGCCTGAGGCAGTTACACTGCCAAAGTATCCGCTGCACACATGAGTTTTTGACACACGCACAACAGCACTTTATGACACATGGATAACGTGAGTTATGACACAGGGGTCAGGAGGGGTCATGGGATAGAGCTTTTCAGGCCAGGGTGGTGGAGCTCTGGGCCCTGCATGACATTTTGACTCAGTTTTACAGACTGACAGACACACAGAGATGCATACAAAGCTCTTTGTGACCTGCTGGCCGAGTGTCCAAACAGCTCAAGCAGATCAGCATCTGATTCTGACATAAATCAGTGTTTCAAAGGCCCGCAGCTCACCAACCCTCAGCCCCTGGCTGTGCTGCCCCAGTGCTTTTATTTTCATTGGCCCAGTGACCAGGCATCCAGTCAGACTAAAAAATGAACAAACTCTAACTACAAGGGACAAAAAGGACATTAATGTTTTATATTAGAATATGAAGGAAAATGATAGGAACATAAGGACTTAAAAGGTGTATTTTAGCACTTTAAAAAGTGCTAGCTGCTGGAACAGGGGGCGAGCTGGCATTTGACCCAGCACTTTTCATAGTACTGTAGAATTGAGCCAGAACCTTTTGACTGATTTCAAGCAACTTATTTAATTAAAAAACCTCCACTGTTGCAAACTGCACAGACCACCTACCTATAGGCATGAACAGACCGGTAAGCAAGCTATAAAAACCAAGGTAACTGTGTTTAATGAAAGCTTACTGTCTATTTATGAATGAAATTAAACCTTAATCGTCACGCTTCCGGGTTTCCCCTCTGCCTCTGATCTCCCGAACTCCAACTCCTAGAACCCTCTACCCGATGATGTCATAGTCGCATGTCCGTCATCGTTTCCTTGTTCGTCATCACCAGAGTATTAATTATTCAGCCCTGCATCTCATTTAGTCTGTTTGCTTATAAGCTCCTGGTTCACACACCCACGTTGTGAAGTATTGACACAGTGTGCCTTTACTGAGCGTTCTTCCTAGCTTTTCTCTGACTGTTACTCTGATTCTGATCTTGCTTGTTTCTCGAGTACTCTTTTGTCTTCTGCCCTCTTGTTTTGGTTGACCTTCTTATTGTCCATCTTGGTTTTGATTCTTGCCTGTCCATTTGGTTTTATGACTCAGCCTTCTCCTTTTGATATGTTTGCTTGGATTCTCTTGTTCAACTACACTGCTGCGTTATAACAATAAATCCTTGCTTTGCCTTCAGCTCAGCACGCGTCAATTCTAGTTTGTCAAACCTGACATTAATGATAGTACACTTAGGCTAGCAATAACTAAAACTGGTCAGCCATAACATCCCTGATAGCAAGAGGATAGTGGCCCACTGCTGCTCCGCTAACGGCAAAGCTGGCAGTCCACTGGTGTTTTGCATTTGATCCACCAATGGTTAAGCATTTAAGAAAATCTCACTTTTGATTACTCAATTTCCAATTTTATTACTTACATTATATTACTTATATTAGATAGCCTCAACTTAATGCAATGTGTTACCTTTGGTAGTCCATAACTTGACATTTAACAAAACTACACCCGTTACACGTGTTAGCAATGTAACCTAGCTAACAAATAAAGTCGGTCATTCATGACTTAACACTTAAAGGAAATAGACTTGGTAGACATGCTAAACAGACAGCTACCAAGAAAAGTTTGTCATTCATAATGAAAATAAGCTGACCAAATATGCTAAGAATTAGCTGGTTATCCATAACAGTTGTATATATGCTAACAACATATTTTATTTAAAGAAAACCCTGTTGACTGGTCTGGTATAATTATTTTAATAAAAACAGGGATAATATATAGTTAAAAACGCTTGCTCATTCAAGTTAGAAACTAGCTCTGCCCAACTTTTATAGTAGCTAGCAATGCTAAGGCTTTACAGGCTGAGAAAGAACTATCAGTGCATCCTAAAAGTCCATCAAATAAAGCTCTGATTTCTTGTCCACATCTGAAGAATCCTCCATGTTCTTTTGAAAAGGGACAGTGCCTATGACGCACGCAGCTGAAAAACACAACTTTTAAAGGTCATAGGCTCGTAAATGAGAAACAGCCAAAGATGGGGTGTTAGCTGTCCTTACTGACCATGACCAAACATCTACAGACCTCCTCCGGCAGCCAGTGAAGGATTTGAAAAAAGAGCTTTAAAAAAGAGGCCTTGACTAGACTAAACGTATACACAGCAGGCTTGGACTTATTTGACAGGAGTGACAGTGAAAGATATGCAGAAAGTCATGTATATATACCACACTCACGCAGTACTCCAGGCAAAATTACTCAAAAACACATAACTTGTCCTCTTAGCACGACAGTGTTTGACAGACCACATGCATAATAGGAGGATAGCCGTGACAGAACTAACCATGTGTGCTGTAAAAATGAAATCAATAAAGAATGAGAGGCCAGTGTGGCATGACTACAGCTCTTGCAGTGAATTGCCCAGCAGTCACAGTGATTTGAGCATATCACCTCAAAAAAGCAAAGCTTCTCAGCCTACACTCAGTTAAAGGCTGCAGAGTGAGCATAATAACAGTGTTAAGTGTTTCATAAATGAATGTAACAATTATGTCTCTAGACAAATTAATCAATTAACTGTAATTATGATGATTTAGGTCATGTCGTCTCAATTCACCCTGTCACAGTGCTGCCATCTTCCAAAGAAACTTCAATATATCAGAAAGACTGCATGTATCACAAACATTACAGAGCATTATTAACAGTTGTAGCCCTAATATGGCGGTGCCCTGATATCACCGATAAGGTGTAATGTGCATGGTTCTGCTAACAACTCTGCTAGCAGTGCTTCTCTTATCATGGCAGTGTGTGCTTACAAACAAAATTAATGGTACAGAAAGCAAATGATATAATGTTATGATCCAGACTTTAGTAATACTGGTTATATTTTTATATATTTTATATATATATATTTTATATATTATATTCCTTATGATTTTTAAGTAATAAAAAAGGACCTATATGAGTAGTTTTAGACTTGATACAATAGAGTCACATTTGTAGTTATACCTCCACGTAGATGGGTTTGTTCTCAGATATGGTGACGAATGCCATTGGTAGTGGGTAGCGGAACAGGTTGGTGTTATACAGCTCCATGCTGAATGTCACATTGTCCACCTGCTCTTTGGGTAACCCGCCGGACCCCAGCCTGTGAGAATCACCTGCAGCGTCCTGGCCTTTACGATATGTACAGTTAAACTGAGAGAGAGAGAGAGAGAGAGAGAGAGAGAGAGAGAGAGAGAGAGAGAGAGAGAGAGAGAAAGTAAGAGAGAGAGAGAAAGAGAGTAATAGAGAGAGAATGAGAATAACATTAACATCAACTTCTGACATCAGGGCTGTAGAATGTTACAGCTACAGAGAGATACAGAGGAAGAAAGAAAAACAAAGAAAGGAGAAATAGCAAGATTTGATACAGGGAGAGAGTGAAAGGGCATAACAGAAAAAAAAGAGCAGCAGAAGGAGAGAAACGGGCTTAGAGAGAGAGAGCAACGGATTGATAGAGAGACAGGTGGGTTAAATGAGAGGCAGAGAAAGAAAACGGGATGCAGAAACAGGGAAAGAAAGAAGGGAAAGAGGGAGAGAGATAGTTGGGGGCTGGGAGAGAGAGAAAGGTGGGGAAAGAGAGAGTGGTAAAGAGAGAGTAAGAGAGACTTTGAAGTCAGAAAGGGAAGTGTGGCAGTGTTCCAGAGAAGCGGGTCAAGAGGAGTTCAGAAAACAGACGCGGTGAAGAGATGGTGAAGTCCTCACTGATCTGCCTTTACTAGCACTGTGGGAGTCTGGGAAATGTAGTCTCAGGGTTGAAATTCTCCAGGCACCCCTCAGACATTTATGCATCAACAAATATGTTCACTTGGCAGTGTGAGCACGGCCTACTCTGGTGTATGACAGACCTTGCGTGACAATATAACTTCACCTGAATTATACAGACATTGCTCTTTTATAGCCTATGCTATAAGTTAATAACCGAAGGCTACAAAAGACGACAAATTGACTCTGAGGATGCTTGTGAGGCACCACCAAGGCAGAACATATTAGAAAACATGCACATATAGTTTTGGTTCATAATGATGTTTTAGTTGTCATGTTTTAATTGTCATGGATGTCCAATTGTTATTGACATCCAGGTCAAATGACATGTTTTGCTGTTTTTCTAAGTTTTGTATTTTGTACTGGGACAAAGAGGGTAAATTAGCAACCAATGGAAAGCTACACTGATTGATAAGTCAGTCAGACTTGCTTATGTGATTTCTGACAATGTACAAATACTGTTATCTATAAACATGGACAACAATACAGACAAATTTCAGCCATCAAGCATGTCTATGTCTTGGTTTACAGACTACAATGGCTGTAAGAAGATGTATGAATATTTGCTGTACTATCATGTATTATCATGCATACTTTAATTATTAAAAACTGTAATGTATTATATACTAGGAGTGTCATGAAAATGTTGTACCAAGATGGTAGAGCGATGTCCAGTCTCTGGTGTATTCCTCTCTGGGGCATCTGGATAGCTTGGAAAATGTACATCTCCTGATTCAAGGTCTTCATCGTCTAGTGGCCAGCCACTGCCGTCCCTGACCTCTGAATGGCTGATCACAATCTGTCAATCACAAAGACTCAGTAAGGTAACTTACGGCTAATGAGGGTTACTGTCTAACCCTTTCACTCTCTTCCTCCTAGCTTTGTTTTTACCTGTCAAATGCAAAATAAAAGTGCAAAATAAACTTACTTTTCACTCACAGCTCACACAAATGGCACAAACAGTTTAATTTTTCACTTTAATCCTATTGTAAGCAGAGGGGAAGATATTTTATTATGATGTAAATTAGTTGAAAGGTTGCTGTGTGTGTTCTGAAAGAATAAAACATATTTTATATGTTTGACCTTTTTATCATTTCTTGGCAAAACAAAACAAAAACAGAGAGGAATTGGAAGCGCAGTCTCAGATATGTCGAAACAGAATGTAAATTGACAATGACAAAAGCAGCCTGTTTAATGCTAATGGAGCGGAAAATAATTTTGGAGTACTAATAATTAACCCACCCAACCCGCAGAGGGGGGATCAGGGAAATACATTAACTGCAATTGTAGGATACAGGCTTTTTAATCCAGAGCTATTATACAGTAACTGCAACGAAATATTCAGTGACTGCTGTGAATCGTGTAATTTCTGTAGTTATGAGAGTGAGGAACTGAAGTATGGATCAACAGTTTCCCACAGATCAATGAAAAAAACTGAACAACACTGTTTTGTGTTCATTGCTCAGACCAGCAGTGACCTCCTGCTTGTATGTTAGAGAGAAAGAGAGTCTGCCAAAGGCCAGCAGAAACAGATGAGCTGGAATTAAGACGTGGGAATGCTCAGCAGTTTCAACAGCGCTGGTCCCAAGATGGATCCACCAAGCATTCTTTTCATTTCTGAACTCAGCAAGAAGGCCACACACCATAATAGAGGGAATCACCTCTCGGTATTAAGCATCGACTGTTTACCAGTTCAAAGGTGATGCAGTGGACGCCTGAGAACATTGCTTAATCGAGGTGAAACGTTCTGTCCACCACTCTTGCCAGTTTTCGTCATTGTCCGAGACCTTTCGAACGGTTCTCAGCTCCAATCAAAGACACATCTTTGCCCTGATCATACAGATCACGTTTTCTAATTGCCCCTGAGGCTCACATCCACAACAAAGCAGCAACAGTTGGGAGGTTGTCCAGCTCTTTAATGGACTGGGGATAAAATGCGTTGTACTGAATTTCCTCCACAAATTATCGAAGGAGATCAGCAAGGAAGTGATTCATCCGAGCTGGGTGAGAACAAACAGAACAGACAAAGGCAGATAGAGTCAAAGGAGACGATCAGCCTCAAATGACCCTCAAAATCAGCTCTACAGGACAGTGCACGGCACACAATACTTTTCTATGGATGATCAAGTGGCCTACACAGTGTAACTGTTACACAGTACCACTCAGTAATACAAGAATCCTTCCAGTATTATAAAACCAAACATGTAAAATTTTTTGCAACTAAAAAGCTGTTTTTGTTTAAAAGCTAACAAAATGCTAGCACACACTCTAGTAGCTTGTTCCATAATGGAATCAGTTCTTAATCACTGACCCCTACAGCATCTCCTTCTGTTTGTTTTGACCCCACCCACCAACACATGCTTAATTCTTAACTTGACTCAGAACTGTGTCAGTCAAATTAGATTTTGCTGTTCCATATGATATGAAGATTCAACTATCTATTCTTTCCTTTTTTCATATTATCTAGCAATCAGAAAGTCAAATACAACAATGGAATAGTTGCACCCAGAAGGAAGTGCTGGATTTCAGTGCTATTCAGAAGGAAGTACTCTACAGAAGTAGTGTCTCTCAATGTGGCTAAGGCAACATGCCAGATGTCTCGTGTCCTGTGATAATCCATCCTATGCAGCTTAAATATTCTCACACAGTTCCTGCAGATGTTGTGGTAGAGGTGGAGGTGGAGTGATGACTAATGGAAGGCATTACTGCTAGCTGAAAGTCAAGATAAGAGTCAATAAGATCCGCCCTTGCTTACGTCACATGCACGGTCGAGCAGGAAACTTGAATCATTCACATGTCACACAATGTCATACCTACCCATTAAGTTTCATTCCAGTCGGTTGATTCCTTCTGGGTGCAACTATTTGTACAGCTATTCTTTTGATGATGAGTGTATAAGGCCAAGCTACTGTAAAGACTTGTGGAATAATAAGGCAGGCAGCACAAGTCTATTTCTACTTTAAATGTTTAAAGCGATGAAACAGTTAATAAATTCAGGGCACTGCCCACTATGAAATATGAGTCTCTTCAACAACTTCAACAGTACAGGCTTACTTCTTTATTCTCTTTAAACATGAAAATAAATATTTCTAAATAAAGTTGGAATTCATTTTAGATGAAAATAAAAAAAGCATAAATTCACAGCACCGACCGCTTTGACATAATAACTTCTCATCTCTGTCAGGACGGACATACTTACTGAATTGATGTAAAGGACCACTGGGCTTAAATGGAGAGGGTATTTGGTTGTTTGGCAGCCGGTAAGAGGTGTTTCCAGTGTGTAGTGGGTAGAGTTTGAAGTTGCTTTGCATCGTGGGTCTTGAAGGGTTATGTTAGCTTTATTAATGCCGTTGGCCTGTGATGAAAATTCAAACAGACATCATTTAAAACATACATCCAGTAATGCAGAGCAACTACTATTTACATGCATCCAACTTCTGAACCAGACATTCTGTATTCTTCATTCCACTGATGTGAATAAGAGATAAGATAACCTTAGATTTCAGAAGAGTCAGATAAGAAGTCCAGATTCAGTCCAAATGCCTGACTAACTAATAAATACTGCAAATTTTTGGCACTTTTCACCATGCTCCCAATGGGAGAGATGTGGGGTATTTCATAATCCAGCAACAAATGCTGTATGTTCTCAGAAACAAATAAATCTCGCAAGAGGTTCCAGCTCTGACCAAAAGCTGTTTGATTGCAGAGTGGATGACGTATGTGTGTCTGAAGTGGTCAGCCACAATTTGATGGTTGTTACAAAGCCTTACATCACAAAGCAGGATGTACAAAGTGGCATAAGCGTACACACATATTCTGGGATGTTCAAAGTTTTAAATGTGAGTTTTGTACAGGAGCTCAACTCCTCAATTGTCTGAAATGCACTGCCCTTCAAAAGTTTGCACAGCACTTGCACAAGGAGAAAAAATGTGTGGGATATTGCCAAAGCAGCACTGTCACAGATATTGATTTTCTCAATATAAACCTGATTAGTCTTTCATATATAAAGTTACTGCGGACCAACAAAGAATGCTCATGTGTATTAAAACATGCTGGTGCTAAGTGCCACAGTCAGCTTTCTGACAGTGAGTTTGCTCGTTCAGGTAATTTGTTTTTGCCTCATACACAGTATCTCTCAGTCACATTCCTGGACTGAACAGAAGTTCTTTACCTGCAGGCTTTCCTTGTCAATGCTGACCACCATCCTGCTCTCCTCACAGCGCACACTCAGCCCTGCACTCAGAGTCCCCCGTTGCTCCTCAGGACCCTGCGGCTCCTCCAGATAGGGTGGGAGGGGCCCAAAGGGCCGGCCCTGCTCTGGGGGCAAGGGGAAAGGAAAGGGTAGACTGGGCCGGGCAGGAGCATCCCGGGCACTGGGCATGGGGAGAGGATGGCCATTCTGGAGGATGGAGAGCTCCGGAGGAAACATTGACTCCAGAGGATCCACCACATCTGGAAATGACAGTGATCACAGTCAGTGTCTGAAACGAACACCCCATACACAGCACATAAAGCAAACTGTGGTGTGTGGCAGTTATAACCCTTACATCACCCGCCACCTTTCACAACTGTATTTAATGCAACAACCATGTTCAGTGTATGCATAAATGTGTATGTATATATAGCACTTGTACTTCAGCATAAATGTGTGTGTATATATGCCACTGTGGAAAGTCAGAGACCACCCTTTGGTTTACTTGCCCTGCCATTTTTCACACCTTTAAAGTTCAGTCTTAGAAGTTGGACTGGACATTTTCTGCTCATTCAATTGTGTTGAGGTCTGGACTCTGGCCAGTCCATTGATCAGAAAACACCATCAGCAGCTTCAGTGTTAGATTTGCAAGTTCAGTTGTCCCTGAAAAGGCCACTTTCTGTCTGACAAGTTGACATGATAAGAAAATCACACAATGATGTAGAAGTAGGAGCTTTAGCCTGAATTTCCAGGAAAAACAGTTTTGCTTTATTTACATAACCATTGCTGTGTAGTAAGTTTTTCTTTTAAAGGACAAGGCCTTTGTTTTATATGACAACCACATTAGATATAATCCAATATAAAAAGATGTTATGTGAATTAATGTGATGTTATGTGAATTAAAGGTAAACCCTTTAAGCAGAACTTTCTGCTGGCAAACAAAGGAACCATCACAACTAACTACATACCATTATACACTTGATCATCAAGAAACCTTTCCAGTAATCAGAGCTTTTGATGTGTCTGGTTCTGAGACGTCTGCAGGTCTGTTAAATGAAAGCATTAGACAAAGAAGCTGGTAAGTAGCTTACCAGCTTCTTTGAGGCGCAGGTTGAAGATATTGGCCACAGCGGTGCTGGTGTATGAGGTAACAGGGCTGTATCCATTCTCTTCCGCCCACTGGATCAGTGCTTGAGCCCCTGCAGGAAGTTTCTGCCTCACAGTCTTAGACACCTGCATTAGCCGCTCTGTGCTAGCACTCAAGCTAACACTGTCTGATGTCTAGGGATGGGCAAGGCAAAAAAAGAGGGTGAATAAGAAATGAGGAGCATTTTTCTCTAAATCAAAAGCTAACATGTACCAATACATTATTAATACATCAAAATTATTACATAATCAGATCACATTCTCATTAAACTGATCACAATCATTTTCCACATTCACTAGATAGACAATCATGCTTATGTCAGACCAAACAGAATGGAAACCAGGTGCATCTTCCACGCTGAGGTTATGAAAGATCAACTACCTGAGAAACAAGGCCCTTTACCGCTTAATTTCCGAACATGTTCATAGTTTCCCTCTAACGTAAATGTAGTCAATCTGCCAAGACATGTTTGATGTCCAAAATTAGGTTAACACTTCATCTGTATTAATGTGCTTAATATCCTTTTTTATGACTTTTTCAGTCCATGTAATATGAACTAATTCTCCTTGTCAGTTTAGAGAATGGAGAATGAAACAATGATTTAAAGAGATGATATTCAGAAGTGACTTGTCACAGTGTATCAGAGTGCATTCTGCTGCTGCTGCTAATAAATCACCAAATACATTAAGACACAGAAATTTTCCACATCAAATTCATCACGGCTTAGCTTAAATTTCACCGGCCACGGTTCACCTGGGAATGACCGCAAATACATCACGCGAGAGCACCACATATTAAGAGTGCGTGGACAAGATCAGACAAACACGCTGATCTGCAGACAGTCCACTGTGAGCCCATGACCAATGCACTAGCTGCTGTTTCTCTGCACTGTCTTCTGAGAAACTCTCTAATCAGCAGAGGATCCTATGTGTCAGATTACGGAGGGATTCCACATTCGTTCCCGGTTGTTCTTCTGCTTGTAAATTGAGAGGGGTGGAGGGGTAAAACTCCCTTTTCTACGTTTCCCACACTCAATTTCTCACACTCAAGCACCAGGCTGGCAGAAGTGTTCAGACCAGTCTGCCCACAGATGCAGAGCTTTGTGTTTATGAGGAGCTCAGATCACTTGCATACTTTGCATTCTTTCATGTCCAGCAGCACAGTGGCCAATTCACATATACAAACACATACACACTAGCTGGTGTGCACTTGTGTGTGTATGTGTGTGTGTGTGGTGTTTCCATCTTTTTGTGTGAAGTCTTTTATGTGCAGAAAAGGTTTGGGCACCCCGGTGAAATTTTAAAAGTGTTTTTCTAAGTGAAATTGAGTCCACGTCCTCTACAGTGATCACACTTCTGTACATTTGTACACTGTTTATTTGAATAGGTGTTTTTTCCCTGTATGTAAAACCCATGGCAATGCACAAAACACTGTGCACTGAAAGAAATAGAAAAATGATATAATGTGATGTAATTTCATCAGGGGTGTTTAAACTTTCGCAAGTCTAGGTGCTGCTATGGTCACCTAACCTTAACCATTTAACCTGTCCACATCACCTAACCTGTTGGGAGAGGGGAAAGCAGTGTTCACACTTCAGAGTGTGCATTGTTCAGCGACAACATTCAACTACTCCAGCACTCAATGTGGCAAAACATCAAAGGCTCGATCACACTCCATTGACTCGAATCACAAAAAACTGAAATACAAACTACATAGTCTTTGATATTCTTCAGTAACAAGATGCCAAAAAGCCTATTATTATTATTATTAGTGGCTGTACCTGTAAAGGTCAGCATAGTTTTAGTTTTGCCTCAAAACACTAAGGCAGCACACAGCACAGCCCTGTGCAGTTCCACACAGGGTGGCAATATGTTAAACCTACACTATGCATTTTGGAGACCTCTCTGGTGGAATGCCAATGTGCTGAAAAGCGTTCAAAGACAGATTGATCAAAACCTAGACGTGTCTTTAGAGGATGCAGGTATAACACCTTCATCAGTATAATGTTGATTTTGCATTTGAGACTTAAACATTGAGCTAAACCTTCTTTCCGAGCCTGTGCATGTGAACATACAGATGTTTGATCCATCACCTATTACTTCAGCCTTTACAAAGTGACTTACAGCAGCGTGTGAACGCCATATTTGAGCTTTGCTTTCAGTAAAAACAATCTTACAGTGCTGCTTTAAAAGCGAAGAGATGTGCAAAATCTTTTTGCTGTGATAGTGACAATAAATGATCTGTGACTGTCCTTTGACATAACTTTTGTGCATGTGGTAGTTTGACTGTGAATATGACCAGCACAGCATGAGCTCAGGAACTCTGCAAGCAATCTGTCAAAGAATCTAATCCTGCCAATATGAAACTGATGGATAAAAACCCCAATGCCGAAAAACACTGAGCTCCAACCTCACAGGCCAGGGTTGGTGTTCATTCAGAAACAGTCTGTAAGCTTTACATATTTATTCATAATGATTTTATCTTTTTGGACCATTTCTACTGGATAGTTCACAGGTTTTCAAACACCATCAGGAATTCAGATTTGTAATCAAAGGCAAGGATAGTGACAGGTCTTCTAAATGATGTTTGCTGTTATTGGCTACTGCTTTTCCTAATGTTGAAAAAAATTGTTGGGCGTTGATTCGCATGACTTTTAGAAGTGACGTAATGAGAAATGAGATTACTTTTTCCAGGAAAGGATGAGTAAAGTATTCTAAAAGTGTTTTTTTTAATTCTCTTTATTTTAATATCCTTTTATGTTTTACCATATTCTTTCTGCACTTTACCATTTATAAGCGAATGTTATAACCCATAAGTACTTTACACTTTACTTTAAGTATGCTTTTTTAATGTTCTCACGCTTTTATTGTTCTGTATGTAAAGCACTTTGAATTGCCACTGTGTATGAAAGGTGCTATACAAATATACTTGCCTTGCCTAAAAGTATTGCATTTTAATTGGATTACTGGAGTAACTACTCCAACACTGTTAACCACAGCAACCAAATAATCAGTTCTTTTTCTATTAAATGCTGCAGTTCTTGTTTAAAAACAAAGTTTTTTTGCCTTATTGGGAACAATTAAAGTCTAAATGTTCATGTTTTCCTACTGACCCCAGCAAGAATAGCCATTCGGCAGCTAATGGGGACAGTAATAAAGAACAAAAATGAAATCAAAAGCTGAAGATGCACATGCACTAAAAAGTTGTGTTCTGCACAACTGAGACCCTCAGGTATGGAGGTGAACGCTGTTAATCATTTTGCATTGGCTGGTGAAGGTCTCCATGCAAGCACAAAGATTTTATTTCTTACAGTCAGGAAATGGTGTACGACATTTCTGACATCTTAAAGTTTGAATTTTCTCTGTACCTTTGTCGATTTCTGTACATAAAAGCGTATCATACAATGTGAGAAACAACACGACTATTAAGATGCTTCTTCAGGCATCCAACATCTCTTGGCTCATCTACTACGTTTTGGGTCACTGTATGAATTTGATGTTTCACCAAACTATTGTTTGAAGCCCTGATATCTCGAGCTGTATCAAATATAACCTGTGTTGATCTTATGTGCATAGGAAATATGCACCGAAGTGTATTTTCCAGATCAGTAACATAACAACAATGTCCTATATCTGTCTGCAGCTACTGTAAACAAAGAACCCCTAATACAGGGCAGATATGAACGTGGACTACGCTAGAAGCTTGAACTTTAAAACTGCTTGTTTAGCCAGCCTAATAGTGCAATAACAATCCTCTGCAGGCTTTGGACAGGGAAAAACACCCATGCTCTGCCATCGCTTCAGCTGAAGCTGTCAGCGAGAGATTTCATAGTGTGTTCCCTCCGGCCCTGTTGCAACCCGTCTATCAGTCAGTCAGTCTGTCTGTGTCCTCCACTAAGAAGAGCTACTGCACCGTCACGCTTTAGAACAGAAGTTTTATAGGTTTGAGGGAAAACATGCCTGTCAGGACTGTCTTGGCATCAACATGTCGTAGGCCTCTCTAACTCACAAAGTTAATGCTAGCAGTTGGAAAGCAACTCTGGTGTTCAGTTGAAGATGGAAAAGATTCTGACACATCTGAAGAAAATTACCCCAGTAGTAGCTACAGCCCTGCAGACTGACAATACGAGTCCCCAGGCTGGGCGAAAGAAGACTGCTTAAGCCAGTCTAAACTGCTCAGTTCAATGTCATTTTATACCTAAGAATTTAACTCCTGTGAAACCATTTATTTTCACTGGCAAACGTTGTTAGTACTAACTACATCGGGAGCACTTTAGCTAGCTAACGGACTTAGCTAGCACCTGCATTTTCAACAGTTTCAAGTATGCCCCAGTACATCTGACCCAACTGTGCTTTTGGGGATTCTTCTGCCCATTTAAAAAGTACTAAAGTAAAAAGTTTTCAAAATGATTATTGGCTCGATTTGTAGTTCTAGGGGAAAAACAAACACACACACACACACATGTGGTGCAAAATGAAGAAATTAGCTAGGGGGAGGTATTCCATGAGCTCTGTGAGTTTTAGACCTGGACAAATACTATAACACATACTATGATGCTGGGCTTGCTATAGGACTATATGGTCAGCTGTGTATTCATGTGTGCATACCACTATACGCAGTTTGCCAACGATGCTGTGGGCCTCAATCACCCAGTTCACAGTTTTCTCACATCTGAGCAGCAACACAACATCACGATGCAGAGGAATCTCCTCCTCTAATGGCCTTAAATCTACCGTCACATCCACCTGGAATGCACTGCTCAGAAAGAGAGAGAAAGAGAGAGAGAGAGAGAGAGAGAGAGAGTGCAATTTAGTATTAACATGCTTCTCTGTCTGGCCAACTGATTAAAAAACTGGACATTTTCCCAGAAAAGCAGGACATGTGCGCAACACACCACATAACGCAACTCTCATACGCAATACTCCAAGTCAGTCTCCAATATATCTCATGCTGCTTTCTCAGATTTTCTGTCATTATTGGGCAATAGTCTGTAATCAGAGCATGGGAGGATATCAGTCAGTGTTGAGACAGAGATAATACTGTTATATTACAGTCAACACTGTTCCAATTCATTTCAAACTCTAAACAAACTTCACAGAGGAAAAGAAATGCAACATCATTTTGTCATGGCATAGACATACACACACACACACACACACACACACACGCACACACACGCACACACACACACACACACACACACACAAAGAGAGTACCACACACATTGAAGGATTTGTAAATATTTGACTCCATTGGATAAACAAAAGACATTTTGGTCAATATAACCTCGCCAACTTCATTAGATCCGATTACTTCATAAGAGTTTTCAGCTATCATATTTCTAAATGAAAGAAAATAAATAATGTCACATGTACACAACAATATAAGACTCCACAAATTATACTAGAGGTATTCTACTAGAAGTATTTTAGGCTTGATAAAGACCAACTGATGCTGATAAACTTAATTGTAATTGAGTTATCCATGCTCTGTTCCTGTAGCTGCCGATGAGAGGTTGGTGATGACAACAACCTCACATGGCTCAACCCAACCTAACCTTGCAGTGCACTTTGTATGCTTTCAAATGCAGTGTATGCTTTCAAGTGCAGACAAAAAGAAATACATAGAAATAAATAAAAATAAATAACATGAACTATGTTCATTCCAAATCATTTTGGTATGCGAAAATTTGTAACAGTACATAAATGGGAAAAAAATAGTGGAAAATATGGTGGAAAATAACATAGGGCTGTAGGCTAACCTTACAGGTGACAGCACTGGTGCTGCAAAATATAGCAGCATGCAGAGAAACATTCATCAAAAACAGATGATGGACTTTGGTAGGTTTTTGTGTTGAAAGAATAACACAAGCTGCTTCTTCAGATAAGCTACTGAGCTAACAGAGTTATCCAGTGCCATAATGGATGCTGATTTGGACTCGTTTTGTGCACAAGATATTGTTGCTTCATGCTGTTTCACAGAGAAATACATTATTCACTAAGCTAACATCAGCTAGAGTAGTTAGTGATACAGTTGCACTCTCTGCCTTCCTAGCCACAGCCTTAACATGTCCTTAACAACACACTTCTGACAACGTGCTCAGTATACTTTTATAACATAATAGACTTACTAGCAGATACATGCAAAACTGCTGTTTCACCAAACAGTTATCCTGTATATTTCCTTTATGTTCCTACAAGAAATTGTCATTTTAATATTCATAATACTGTTAATACTGACCAAATGGAGGGCTACAGGCATGCTTAAGTTAGATTCCAGAGGAATCAGTAAGGTGCTCTTTGTTAACAAGACTGGATATCTGATAGTTGGTTGTACAAAATTAAACTAGAATACTGGGACAGGAGCTAGTTTGAAGCCAGGGTGAAGACGCATGGTCAGAAAGAATACACTCACCTGCTGGAGTTGGGGGCCTGCAGTTCAATGACGTGAACCTCCTGCTGGGGGTCAGGACCAGACAGGACGCAGCCTGTGGAAGTCTGAGGCTCCACGTAACTCGCCAGATAGTTCAGAGACAGGAACTTGTTGTCAATTTTGCAAGTGTCAGAGAATACAGGGTCTGCAAAACAATTTGAGTGAAGACAATACTAACCAAATTGACCAAAAGCTCTGGAGACCTGGCAGCACTTCATGATAAAAAGTGAGAGTGCCAAGCCTAAACACAGTTCACAGCATCAAACACAGGAAGAGCACACAAAATGGATGGGCGCGTTCTACAGAAATTGTGTTTGAAAGGCTGTAGTCAGCACATAAACAGAAGTGAAAACATGGCCATTGTCTTGTTCTGGTTCATTGTTGAAAATGTTTAACTTTTGCTCCCTCTATGTACAACGAAAAAAAGAAAATACTTCAGAGTGCTCAGGGTCTTGTCCTTTTCTCCACTCAGGAGACGAATCCTCATCTCTCTACCATGAGAAAGAGAGGGAGAGAGAGAGAAAGGCTGAGAGACAGATGCTTCCTTATTTGGCCAGCCAGCTTTTGGACAGAGCACAAAGATGGTGTGTATAAACCGAAAGGTTGGCACCTCTCTCTCTCTCCTGGCTCTTCCCAGCTTTCGGAGGTGCCTGCTCTTTGTAGAAAGTGGATCGGAAACGTGTCTGCTCTCATGCGCAGCTACAAAGGGAGCAGAAAAAGTAGAAAGCCAACGCTCTCCTGCAGAGGTAAACACAGCATGCTGAGCAGCTGCCAAAACCTTGAAACTCTAATCACACACAGCCAACTGTCTTTACTCTGCTCTCTTCGCTGCCATCTGAAGCCATAAGCATGCTTCAGATGTTTCTGTCATTACAACTACACTTTTCTTAAATGGTTCTTGGCGTAGATGTACAGTTAATCTTAAATTATATGTACAGACGTACAGAAATCTTAAATTAGAACTCCCATATTATGATGATGAAATGGTGAAATTATGACACTGAAATGGTTTCGTTCACCCATTGAAAGGTTCTTCAGGGAACTAAAAGTGTTCATTGCTGTCATTATGAATAACTGGTTTTGGTGCTTTGGAATAAGAATGTTTAGTGTTTAGCAAGGCAAGAAATGTCTGTCTATTATATAAACCGTGCACAATGTACACATTTTCACACTCAGATCCTGGCATGTTACTGGGCGGCACCTTTATAGCCCATGATCAGGCATTTGCTACACAATTCCTGTCAAGGGGGCTTCCAAGTGGTGGAACAGCCTAAGCACTGGGTCCATTGTCAGGAGAAAGGGCCTGGGTTGGTTGGGTAGGTCGAGCAGATGATCCTCCTTCCACCCCATCACTCGGCACAAAGCTAGTCAACACAATTGTAAAAAGAATCCAAGCGCAATGAGCTGTCCACTGATGTGGCTTTAGTAGCTGCATTAAAGATATGGTGGCACTTCACATGTCTTGGAGGAAGCACAGGCTAGCCTTCACCTTTTTCAGCTTGGTAGCATTCTGTGATAGATTCTGTGGTAGATCTACTGAGCAGAACTGGGCAGGAAACTGGGCATCCGCATGAGCGGAGAACATCTTTCCCTGAATGCTGAATAATGTACAAAGGAGTGGAGACTGAACTCTCTATTTAAAAAAAAAAAAAACATTATTAGCTGGAGAAAGGGATTAAAGCAGTAAAGAAGGAGTATTCAGGAAAACTGAAAAGCCGCATAGTGCAACTTCAGACCAGAGATGCCTTAAACAGATCTACTTGAACACCAACTACAAATTAAGAAAGACCTTCCTGAATGACCATCACCTCACCAAAGTAAGGTGCAACTCATTCCAATCCCACCATGCCCCCACCTCCCTACCCCCTTTCAACATTAACATCTCTGTGGTTGCTGCTGTGGAGTTCTTGGACACCACCATATCCAGAGAACTGAAGTGGAAAAGGAACACATTCTCCACAGCCAAGAAAACACAGCAAAAAATGTTCTTCCTGAAACAGCTGAGGAAATTCAACCTGCTACAGAGCCTGATGATCCAGTCCCACAGAGCAATCATTAAGCCCATCCTCACATCACCCACAACCATCTGGTTTGTTTCCCACCTCCACCTCACAACAAACAGGCCAAACTCCAGAACATAATTAGTACAGCAGAGCCGATCACTCAATGTAATCTGCCAACATTTTTGGACGTCTACAACAGCCATTTTATGAAGCATGCCAGCAAAATTACAGCTGACCCCTCTACTCCTGGGCATCACCTTTTCCAGCCACTTCCTCCAACATGCCAAGAGCTTTTTGCCCAGAGCGTAGTGTTCATTACCCTCAATGACTAATTTCTCCATTGTTCTGATGCAGAAAATAGGCTGACCAATCTTTGTTGTTGTTGCAGCCCAAATAATAGCATTTCAGGATGGCAGCAAAATTTGTCTTGCTTGCAGCAAAGCAGAAAGCACAGCCTCAACGTCCCCTACTTTTTTATCCGGTGTGTACTTGATGTGAATAGGCCTTTACTGGTATGTTAACTCTGTGTTACAGTAACATACTGTGTCTTTGCACAACTATACAGATGTTACATTTTGCAAAGTTTATTAATCTGTGATTATTCATGAATTTTAATCTTTGCAATTGGGCCATTACATTGGCAATATTTCAGCACCGAGTTTGGGTGACTTTTCATCACAATATGTGGTATGAGTGCTGTAAACCCTGAGGTGGAGTTTGGCTCATTTAATACTTTTATTTTAATACTGTTGAAGATTTTAATACACAACAGTAAAAAACGAATATGCCTATGTCCACGCTGTCTATTACTGAACAACGCTACAGCAAAGCTGAGCAATTCTGCAACTTCTGTTTTTTTTAACGAAGCTGAGTTGCGAGTGAACAATGTTGTGGGAGTATTTTAAGCATGTTTCGCTGGTGCTTACAGCAAGTGGGTAAAATAGACTCATCATTAAAACCTCCATAACACACACGCATGACTGCTACCGCTGCTGCTGTTAGTTGTGTGTGCAACCAGTATAAAAAGCTACACAGGAGTACACGGCAGAAATGCTGTGGTTACCGTTCTGGATTCAAATGTGCTTGTTACAGCTGAGAAACAAAACAAAATACAAAAGTTAAGCCAAAGAGGGAAAATACGTGTGGCCATGGCGGTGATGTGCCTACCACGGCAGATGGCATGATGTTACCAGCACTCTGTTGTGGTAATTTAGGCCACACCTACCTTTCAACATACCTGCTTGGCTTCAACACATTAACAGGGACACACATTCAACTAATACATTCAAATAATACATGCACACATAGAGAGACAGAGGATGAAGATTTTCTAACACTAATTTTCACTAAAACTCTAAATGAGTTACTTCTTAGAGAGTACATGTCAAAGAAAAAGCCCTCCCCTGCTCCTACCTCAGCATGCTAGTGATGACCTGACATGAGCTCCATTAACTAAACTCCATCATATCCTCTACCGCTAAACAAGAGAGTCAGCTGAGACGTGAGATCCAGGCTTCGGAGAAGAGTCGAAAATCTCATCAACAACCTTCAGAAGAATGTAACTCCAGTTTGCTTTCTGAATTAGCCCATTTCCCTCCAGCAGCTAATGCCATTAGACCATCAGCTAACCTTGGAATGGATTGTGATGCTGTGTTGCCCTGGATGCTGTCCTTTCTTTTTTTCTTTACTTCTATCTCCCCTTTTCCCTTTACACATTCAATTCTTCTCTCTCTCCCCCTGTACTCTCCCACTCTTTTTATTTCCATTCTCTGAGTTTTGGACTGGTGTGAAAGGCCGCAAGTTTGGCAGAAAGCCCACGCACAGGCCAAACTCTCCTCTCTCTTCTATTTACTCGGCCTTTCCATCACTCTCCCCTTTTTCTCGCTCTCTGACAGCATCAGAAACTAAAGAGGCAGGCAAATCATCTGAACATGACAGAAAAGAAGAAAGAAAGAAAGAAAGAAAGAGAGAGGGAAAGAGAGAGAGAAAGTAAAGAGAAACAGAGTGAGCCTCAGCTGATTTGAAAGGGCTTGAAGTTTTGCCGGTGGTAATCAGAGAGACGGAGTCTCAGCGGAGCTGCTTTATTACCCCTGGGTGCAGTTACTACACAGCGTCAATGGCTGCCATTCAGAGCGAATTACCATGTGCAGCGCTTTGATTAGGCCTTAGTGGAGCAGAACATAGAGCATGTCGTGTGCTGGGACAAATATACAGCTTCAATAAAATAATCACCTCCATCATCAACATGATCCATCAAAAGTTGGGGGACACCAATGTACTCAACAAGTCGTTTTAAAATGACCCTGTTTTAAGGGTCACTTTACAACATCCGAAAGTCTAAGCAGCTTTATTTAACAGAAAGCAGCAGCACATGGAAATATCTGATGTGTAGTATTTGTGACAGTGGTACGTTGTGAATGATGTCAAACCTGACTTCAATTTCTCTGCTTGTTCAGATGTCAGCACTCAAATCTTTTAGCTGTTTAAACCACCCCAAAGGTTCTGAATAAGGGCTTTTAACAATCGTTTTAAAAATAAATCATTTTTAGCAAACCTTGTTCTTCATCCCAATAAAGACTGCATAATGAAGATGAGCACCAACGTAAATCCAAACATATGCTTTCTTAACTGAAGTAACTAATAACAAAATCAAATTTAAATGGTTAAAGTTTAACCCTTCAAGGCAGAAGTCAAAAATGTCTTTTTCTGCCATATAATCTGCTTATCTCCATTAATCCCAGGATTTCTCAGTGCTGATATGTAAAAAAAAACATCACCTAATGAAGATAACTTACAACAAAACTACCATTCAAGGTAGGAAAGTCTAACAGAGTGGATAGTGAGTGGACATAGTATTAAATCACTCCAGCAGCACTGTTGTGTCTGATCAACTCACACCAGCACCAACAAACCACCACCTCATTAGTGTCACTGCAGTGCTGAGAATGGTCCACCACCCATGTAATACCTGCTCTGTGGTGGTCTTGTAGGGCTCCTGACTATTGAGAAACAGAGTAAAAGTCAACTAACAAAGCATGCAACAGCCTGTGGTTGTAGACCTAAATAGTACAAAGTGGATCCAAATGGATACAAAGTAGATTCCAATGAAATAGACCACATTTTCAGTGTGTTTGTGCATGTGTGTGCGTGTCACATACCCTCTCCGACTTTGATATAGACGTCGTGGGCCATCTTCAATTCGCTGAAGGAGGTGACGGCATGGTAGCGGCGCTGGGCCCAGGACAGCAGGTGCTCATTGCCATGTGGAAGAGTCTCTACCAGTACTTCACATGACAGTGAGAAATTCCCCTCGAACTGAACATCTGAGCCCTGTGCCACCTAGGAGAACAGGAATGAGTTAGGCCTGCATTATATAGCCAAATCACTAGTAATCATTATTATATTATATTATATTATATTATATTATATTATATTATATTATTATTATATTACTACATGGTGCCATTGAGCTATGAAAATAAGTTGAATCTATAACGTGACAATGGTTAAAGATCGGACTTCACTAAACTTTAATCATACAAATTTGCTTTCGTTGGATTGCATTACATTACACACCAATTCATCAAAACTCCACATAAACACACAAATGACTTTTCAGAACACTTACAATAAAAACACAGTGACTGGAAGGGGGTTTGTTTACATAATGCATCCCTTTGCAGTATTGCAAATGATAATATCACTATTGAGTATACAAAACCACACACTGTGCAGCCCTAAATGTTCAAAAGGAACTAAAAGCACACCAGTGCCTGCCAATGTCTAAGGGGTCTTCAGCTTGACACACTTTCATGGTTTGATAAAGACACCAAACTCTGCAAACTTCTTAGCATTTATTTGTGTTTCTTTATGACGTTAATAATAAACAAATGATTATCATACATTTAGTTATGTAATTCCATAAACAAAAGTCTGCTGAAGCCTATTAAGACGAGAAGCAAAATTAGACAGACCAGTCTTTCTTGGTGACCTACATATGTCGGTCTTTAAGCACAGTAACATAAACAGACAATATGAATCTAAGGGACAGAAACAGGTTGGAAAATGATCACGTAGAAATTAATTATGACCCAATTTAAAACACATATACATATGTGCCATATGGGTCATCTACACAACAATTTGTAACGATGATCAGTGACAGTCAAATTTGTATTCCAAACAAAAGGAGGTAACATATCACCAGAAAATGCACAGTCCCTCCTCCTCCATCTCCTCCTCCAGTTATTACTGGTGTAGAAGAAACTACATCAAACTTCATCCCTTTACTCGCCATGAGCTTCTTCATGGGTGGAAGCTAAGCCGATGTTAACTATTGCTTTGCTTCTCTGTATATCACTTATTTTGTTTACTGCTGAACGTAGATTGTTAAAACAAAATTCACACAAAAAATTCCCAGAACTGCATCTACACATTACACACTGTGCTTGCTTGCACAACTCATCGTTAACTATCAAATTTTACTTTGACACGGCTGTGCATGTGAAGGAGAGAGAGGGCAGGTTTTGGCAGAGAAAGCAGCCCTGATTTACAACACAGACAGGCTTCTTTTTATTTGACTGGTGCAGCACAGGCTTCAGAGCTGCAGAGACAAAGCTTTCATTGTTGATAAAGATATCCTCATGAAACTCCATGCTGTATCGATACGCACATCCCTTTTTACTGGAAGAAAAATTTCAGCCCGTAAAAATTTGAAGGCCCAGAGTACAAAAAAAAAACACAAAAAGAGAGAAAGAAAAAAAAAAAAAAACACACACACACACACATTACAACAGGCCTTCTTAAATTAAACCTTCCACCCCACCCCTGCCAGCACACATCTTTCACACCCCATCTGATGGTTATCTGGAAGCTTCTCCAAATGTGCTTTCCATATTTTCACACATGGTGCTCTTGCTCAAATACGGTGTCCACTTTCCCTGTTTATATAACACACCGCAGTGCGTCACAGGAGACATGCGGCTCAAGCCCAACTGACCAGTGCTATTCTACACTGCGGTTCGCTTTACACGTATTCTATCACATTATACAGATAAAGATACCACATCACGCTAACTTAAGCCCAGCACAGCCCTTAGATGCTGCAGTTATTACTGACAACAGCAAAAGGACATTGTAAATCAATATCAGTTATTCCACACTCGTATATCATCGAGATGAGTGCAGATGTTGCACATATTGGTACAGAAGATATTGGTATCACTTTCTATGAACACCATGTCTATGAGCATCTATAAACAAACCTGCCTAGTCTTAAACACACACAGTATTTACTGTATTTACTGTATTTACACACAGTAATCTGTCAATATAGGTACAGATTGTTTCTGAGAGACATATGATATAACAACCTCATTAAAAGTTCTTGGGTGCTCTGGCTTTTACTTAAAAAAATTACATCACATCATATCAATCCATGTACCCATCAGACCTGACACCCCTGACACCCCTGACACCTGCTCTGAGATCACATCGAGCGTGAAGTCACTGTGCAGGGAAGACAAGTTAGAGAGCCATCATCATTAATTGCTTGCTCAACAGTTCTAACACTACCCACTATATAAGTAGCCTACAAGCTGGTTACTTTTTACTATTTGTATGACACAAAGTGCTATAAACAATTATATACTTACATATAATGCAATATGCTAACAATTCATAATGCATAATTAACCTCACTTATAAGTGTAATGCAATAAATATTTATAGCTGTGTACAATGTTCTAACAATGCATCATCATGAATTATGAATAAGTTTGCAGGTTATACATAGGTAATCATAGAAATAGAGAGATATTTTCATATGATTTGCATTTGATGTGATGAGATGTGATTGCGCAAACATTTTGGAAAAAGAAAGCAAAAAAGAAAGAAGAAAATGCCCAAAATTGCTTGAAAGTCTGGATCCACTGACTTACATTAAAATGAAATTAGATTTTTGCCTTTTCCTGTAAAGTTGCCATTTTTGAGATACTTGTTTTTCTATGGAAAGCGACGATATCCCTGTAGATTTCCTTGAATTGCTGAAAGCAAGTCTCTTGAATGAACAGTAACTTTAACAAATGTGGTCTCTGACTTTTGTGGAGAACCATACATATGACATGTATGACAGCATGTCCTGACATGGTACAAAAACAAACCTCTCTGTGTGTGTGTGTGTGTGTGTGTGTGTGTGTGATCATGCTGTTTGAAACATGTGATTAAGTGCTGACTTGCTTATGGGTAGATGGCCTTGCTTGGTTGACTCCGCCCCTTTGGCTTCAGCTTGATTTCAACCCATATGCTTCACTTCAGAGATAGATAAACACATACACATGTGCTGAAAAGCCAACGGTACGTGTCCACACGGCAAGCACACGGTCTAGACAGACTTTCCAGAGGACTTCCATTTCCATTTCCAGCCTTTCCATATTCCTCCCACTCTCTCTATCTTTCCCTTTCTCTCTCTCTCTCTCTCCCCAAGGTATTCTATCTGCACACAGATACACTTGCCCAGCTCCATGCTGGCAAGCCCAATTACAGCATTCACAGCCAATTAAAGCAATATGTCACACAACTACGCTGATAGCAAAGCCATGCGATTACTCAATAGAATCACACAGTTTATTTCAGCTTGAGCCAAGGGACTCTGCTGTGCGACAAAAGCTGGTAGAGAGAGAGAGAGAGAGAGAGAGAGAGAGAGACGGAGAGAGACAGAGAGAGAGACAGAGAGAGAGCAATGAAGAGAACAATAGGGAGAAAAAAGAGAAGAGAGAGGAAGATAAAGAGAAAGTATGTGTGCATGAGAGAAGAGAGGGAGAGAGAGAAAGTGAGAAACAGAGAGATTGAAAGAGCAACAGAGAAAATAATAGAGAGAGAAAAAGAGAGAGAAAGAGAAAGTGTGTGTGTGTGTATGCGTGTGCGTGTGTGTGTGTGTGTGTGTGTGAGAGAGAGAGATAGATAGAGAAAGAAAGAAACATCTGCCTGACCTCTGGACGGCTCCCCAAGCTAGTGCACCATCCTGGCCAGAGACGATAAATTAAAAAAACTAAGAGAAAAGTGTGGAGACTGTCGAAGAATTCAGGTCTGTGTAGAGCGTTATTTTTAGTGCTTTACTACAGCTGGAAGAAGGAGTGTGAGGAAGAGTGAGTATCCTTTCTTACAGCTTTTGCAGGGAGGAGAGCAGGAAAGAGAAGAGAGAATAGGTGACTAGTAAGCAATCTAAATTCGAAGAGAAGAGAAGAGAAGAGAAGAGAAGAGAAGAGAAGAGAAGAGAAGAGAAGGTCTTTGGGGTTCATTTGGCAAATCCCAGCAAGCCCAGCGGAGTTTATCGATTTTAATTGCAGGAAAAGAGCCTGTAATTAGTCTCAAGGAATTAGAAAGAAAAGTCTGAAAGTCTAAATTAGCTCCAGGCTTTGGGGTGAGTTTCAAACCTCAAGAATTCTTAAAGGGAATATGAAAGCAGTAAAGACCACGCTGACGCTCAGCAAGTAACAATTCTCCTACCCATAGCCCCCCACCTCTCCCTCCAACCCAAACGAACACCATGCCAACTTACAGATGGGCAGGCTGGCGTTCAAAACCTCACGGCACGAAAACACAATTCTATGAGTAACGTCTAGTAACAGAGACTTTGCGGACATGAAAAGGCCTGAGAGATAGATACCGTTCCCATTGACTTTAATGAGAATGCTGAAGTCACTGAGCATAACTAATTAAAACTAGAATTTGTTTCAACAGGATTTTACAGTCAAACCAAATGAATCACTCTGCTCCAATGCATGCTGGAGCAGTAAACAACTAATTGAATCTTCATAAGAGGTGACACACAGCCTAAACGTGTCTTGTGTAGTGCCAACATCCTTAAAAAGGGCATAATAAGAAGGAAAAAAAAATTTGGAAGTGAATAAAAACTGTACAGTGTGTTTGCTACTACTGTTTTTAGCTATGCTTCAGTGCATGATCATAGATAACAGTATATCATGCACTGTTAGAAACCTCACAAGCAAGTCTGTCTGAGGGTATTTAACTCATTTAACTCAGCACTATTAAAACAAAACCTTCTTACAATGTGTTCAGTCTTAACAGTTTGGGTTCAACTAAGACAAACCCTGGGGCAATTGTGGTTCATTACAGTGAGGAATTCAGATGAGCACCAAATAAGAGGACTGAGACCCCCTGAACCAGCCAGGCTCAGACTGCTTCAAAAGAACTCTTTAAGTATAAACAGAAAACAGACCTAAAGGTCTAAATGTACTAAAGTTAGGACAAAACATTGTCTCTTCTCTACAGAAGAGAAGCACATGGAAAAGACTAGTTGTTCTGACATGTGCATGTGCTCTATCGTTTCTTCATCAGTTCTAAACTGGAAATTATAGTATGGATAGTTCTGGTATTAAAACAAGGCTGAGGTGCATTTGAAGTCACTAAAAAAACCTCAATATACCAAACTGACACATTCGCATACAAAAAATATCTTATGCAGGTGTTATGGTACAGTAACACAGGGAGTTTTGTGGCTTACTGCTCTAATATCACAAGACAACACGCCCAAACAGAAGAGAGAACATCTTGCAGCATAAAGTTTAGCAAACATTATTGCAGTTACTGTACGCCAAAATTTCTGCCCAATCAGTTGTGCTCTTGTATGGCTTCTGTTTGCTCTTGGTTCAATGTTAAATTTATAAGCATAAACGTACACGTACCTACGTTAGCCAAACAGATCCAAAGAAGACTAAAGGGGTGAGCTTCAGACACCAAACATGGTCTTGGCTGACTGGCTACAGTTTGAGGTAAAGAGGAAACTGTAAAGTTAATTTACACTTAACTGCTTACATTCAAACACTGAGACTCCTGACATCAGTCAAAGAAGGACATTTCTACAAGTGTACTTCTGTGAGTGATGTGGTTAGGTTAATTTAAGTGTGGTTAGTCATGTGATAAAAGCTGCACCTTGATTTTATTGTACACAATTAGCGGTGTGGGCTTCAGCTCCAGCCCCTCTCTGCAGGAAAGAGCTACCTGAGGCCTAAAGAGCTGCCACAACACTGCCTTTTCCCTGCCTCATATACCACGTTCCTCCAGTGCTTTTGTTTAACTTCTCAATCCAGTGAATTCCAGTTCAAATCCTTTCTACAAACTAGGCAATGACCGTTACACCTCACGAGAGCTGTAAAAACAAGCTTCATCTTGTAATAAATATGCAGAAATATTGTTTGAAGGAAGTATGAACAAAGATTCAACAGCTTTCCAACGTTTCTGTTTTTTTTATATAGCTCCAGCAGCAAAAAACACTTATGTAGGAGAGTGTGTAGAACTGTGTGTAGAACGACGCTGAGAAGAGTAAAGCACTAATTGTGCTTACAAAAGATTATTTACTCTGCATATTTCAGGTGGTAGTAAAGAGTTCAGTCTCCTGCAGATGGTGTTGCACGAGGATGATCGGGCTATAAATACCTGCAGGGTGTGTGACGAGATTCACAGATTGAGTAGAGGTGGTACAGTATAGTCAATGTCTCGTCTGATTTGCCTTACTCTTCACACAAAGAGAATTTTTCTAGATTTTCTAGTTCAATCTTTTGATGATATCAGGCATCACAGAGGGGAAATAACCCTACAAGGCCTTGTTGAGAATGACAGACTATTCCATTTTTTGACAAACCTTGACCTAGCCTTGTTAATAAAGCAGTAGGCCTTTCCTGGATGCTTCTTTTATACCCAACTATTTCCCTTACTGTCCAAACCTTTTTGGAACTGAGAGCTGAGAGTGCTTTTCAGACTACAAAAACATTCAGCATGTTTTAGAGGTCTACTTATGAATTCTGCCTGTCTTCATTTTTCCACATACACTACATTGCTCTTATTCCATTCACACTAGGAGGAAGCCGTCTGGATTCTTTCTACAGGCTTTATCCCGCTGTATAAATCTTCCTGTTTATCCCTTATCTGGCAGTAAACAGGTCCAGACAGCAGCTTAGCGCTGGGCTAGCTGGGAGCTATGAGCTAATGTCCAGCGGATGCTCTCTGGGGCCTCTGACTCAGAATTGTTGTCTGCTTGAGGTGAAAAGCTCGGAAACTTTGCATCGGCCTGCGAGCTGACCTCATACAAAGGCATACGTTCAGTTGCGTCCAGAGAGGAGTTATCAACTCCAGCAAAGCCAACATGCAACCAGGCCTTCCAGCACTCGCAAGCAGGCGTTTCACGATCCACTTCTGCTGAAAGAGCAAATACAGCTGACATCTGGCATCCGCAGTGTACTCCTAATATGAAATATGAGGCCATGAAATATTACACCCAGCTTTCAAAAAGGTAGACTGCAGCTGTTGATTCTGTGGCGCAAAACTTAGCTTAGAGTCATGAAAAGCCTTATTTCCCACCTCAACTCTTCTCAACCTTCAAGCATTCAGATAAGTAACATCTAGTGACGTGTCCTCCGGCTACACCATAATGCATGTTTTTAAGGAATGCCATGAGCCACTGGAATAGTTAATTAATACATCCTTCCACAAAAAGTGGTCCTGATTGTTCAATCCCTCCTCAGTGAGAATGTGACTTGTACCAGTGGTTCTTGAGCAATAAGGAAGAATTAACCATCTATGTTACAGTTATGACTGCAACTCCAGCCCAAGTTCTCAGAGTTCCCTCTCCTCTTTCAATCAGTCTTCCCTCATTCTACCACCACATGGTGAAACCACAGTCCAAAATTCAAATCAAATGTAAACCAATGCTTAAATGAAATCAGGATCAGTCAGGCAATTAGGCAATGGTAGACTAATCTTCATGACAAAAATAACTGTCTCAGAGAGCAGATGCCAGGCTTCTAAGAAAGATAGACTGATGGTACACAGCAACAAAACTATGTAAAATGCATTGACTGTTATAAAGTGATGGGATAAAAGGGTGAAATTCTGGGAAGAAAATTATGGGAAGATTCAAAGCTTGCACAACCACCAGACCTTAAATTCCACTGAAAAGCTTGGAGACTACAATAAGTGAAATATGCATTATGAAAGCGCAACAAAGCAGGGGAAGTGGTCATTAAGGTTTGAGGAGGAGCTACAATACAGGGATCAGTACTCTCTGTTTCCTCCATTTAATTTCATTTTTAGTGCATCTTAGTCACAGTTCCAAAACATTGAATTGATTTTTACTGACTATCAGTGCATAAAAGGGGAAATCATTAACAGGAATCAGTTTGGGGAATGGAGTCTAACACACCTATATAGTGATTAAGCCATTCATTAGCTTAAAATAGGCATATTTGAGAAAGGAAAAACGAAACTGCAATGCACTGGGGAACCTACAAGCTAAACACCATCTCGAAAGCATATTTCACCATGGTTTCCCGGGCTTCGCCCCTTCAGCACCTGCATATTACTGCCATATGTGCAGGATAAACAGAGACGATGCTATACCAAATGGCTTATATCAATTATCACCAAGTGGTAATCTCCAACTGCCTGCACTGAAACACCCTCTGCCTGAGAGATCACAAACGTCTGAGGGAAATGATGAAGTGCCTAAAACAGACATTAGGGATGGGGGATGAAGTGCGTGCCGTGGACTCACGGGATGGGACAAACGTGCCCCAACAAGCTGGAGAGACTAAGGCAGTAAATGTATTTGTGGTTGATTTGTTCCACTCACTCCAAAAAAGAAACGCTAATCAAGTCTCTGGCTTGGACTCAGGCTTGTGTTCCTGCGAGCTGGAGAGGCCTAGGAAAAGTAGAAAACAACACCATCTGTCTGCAAGAACATTTCTGCACTGCGAAAACCAATATTGATTCCTGCCATGGTTTCAATTAACAATCAGAGGGAAAGCATGTCTCTTACTGTGAACTTCTCTAAAACCAGGAAAACAGTTTCTTGGCAAAGACAGAAAGAGAAACAAAATCTCCAACAGCCAGACTTTTTTTAAACTGTTGTGTTGCTCCATCAAACGCCTTCAAAGATGTTTTTCAGATCAAACGTAGTAAAACTAATCCGGCTGTACAGCCAGTAAACGCCAGCTCAGTCGAGACAAACCCCCTCTTTACATTTCATTTGACCTAGACAATGTTCGATTTCACCTGATTCTAACATCAACTGGTTGACGGATTAGTTTGTGATTTACAGTGAATTGTCTGTATTTTGGGGTTCACAATACATGGCCAACACCAACAATGCCTTCACCAGCCCTGAACAGACTCCAGCCCACCCATCTGCATCTGCTGTGTCTCTGTGGACCGGGGACTGTTAAATGAACACTTGCACAATTCAGCCAGACATGTTTAGCCCCAGAAAGCTGCACTAAGGAACCAGGGGAAAGCCCCAGGAGACGTCTGTGGGGTTTTTGGTGTTAAGCCCTAACAAACCTTTCCTGTTGACTATGTGGGTGAATCTGAGAGAGGCTCTAAGCCCTCTCTACTTCCTTTACAAATGTTGTGATTTTCGAACACACGCTAGTTTTGGCTGCAGTACGCGAGTACCTCGGCCATCTGCAAGAAAAATGTGTTAAAGTTTCGACTCTCTTCAGTCACAGAAGAGCCGCACAGGAAACAGCTCCAGGATGGAGGAGCATGTGTGTGTGTCTGAAATTTTATATGTGGTATGGTGACTTTTTACAGTCTGTTTCTGTTTACACGCATAAACTTCACGTATGGATTCATACATATATTACATATGAAGAGTTTCATTTTAAAACCCTGTGTTTCTACTTGTAACAATTGTGGATATAAGGGTTGTTGAAAAGAATAACACCTGAGCTTAACAGAAAACACATGTTTTGTTTTTCTGGTGAAGGAGATATTAAAGGGGGCATAATAGGTTCATTTTCAAATTTCCAAAATAGATTTGCATGCTTCAGTTTTCCCACAACACAATATGTTTCTCATGCTGCACATCTGTCTCATATGCTCTGTTAGAGCCCCGTCTCCCTAAGAGCCTCCCAAAAAACGGAAGAGCATTATAGGTTTTAATCATAATATAGCCTTAATATTTCTTGTATGTGTACAAGCAAAGTATATCATGGAACAAAGCAATGTTTTAAAAATGATATATATGTCAGGTATATACACTAATGGTGATGTTTTTGCATATATCTACTTGTATATTCTTTATTCTAATACGGTCTTGAAGTCATCAAGGGAAAAAACAACACCCACAAGTTTCAAAATACGCAGCACAATTTATTGGTCAGTTTCGTATAAATATTAATATAACAATAATGGTTTGTTTTATATAGATGACACTACTGCCAACCACTGGGTTGGAGTCTCAGCAATCACAGACATACAAGATGGAGAAACTCTACTCATGAAGCGCTCTGTTGCGTGAGGTCATTGTTCTGGCTGATCTCATGCTAACTGTGAGGGCTGCCGAGGTGTACTTGTACGTGTGTATTTGTGTGTGTGTGTGTGTGTGTGTGTGTGTGTCTGTTGAAATGATGTCATCCTTGCACTCTGAAGCTGTTACACATGCCAGGAGCTGAGGGAGGGTGAGTGCAGAGAGGAGTGAAGGAGTGTGTTGACAGGCCACAGGGGGATCAGGTGTCTCCTCTTTCACTAAAACTGTCTCAGCGTGCTACACTCTAACGAGTCGGCCCGCTGGAGCTAACCAGAGCAGACCAGGAGCTTATGACATAGATGTAGCTCCACTTATCAAAATCCAGGTTTTGTTCCTCCCTTTCAAAGATAAGTAGAGTTTAGAGAGGAAATGGCTAAATAGCGCAGATCTACTCTTACTATCTGACTGATAGAGATGATCCAGATGACAGGATTAAAAATAAAACACAGGTTCAATCTGAAGTAGAACTATATTAGTACTATGTAGAGCAAGCCTAAGATTTTAACTACAGTCAGGGCATCTGTGTCAAAGACAATGTTTTGTTTTTGTCTGAAGTAAGTTATACTTAGCGGTGTGGCCAGAGTCACAGCCAAAGGGTAACCAGGGGTGGCCAAGTGCCATCCTAGCATGATATATGGCCAGCCTTCTGGCCACCCCAGTTTTGCTAAATGGGACAGTCAGCTAATATCTATAATTCAGAGAAGCAGAGACATCAGAGAAATGTTCTCTTTCCTATTCTGTGTAGATCTTTACTGTGTAGATCTGCAATCAGGACAATTTCGATAAGCTGTAAAGATAATGTTGGATGATGATGTGTGTAACCAGCTTGTCACTGCTCTGATAAGCTACTTTGCTCAGCAAACAGAATGAACATTAGCCTTGTTCATTTCACAGCGTTGTAAAGAACAAAGCAGGCACCAATGGACACAACAAGACACTAATGGACACAACATGAAGGAGGAGGTGGAGTGGAGGCAGGCACAAAGTGGCTGCAAAGGAAACAGGGCAAGTGGGCTAGCTAAAGAAGCTTAAAAAAGCACCCTGATGAATTTTAGCCAATCGTATGCACTTCTCAATCAGCTGGGGGCCTGAGCTTGACTGCGGGCTCAAACGTTAATGCTGACATTTGATGCTTTATTTGACACATTAATTTACTCAACATTTAATAAGTTGTATCTTATTAAGATTCTAATTGGTTTTGTTGTTCCAACCAAATTGCTGCAGCTGACTAGACGCATCACGTTGCACGAAAGTTACTGCTCACCTAAAAGGTCTGAGGGATCGGATGTACCACAAAATGAAGGCTCAGTGCTGTCAGTCAGCATTGTGTGACAGTGGACTTATTTAAGCAGAGTGTTACTGAGCAGACAGGCAGTGCTCCATACCTCCAACTGTCAAAACAATTAGCACTGCCAAAACACACAGATCAGGTACACTCAATTTGTGTGTGCAACCACACTCGTCAAGGACTGCAGCCTGGAGCCAATGGCACTGTCTGTGTGTGAGCGTGTGTGTGTGTGTATGTGTGTGAACGAATGTATCTGTCAGCAGTCTCTACAGCTGAACAGAAAGGTTCTCCTCATGTCCTCCAGGATACAGAACACTTCAGGAAACTGGACCAACAGTACAAACCATGCCTGAAACAAGCAGTTATTTTTAAGTTGCTTTCACATCTACCTTGTTTAGTGTGGACTAATTTCATTTTCCTGTGGTTCTGTTTGGCAGCTCCAGCTGTACTTGGGTGTGCACCAAAGAAATGAACCATCAAAATTGTGGCTCTCAGTCCACTTCAAAGCAAACCCTGATTCAGTGCCCTGCTGGTGGGAGCATTTTTATGACAATCTGCACCAAACAAGGGAATTCAACATACTTTCAGCATGCTTTCCTCTTCTTCTAGCAGCATGTCAGTACTGTGCCGTCCACATAATCTGCCTGTTTCAATGTATCACTCTTAACAGATTCATTTTGTTATAGTACAAAGCTAAGCATGCTAATAACAGCAGACGGTCAACAAAATAATAGGAAAGATATGCATTTGATTTTGGCATATGGATTGCGACACATTTTTTGGGCCAACATCAGCTTCCTGATTAACCTTGTTAAATATAAATGTCTCTCTGAAATGCTCTGTTACAGTTCGTGGGTCGTTAAAGCCCTGCCTCTCAATGAGCCAAGTGTGCTCTGAATGGTTAGCTCACCTGATAGTCAGCTCAACCACCAGAGTGTTTGAAAGTGGACACATTATCCCTACAGGTGGCCAGTAAGGATTGTGTTACGAATTTATGTCACATCGTAAGAGAAAAGGGCTGGAATTTCACAGAGGAACTTCAGGCAGCTGAGGAAGGTGATTTTTTTATGAGAGAGAGTTTCTTCCTCCGGCGTGTACTTTAGGCTTTACACACTTGCTTGCAAAGGATGTTGCCAACACGACAGCATGAGTCAAAATGGACATGATGGGCTTCTATGGTCAGTCTGATAGAGCGATAAGGCCTGTCCCTGCTTACGTCACATGCATGGTTGAGCGTGAAACCTGAATCATTCACATGTCTCACAATGTCAAATCTAACCACCAAGTATCATTCCTGTTGGTTGCTTCCTTCTGGCTGCAAGTATTTTTCTGATGATGAGTGTAATTTAAGTGTATACCATTTACATGCACATAAAGACACTAAAGGAAAGGGAAGAAAATTGACTAGTCATAAGTAATATTTATTATTACTTTGATTTTGGTACACATAGCCCTCAAACATCTCAATTTTTCTGTTGTCATAGTGAACAATAAACATTCTTTAACAAACAAAGCCTTAAGGTTTTGAATATATTTTAGTCAAGTAATGGATATCTAGCCTGTTTGGGCTAAAAATTCTACTTTGTTGTCCGCAAAAAAAAACTCTTTCCAAAGGCTATTGGAATGAAATACACCCTTCATTTACATTTGACATGAAAGTATATTTACTTGGTATAGTCTTTAATTCTCTCCATTTGCTCATACAGCATAATTCACAGAGGGCTCTGTAAGTGAAGCCTCACTTTCAGATGGAGTATAACTGCAGTTCGGGGTTTGGTTTGTGTGAAACATTTGCTCTGTGCTTGGGTTGTGCTTCGTGCATGGGGAACAAAATTGAAAACATGCCGAGGGTCGGGCTCCTATATCCAGATATAATCCTCTCCCCTACACACATACACATGGGTGATGACGGACAGCTATGTCACCCAGTGAGCTTTCGCGATGCCTCTGAGAGTGGATGGAGACTGGTGGAAAGATTTAATCTATAGTTCTTGTTGTAAAAGTCAAATGAAATCATTTAGAGAGCATGTCAGAGTGTAGTCATGTTTGACCTCTTTTCACTGGTCATTGAAGACGTAGGCAAAGAGATTATTTTTCATGCCGTGTGTGTAAAAGAGAAATGTGTGTGGACTCTACACTGCTTCCAGGAAAGTTGATCCGCATCCACAAAACAAGCGGGCGAAGAGAACACATCGCCACATATGGAAATAATACAAACTCCTGACGCTACATTCTTGAGGAATGCTATGGTGTTAAGGCACATTTGAAAATGATTATTGCATTGAACCGCAAGCTACAGAAAAGTGTTCACCAATGTATATCAGAAAGGAAGAGCAAACAAGCAAGCATGAAAGGGACTGAGCTAAATCATCTGATTTTCTGAACATAGCAAAGCTTAGGGCAGGAGATTCAAGTCAGTCAGTCTTCAATTTGTCATTAAGCCTTCTGTGAAGTGTCTGCTGCTTTCCTTACTAAATATGGTGGGTTACTTGGGGGTTGCTTCAACTAAAAGGTCCCTGGTTTGTGCCTCCTCGATTCAGCCAGTGGAAAGGAAATGCCTTGGATTATACCATGTCATTGCTGTAGGAGAAGGACTACAGGAGCCGTCTTCTGCGTAAAGCAATGCAAAAAAAAAAACTTATTTACATGGTTGTCTTCTTTTCCTTTGCCAAATGTAGATGACCAGAGGGGTCACACATTTTAAATCTTAAATATTGCAGAAAACTTTTTTTAATTGTATTAGTACATGTTCTACAGAATTGGGCACTGTATGCTGGATCTATGCATTTTGGAATTGGTAATTTGATGAGCTGTGTCTCTGATTGTAGTCTCACCAGTTACCATTAATCGCCAACTAATTGCAATCAATTGTTAGTCCAAAGAATTTGCACACACTTGCATCACAAGGCCCACTGCTTTCCTGACAAAAAAACCCTTGGTTTGTGCCCCCTCAGTCCAGCCAGAGGAAAGGAAATGCTTTGGATCATACCATGTTTAGAGAGGCAGAAGTAGAGGAGCTGTTTTCTGCTTAATTGCTTCACTGTAAAAAACATTACTGTAAGTGGTCCTGATAAGACTGATCTCATCGGCTTAGTTTATCTCTCAGTCAATTCTGCTTTCATTCCAAGTGGTGTGAAAGTGGTTTCTTCAGACAAAACAGCCTCCAATCAGCCTCCATGACGACCACAGGCGAGACACTGTCTTTTACAGATGGACTGTGAAAGTCTTCAGCTTGCTGGTAATGGAAATATCAGCATGCCATGCCGACGTGTTTGTACGTGGCAAAAAACACAACACAGACACAATTAGGGGTGTTCACGTTCCCCAAACGTTAGTTAAACAGAGCTAGTGTGATGTTTTCCAGCTGAGACGTGAACCACTGAGGGGTTCTGAAAGGGGTGTGGTCAGAAAAGCACCAGAGAAGCAGAGGGTAACAGAGCGTAGCTGTGGCTAACAGCAAAACCTCAGCTTTGCACTAATCGCTGCAACTTCCACAGAACGGTATGACTGCCAAACATCCGGTTACCGTCTGCAGACTCAGTAATCAGTACCAACCTGTGAGCCTCAGCCAGATGCAATTACACGCCCATCTGTCTGAAAGAGATGGTTACCTTGGCATGGCTCGTGTGTGTACGTGCATGTGTATCTCTGTGTGTTTTTCCTGCAGAGACACACACCTGAATACATCGTTTTTTTGTGAGTGGAAAGACTTCTGGCAGGTGTTGGGCAATGTTTGTTTGGGGAAGAGAAACTGGCGTAAAAGAGCCGAGTGTTTGAGCATGTTTGTTGTGCCAGTGTTGAATATTCATTATGGAGAGACTCTGGATCAGAGTACATGTAAGAAAAAAAGGAGAGCATTAGAGAGCTAGACAGTGAGGAATAGAGGCCTAATTCTTCCATCTCATACTAATTAGATGGTCCAATCTCATAATAACATATCAGGAAGGTGTTGTGAATGGGGAAATCCTCTTTGACCACTAATATTAGGTAGTCATCTAGCCTGATCCATTTTGGTATCTTCCTCAAATCCTCCCTTCCCTCTACAGTAATAGATGCAAGAAAATGTAGAAGTATACAAGTGACTTACCTTTACAATGTACTGTATATGTTCTGACAAACAAGTTCTAAAAACAAACTTTCTAGACTTTTAAAACACAAATAATATAAAACGCATAAACGTTCATTATCTAAAAATCATTTCCCCCACAGTATTGCTATAAAACTGTGAAAATGCAAAACCATACACCAATCTATATAAGTCACTAAAAGCTTCTATTGTCTATAAGCTGAGACACAACTTGAGAAGGTTTGAAGTTGGAGATGCTGAAATGTCTGAAAGAAGTGTATAAGTGACCCAACATGTTGATGCCATGCTTAAAAACTATTTATAATATGCTCCTACTGATAATGTATATGGCAAGATGGTATTGATGATGGTATCAAGCTCCATGCATACAAGTAGAACAGGAGGTGATGTGGTTGGCTGGAAATTTTAATCTTGGTCTTGGGGAATGAAGGAATTACAACTTGAAGGGATGTTCATGTGAATGTTTTAGTTTTAGAAAGCCCACAGATGTATTGTTTTGTAGCTGGTGTTGCTAGGTTGGACAAGCCTTACAGAACCATGACACAAATCCCATTCAGTTTAATGAGATAAACACTACACCTGACCTATCCTAGCAGTGTGACCTTTAACATGTATACAAACAGAAATTGTATTTATAACACACTATAAATGAATGCCCCCTTTGATGGATTGGCGGCCTGTCCAGGGTGTTTCCAGCCTTCTGACCACTGAGTGTTGAGATCGGCTCCAGCACCTCCACCCCCCACCCCCCCCGCAAGATAAGCGGTTAAGAAGATTAATGAATGAATGAATGAACGTAAATGTATGCCTTTAAACGAAATCTGAGATGCATACCTTAATTTCTCATTAAGTTGAATAGGATTTTTCCATGAATTCCTTTGGAATGGAAGACAAAAGACAGTGATTATTTAAACTTACGTGAAAGATTCGCTTCACTCCAGGAACGAGCTTTTCCGTGTGAAGCTTCCACAGAATGGGCTGCGGCGAGTTGAGGAGAAACACCAGCGGCTTATGGTGAACAGACAGAGACTGGATTGGCCGCAGATGCAGCGCCACCTGAAGAGAGCAAAACCAGGATAGGACAGGTTAAAACCAGTAGCCAGAGAGAAAGCAGAGTAAGGAAAGAGTAGAGATGTTTACTAGCATTTTTAAGAACATAAAATTTATTTTATACTGTTTTTTATTCATGAATCAATTTTCTGAAACAAAAATTCAGTTTTATTGTTTTACTTATCATCATCAGTATTATATGTTATATTATTATTATTATTATTATTATTATTATTATATACCCCTCTTATATTATTATTCTATATTCCACTTTCTCTATCTTTTCCACTCTACCACATTTTCACCCCTTGTGTTTTGAGACGAAGTGAGAGCCACTCATGACGTCGACTGTTCCAGAGTAATTACCACAGCACTACTTGTACTGACTGTTGGTCTTTATCACAGTTTTAAGTTGTTTATATGAAACACTTTGCTGATAACGTCACGGTGGCTGAGAAACAGCAATCCAGTTTAAAAACACAAATAATACTGAAAGCTTGAAGAGATCTGAACCCTCATACACTGAACTCTCTGTTAGAAGCTGAAAGAGAGAGAGAGAGAGAGAGAGAGAGAGAGAGAGAGAGAGAGAGAGAGAGAGAGTCTTTGTATTTTAAATGTCAATAAATATAATAACATGTTAATATTTGGTAAGTCTACACTGATACATAACACCAACATAACCACACTACACACATATGACAGATATTACTGGATATAATCTGGAACTGCCATGATACACAGCACCAGCTGCTCATAGAAGGTTTACTTACTTTAAAACAAAAGTGAAGACATCAAACTACAAAGTAGCCCTTTATGAAATTTTGCAGTCACCTTAAAAACCCTCCAAAATGCAACTTTACAGATGAAACAGCTTTCTTAACCAATGATGGAGATTGATATAACACAATTTTTATCTAAACAATTTTGAACAAATTCTATTGGTCTGTACATCATGAATATTTACAGCTTTTAAACTGTGCATAAAAAGAGGTAAGTTTTTGGTGGAACAAAATACATACTGTATTAGAGGTGGGGGATAAGACAAAAATATAATATTGTGATAGTGTACATGAAGAGTATATGTGGTACATCACGACAATTTTTTCAGACATCTCATCAATTAGAAGTGTTAAGCCTAAGCATGTAGATAACGTATTTCTAAGACATCTATGATAACGAAAAACCTTTAACTGGTACTGTATGTCTATGGTATTTTTATTCTAAATTCTGCATTTGCTGCTACATGTTCTGATGTTAGCAGCTGTTTTAAGGCCTGTGCACTAAATTACAAGTTCTCACCATCATCCCGAAAAACATACACCTTCATCATCTATCTGGGGTTCATAAGGAGCTTCAACATCAGGAACAACATTGAAGTTCTTTAGTTGCGCACGGGAGCTATGAGGCTAATGTAGCTAAATAAAAGCAGCTTATACCTCCCTTATCGACCGAACACAGTACAAACAAAACTCAGGCTTCAGGGTGGTTACTACTGCTGTTTACAGATAATAGCATGTCATACAGTCTCAGAAACCCTTTAAACAATTCCATTTCTTGTGACATAACAACTATCCAAAGTGCGATTCCGGCATGGAATGCTAATTGATTGGGTATACGTTTCCATAGCTTATTAGGTACTGTAGCATCGTAGTTCCAGCGAAAACTAAAAGGAGCAAACTACGGATGCCAGACTCATCCTGATTGACTATAGAGGGGAAAAGGTCAACACTATCACACGCTTTCACTCTCTTTCATGCTTTGTTCTCTTTCCGTCTGGTCCAGAAGGCTGATTCTCAGGCTAATAGTGTTAAAGAGCTAACTGTGTACAGCATCTGTGTACAGCATACACAGATTCAAAGGCCTCTTCAGTCTGAAGAAGCTAATCAATGAACTCTTCAAGCATCTAATAAGAACACACATTCAGAAACAACCCCCCCCCCACCACCCCCGAGTTATTGCATGTGCACATGCTCACCTTTGGCCATATTAAAAAGCTCCATGTTGCCTTTATTATTGGATGCACTGTGACAGATTCTAAAGGAATGTGCTA
>CM067476.1:16705442-16717942 GCA_034552555.1 Semaprochilodus insignis | reverse complement strand
AGGATGAATGGAGCAAGTGAGAGTGTTTAGCAATGGTCTAGACCAATGAGAGAGAAAGAGAGAGAGAGAGAGAATATTAATTATAATATAATTATTTGTTACTGTTCTTATTTTTTTGTTGCATTATGGCTGCTGTCGTAATGCCTTTGCGACCCTGTATTGAATGCAGTCATGTTTCAAAAAAATCTGAACTGAACTAAAAGGAGAGTGAGAGAGAGACAGAGACCTAGATAGCGACAGAGAGTGAGACTGAGAGAGAAAAGCAGACAGAGCGATAGACAGACAGGCAGTGTTAGGCTGACGTGTGTTACAGGTTGGTGTGGGCAGGTGTGTGTTGGGGCTTTATCTGCCTGTCTGCAGTGTTAAACTGTGTCTGGATGGTGAGACGTGGGGGTCTGTCTGGACTGATCAGGTTACACTGCAACACACAACAGCCAAACAGCTGCAGCCCATGCAGCTTGTCCACCTGGCCGACACCGAGCTGTCCGTCACATTAACGATCTGGTCAAATCACAAACCAGTCACCAAGGAGAATCAGATAAACACAAATACACAAAACAAAAACAAACAAACTCAAGTCTACTGCTAGAGAGTCCCAGTCTATGATAGGCCAGCACACTGTATGGTCTGATAACTGTTATTGCAATATCACAGTATATAGTTTTCATTACTCTGTACTGACCAATCTAGAGGAGCACTTCTGTGGGTGTCGTGATTAATAAATAAGATATTCATGTAATCTTAACAAAGTGAATAATAGTACAAAACACCAGAGGTTTGTCTTTCAATATACTGTGTTAAATATATTGTACTCACAACACGTAGAAATATGATTACAACACTGCAATTTAGCTTATATCGTGCTGCCTTATGACATGATCATACTTTATTGTAATTTAAACACACCGACAACTTAATTAGCTTTTATCAATCTTTCACAGTTTCTGCCCTAAAATTGTGGGTCGTGTGTGGGAACAAGTGGGCTGCAAGAAAGCTGAACTGACGAGTAGAGAGCTAAACGAATCGTGTTTTACATCAGAAGTGAGTCACGGCATTTCTCCAACACTATCAAAACACTCCTGCATTGTCAGCATGGACTCTCACTGGGTTGCATGCAGCAAGTAGAGTCATTTGAAGTGTAGTTGTTGAACAAATGGATACAGTTTAAAGAGTAATATTAGTAATAATATTAGCAAACATCACTGAAACAATCTGTGTTCATATTGAGCATACGAGCTGATTGGATGAGATCTAAGTATTGAACGAATAGGTGATCAGGGTGCACAACTAGAACAGGCCAAGATCAGAACATTGTTTCTATTTTGGCAGATCTGGACTCGCAATGTATCTGAAAGCTGCTGTACCAAAATGTTGTAGATACTGAACTGTGGTTTGATTCATTGTGCTAAGTCGCCAGTTGATGTTTACTTCCAATGCAGCAATGTGTCTTTGTTTCATATTATGTTTAATTCTTTGATTTTGTGATGTCATGCAAATCAGAGGCATTAACACATATCAGCAGTTTAGCCCTGTTCACTCACACTGAAGTTATAAAGGAGTGTTTCAGCCCACTCAATTGTCATAAGTGGTCCGAAGGGGAAATAGTTCAGAAGTATAAAATGGGTTCTTTATCACATTTTGTATATATCTGTTAAGACTCTAGTGTGCCTGCTTAGACTGTCTCGGGTGTTATGTGTTAAACACCAGGATAAATTCCTTGCCTGTGTAATCTGGCGAAATAAAACCGATTCTGGTTCTGATTCTGAACGAAACCCAGGTGCACACACCTGCACTTCATTACTGTTAAATTCATGCCCAATGTCAGGAAAACACAGCCGTTCCTTTGCGGTGACCTGGACTGCCGCATGCCTTTCGGAGTCTGCAGGAGTAAAACTTTCAGCTTTATGATTCATGCTCTCTCTTGTAAAAAGCCCATAATAAATTACCAGCCTGTAAAACTCTCTCTCGCTCACTCTCTCTTTATCTGCTGACGGCGGATACCTCGCACGCCCTGCAGGAAAAGGGTGTTTCCTCTGTTGACAAAGTTCATTACGTGACTGACAGCACTCGCAGATTCCCCGTAAACTCGAAAACATCCTCCAATTAGTCTCGTTCTGAAGCCAATCAAGCAAAACGCCTTCTGTCCGGCGCAGAGTGTGCTTCCACCAAGGACAAATTATACCCTGGACCCTGGCAAAGAATAGGGAAGAAAAGGGTTCATACTGAAGTGAAAGCTCAGAGAAAGCAGTGTGTTTGGCACAGTTCAGGGAAATGGATGTCTTTGGGAAACGGTTGGTGCAGGAATTCAGCGGACTTGGCTAATTTTTCCCTCACAGAGAGGAAACAGGTTTGACAAAATTCTCCATAATTCTGCCCAACCTTACACCATGTCCAGGCCAGCGCTCTGGAGAACAACTCTGACCTTCAGCCGTGATTTACCGTTACTGCCAGCCAGACGTGGACAAACAGCAGTTTTGCACATTTGTCGGGATTGTTGTGGGCATTGCCCAACTCTAAACCGTCTATTCAAATCAGCAGTCAGAATCATCCCACCATCAGGAAGAGCTCTCATAGATTCTCTCCACTGGCACTTTCTCTTGGTAACTGACCAGCATGCCAGCACAGTGTATCTGGTTTGACAGTATGTGGTTAAAAATGCTTTTAATCTGTATGATACAATCTAAAGTTAATTCACTCCGTCAGATCCATCTGCCAAAATAACATCTGTGGGTCCTGCAGGTACAGAATCTCTTCCCCACTCTCCTTTCCCTCCTCCCTCATCCCTCCTCCCACCTTGCACACTCACTGGATATATACTAATCGTCTCTAGTAGTAGTCTATAGTCTATAGTAATGGCGTAGTGCACTCTGAGTTGTAGTGTATTAGGCACACTGGTGTTGTTAACTGACAAGCCACTAGAGGTACGTACGAAAACCATGCCTGCTAGGGTTTATGCTCGTATCTGGTGTTTGCGAACATTCTGAAACATGTCTGTTATAAAACTACTGTTAGTATCTGGAACTGAAGGGATTCGGAATTTGACTGGATTGCCCGCAAAACCATCCTGATGCTATTTTGAAAGTGAAACTGAAAATGCTAATTAATAAGAAAAAATTATGTTTTTCAGAAATTTAATTTTAGGGTACATCACAAACCTCAAAATTCAGTTTCAGTAGTAATACTGTTCTCATAAAACCTTACATTTAAACCTCAAATCCAGTTCAACATTCAATTTCAGATAATAAGATAAACATTGAAAACAATGTTATTAAAATACAGATTCCTCAATTTAGAATTCTAAGGTCATGCTTATGTGCTTTACTGTCACTTCCAGTTCTTGTACTTATGCACATCATGACTTATCCATGTTCACCAACAAATAAACTATTGAATACTGTTTTAACACGTTTTACAGAATGTTGACAACATCCATTTCAGCCAAATAAGAGGCTTAGTTTTCAGCTTAGTTTTGTCAAATAACAGCAGTGGTTGTTTTCAAACTGATTAGCTACAACAATGTATTCCAGCTTAATAGTGCAGCATTTTATACTGGAAACTCAACTTTATGTGGCAGGTGTAAACTCCATCTTTAAATTCATTCAGGTTGACAATGTTTTGTAAAGTTCACGCAAATCTCTTAATAAAATGAAACATGCAAAATGCTGCTAACTTTCCTGAGGAAGACATTCAGCATTTGAACAGCACAAAGTCATTTTTCCAGTTAGAGAGGACTGCCTTTCCAGATTAAAATCACTGCTGCGTGTTTGTGCGTGCACTCACAGAGAAATTGCATGATGCCTGAACTAATATACAGCTGTGTGTGTCCCATCTTCACTGTGTGTGTGTGTGTGTGTGTGTGTGTGTGTGTGTGTGCCTGTGGCATGTGTGGATGTGGTAAAAGGTCTTGTGTTTGCGTGAGACAGCATCTTGGTTCTTTCTGGATGACTGCATTGGAATAAAGGAGGTCTCTTTGTGGAGGTAAAGACTGAGAGAGAGAGAGAGAGAGAGAGAGAGAGAGGGAGAGAGAAAGAGAGAGGCCTACTGAATGCTCCTATCACTGCAGTTCCCTGACCTGAAGCCTTGAAGGCTCTCTACAGTGTGATAGCCATCAGTCTACCTCTAAACACACACATGGACCCTTATCATCATCCCAGTCGTATCTTCCTCATCAGCCCACTTTGCCCTGCCGGAGCCTAGAAACAAACCCACAATCACAACACAGTGTGTGTGTGTGTGTGTGTGTGTGTGTGTGTGTGTGTGTGTGTGTGTGTGTGCGTGTGTGTGTGTGTGTCTGTAGACTCTATTGACATCTGTGTGTGTCCATGAACCCGATCATGACCTCATTAAAACACAATTACTCTGACGAAACATGCACTCTCTCTCTCTCTCTCTCTCTCTCTCTCTCTGTTTCTTTTACTCTCTCTTTCTCTATGTCTCTGCCTCTGTCTCTCTCTCTCTTTCTCAGCCAACTCAGCAAAAACTTTCAGCAACAGCCTGTTCACATGACCTGCTTGAAATGAAACATTTTAAGCTGTTTCAGAAATAACAGTTTGGACCTCACACACACACACACACACAGACACCACACACACACACACATATTTGTTTCTAGGGCCATTACATAGATTTCCATTAATTTCCTGGAGGCTTACCCAAATCTAACCCTAACCCTAACCCTAACCCTAACCCAGAAATACTTAGCCTTAACCTAACCCTAACCTTAACCTCAACCAGAACTACCAATAACCTAACCTTAACCTTACCCTGATCTCAGAATTTAATTTCATTGAGGGCTCTATTTTTTATATGGGTATTGCAACCAATTTCTTAGTGGGACATGCAAAGTCAGTACTCTGGAAATAGTGCCTGTTTACACCTAGCACTGACATGCGTTCTTGGTGACTGGATCACATTCAGATTTCACAGGAAACGCCAGGCATAAACAACCCCTTTGTGCGTACGATCAGATCACTCAAGCCACCTTCAGAGGTGGTCAGAGACGGATGTTGACCACATTTAACACAAGTGTAAACTGAATTTTTGTTATCCGTATACAAACTGAGTTTTGTTATGCGTATACTATAACGTGAGCAGAAATGTGTCTGCCGAGTGCTCACTAGCAGGATAAACAATGAAGACTTATCCCCAAACCAAGAGCCTTCATGCACTCAAGGTCAATAAAAGCATCCAAACCAAGACTGTCCACTTGAATAGTAACAGGGAACAGACTAAGCAAGAGTAAAAGGGAAATGTATGAGTGGGCATGCTTTTAGCATGGCAAAAGTACTCAGTTTAAAATATAACTATACCACGGATGGAGATAATAATATCGCTATTATTAATAATACAACAGAAGATAATAATGCTACATAAGTGCAATTATTCATACATCTTGTGTGTGATTTAATTCTGGACTGTATTATTAAGATACAGTTACATACATATACACAGTATACAATGAACTACATATACAAGGAAACCTTCCCCAATAAGACAGAACTACAAAAGTGTGTGCGTATGTGTGTGTGTGTGTGTGTGTGTGTGTGTGTGTATGAGTGAAAGCAGGCCTCCTCTGTCACAGTAGCTGCGGCTCATTGTCAAGTCTGAGGTGGCACTGTGTCACATTCATTTGTTTGGTTTCTCTGGGTTCTGCTCTCTCTCTCCCTCTATCTAAGAATTCCACCTGATAAAACAATCACCCGCCTGGCCTGACGCTGAGCCACAGCCAAGAGCCTGCGTTTGATGTTTGCCTTTCGCTAAATTGATTAGACAAAGATGGTCTGCAAGGGAGATTAGGCCGGCCATGCTTTGTTTATTTTCGGCCGTGGTGTAGAACCACTCTCAGCCTTGAGGATAAGAGGCCAGAGCCTCCTCTGTTTCTCCACTGTTGCTAAGCAAAAATTACACTTGTTTGTTGAAAAAAGATAGCAAGCACTTATTTTTGCAACAAGCACTCATCCAACACAGGACATGCCACCACCAGGAAAAGCCTGATTATTCCCAGCATTCCACACTGCACGGGAAGGACAGAGGTCAAGGGTGAGTAGATAGGAACAGTTGGTGCAAAATCCCTCTTTTTTTTTTTTTTTGCAAAATCCCCTTTTACCGCAGAGATATTTGATGTTCAAAATGTTGCTTCTTTAGTTCTTTACTGTTACTACGAGGCCTACATAACTTAACTGAAGATTATGGAAGCAGCTGTTAGCGTTAGCTAGCCGCATGCTTAAATCATCACATACTTGTCCATGAAACTGTGTTGAGTTGTACTTTCTGACAATGTATGACATTCTGTTATCACTAATAACCAAAGTATGTCACATAGCTAGAACCATATTGTAGCCTAACGTTTTATAGATAACAGAATATGACATGCAGTTTGTAAACTACTTGTTAGCTACATTAGCTTTGCAGCTCCACTGCAAAACTGTAAAAAAAAAAAAAACTTCAGACATCAAACATTTCCTGATTTGTTTAAGGGGTTAACAGGAATCCTGACAGTTAATACATGTATACCTTAAAACAGTGTGCATGTCCGATACTATTAAAATATGATATATAAACAACTACAAAAAATACCACATACAGTCAAAATTCCTCTACATGTAGGATGCCACTGTAGCACTGTGATGCTGCCATATGGATGCAGTTTGGTCAGATCTATGGAAAACAAGACGATCTAAAAGATTTTCTCTTGAGTAATGGCACTATAGGTAAGGCTTAAAAGGCTGAATGATTTATTAGAGTAGAATAAGAATGGCCCTCGCTCAGTCGAGAGAGACATCAATCAATTTACACGGCAACAAAAAAGGTGACTGACTAGTAAAAGGACTTTGTCTATTTATAATTATAATTACACTACTTTGCTTTTTTATAATGGAATGGTATTGGAAATGTACACCATAGCAGGGCCTATTATGTCTCAACAGTAAGAATTCCCTTTAAGGGGAAGCTCCTTTAGGCTTTAGGCTCCTTTAACAGATGCTGCCAGTCAGATATAGGACACACAGCAGTCTGCATATTTGTCACAGTTAAGAAAGGGCTGTTGACTTAGCATAGGGAATCACTGAGCAGTTGGAGAGCAGAAAGTCATGTATTCGATAAGGCTAGACTTCTTTTCCAGATTAACATCACTGCACACACGACACATGAAAAAAGCTGAAGCCAACTGGAGGAGCAGCTGAAGGTGATGTTTTTGAACGAGGTGAAAATGGCCCATGTCTATAACACCTTAGGTTTAAATTCCATCCAGAGCAGAACACGGCCCAGACCACAACCGCTCAGGCAGACGTGGGCGCTTTTTGCATCTGTTCATACAATTACTCTTTCTTTTCCCCTCTCTCACTCTCTTATGGGCTTATTGTTCTTTTCTCTTTCTTTCTCTCCACTCATTCTGTCACACTCTCTCCTCTCACTCTTTCCTCCCTTACTCTCCAGTCCCAGCTGGTATATTTATTAACATTGTGACTGCTGCTCTAATGTTGGATAACTTTTGCTCTCACATCCTTTCATAGTTATTTTTGCCACATAGATGTATTAAATATATTAGATACATTAGATATATATTAAATATTTTCATGGAGAATTTTTATGAAGGCCTGTTTGTCTGTGTTCAATTTATTTTTACTGTTCAGTTTAATGGTTACTGGTTTTACACCCCGTTTTGCTTGAATAACCATCACAATTATAAACTAGATTACTCGGTTAGACTAGATTAGTCACTGGTGTAATCCATAGAATCAAGCCGAATCACAGAGACGCGTGTTTGAGATTAGTCCAGGTCACTAAATGTGACCACAGGGTCCCAGTGTGTTTTTCTTTGTTATTTTTTTAGCTGTCCAGTCTTAAAGTTTACCCATAAGGCTCACATTTTCTTGCTTTTGCTGCAATTTCACACCATGCATCTACATCTTCACATTCTCAAAATAAAGTTTGTTTCATAAAATTCAGGTACACTGTGCAGTGTCATTGCAGTAACACCTCAAACTGGTATTAAGTTGGATACATTGTGAAATCCAGGAGACAAAATGAATTTTGTAAAGTGCTGGCATGCTGTTAAAATCATTGCTAATGCTTTACTGGAGCTGCATGCTCATACAACACAGAATAGCATACAAGTGCAGATGTATTAGTACATATGTATTCCAATCACTGGAGGTTATTATTATGTTCAGTGATTGATATCTGTATCAGCTGAGTTACTTACAGATATGGCAACAACAGCAATGCATAGAAAAAGTAGACTTTATTTATACTGGGCCTTAATAATGAAAGCAAACAGTTCAGGAGACAGGGTTTGGGTATGGGTTGGAGGTTGGGAAGAAAATTCTACAGGTTTACCATCACTCACCTCCATTAATTCCTTAATTCCAATGAGGAATTAAAGCTGCACTATGTATGATATTTTTTGTCATATCAAAGCACCATTAATGACTCATATGGTGTGTACGTGTGCTGCTATAAGTCACCCTGTAAGCCTGATATACTAATTTAAAAATCAGGTTTGGAGTTGTCGGACCATGTCATACATTTTTACATGTGAACATCACATGCACAGGCTCAAAAAGAAGATCCGACTCGATGTTTCAGTCTCCAATGCAAAATCAGCATTATAGTGCTAAACATACATGTGACAATGGTAGCAGACATTTCACTCACATTCACTCAAGTTCTGGTTTCAGGGAACAACATGCATTACAAATGTTGTCCCGCATGCTTTGTGCAGTTACACATTTCCAGCAGAGAGATCTCCAAATTCCCAAATCTTATACAGCGTAACGGTAAATCAGTTATTGAGCGTTGGTGAACTTTAGCACAGATTTTGTGGCCGCCTTACAAAAGTAATAAGTTCTGTAAATTTGTAATCGAATTATCCTTTTAGCCAGAGTAATAGATAGTTCCCTACACCTGTTCTGTTACTTTATATACTCTTCCACTCTCATTCTACTATCCCTCCATCTCCATTCCAGCTGGTACATTAATTAATATTGTGAATGCTGCTTTAATCTTGCATAAATGTGCCACAGACCGATTCTGCCTTTATCGTCCTCTGTTGCTCTCCTGACAAACCTTATCACCATCGACCACCACAAAATGGGTGTTTTGTTCTCCTACTGCGGCAGATTGCCTCACCATTCCTTTTGGCTGTACTTCACACACACTCATGCACGAGCGTGGGCCGAGAATGAAAGGCAGGCCGATGAGGTCATTGCTGTTTAGTACATAAAGACTAACGGGAGAATTAACCTGGAACTAAAGGATTACCGTCCGAGTGGCCTGTGTCAATCCCCACTGCCAGCCTCAGAGGTATCAGACTACGCCTTTCAAAGCCAGGCCTTTGAGGCCTTTGAGAAGGTGCTGTGAAAGAGGGCACAGACTGTCAGGTTCAAAGAGTTTCTCTGTTTGGGCCCAAGCAGCTGAAAGAGAGGGACTTTAAGCACTGTCTGCTGTAGGGATGGCTATGGTGACTAAAACTAACACCATCACTGCAATAGCAGTGGCCACTAAGCAACCCTGACACCACGCCAAAGTGTTCCACAATTAGGCTTCTTATACCTATTCGCAATTATTCGAGATGATCACAGCTATTTGAAATGATTAAAATGATTGAGACTGACTGCAGTCATATTAACATATTATGGTGAAACAAGGAAAATGAGAATGGGGAGTGTTGGGTTTAGTCATTTCAATAAGTGTATTCACGTCCACCTAATAATCCGATAACTGCATGACTTAGATTCTGTCAGTAATCTCATCACCACTTTTACAAGCACTTGGGTAATCAGATAATGGGAAATCTCTGAGTCTACATTAATCACACAGTAATTGGATTTTTCACTTTGCAACAAGCAAATAAACTTACTGCATAAAGTAAAACACCACTTTACTGGAAAACATGGACATCTAATAGATTCTTCATTCAGTCAAGCATGACGACGGTTTCATCATTCCCCTAAAAGTGCTTTGTTGCTGTTTTAAACAATGCTTGTTTATTTTTGGGACTGCAGTCTGTTTTTGCATATGTGAAAACTAAGAAAACTGCAAGAAATCAGAGTAAGGGGGATCCATGCACTGAGAAATGCGATTGCTGAGCTAAAATCAAGCTCCCTGCTAGGTTTCTAAATATAATTTCCGTGCCTTAATGCAATTAAAATTATTTTAATCAAAGACATTAAAATACACTGATCCTGACCATTTGAATAATCATATAGTTGCATAATAATAATGATGATTATAATTATTAAGTGCATGTAAACACGCTCATATAAAAGAAAGCAGTAAATTAATTCACAACACATTCAAGACATGTTGCAGAACTCATGAAAACTTCTAGTTAATGTTTACATGTTTACAGGGCAGCACATAATAATAATAATAATAATAACAATAAATGATAATAATAATAATAAGAAGAAGAAGAAAAAGAATTATTATTATTAGGGTCCTAGCACGTAGTGCAGGGACCCTATTGTATTTGTCCGGTTTTTTCTTCTTCTTCTTCTTCTTCTTCTTCTTCTTCTTCTTCTTCTTATTATTCTTTTTCTCGGCTGAAACGCATCGTGGAGCGAAGACCGTAAGGCCTAGAGACACCAAATTTGGAATGAAGGTAGACTAGGGGTGAAATGACTCAGCCACAAAAAATGGCACAGATTGGCCAAAGGGGGGCGCTATAGCAAACCAAAATACGTTTTGGCCTATAATTCCTAAACCAAAATTTTGCCAGACAAAATGACATTTTTCCCATGTTCCTTGGGTCAAAACAAATCACTTTGCCATTTGGACCATGAAGCTCCGCCCACTTAGATTTTTTTCTAATTTGCATAATATGCAAAACCTACTTTTGCGAACTAGTCTTAGGGTTTAAGCCCAAAAATTCTGAAAAAAATCTCAAAAAATCCGCAAGACCCTGAACCTCAATAATTATCAAAAACATGTCGACTTTTGTAAACAAGATGGCCGCCATATGCAAATGAAACCTTTCGAGAAAATACATAATTAATAAAAAATTCTGTAACTCAAAAATGCTTCATCCAAAAAATTTGAAACTTTGGAAAATTGTTCAGGACTAGATTCTGAGGTCGCCTATCGAATTTGGTACACTTACATCGATAGGGGGCGCTATAGAGGCTACATAACTGTTTCTCAACAACCGTAAGTCCGATCGAGCTGAAATTTTGCACGCTTCATCTTGGAGACAGACTATAAGTGAATCTCTAAGGAGAACTTGATGCATCAAAATTTATGGACGCCATTAGCCAATCAGCTTTCAGTAGGCATTTCACAGGCTTAATATTAACCAATCATCATGAGACTTGAATGGTGTGTCTACAGACGTACTTTCTAACAACCAGTGAAGTTTCATCTGATTTGGCCACTTGGGGGCGCTATTCATAAAAATAAAGTGTTTATTACACATTACTTACACATATTTCTACTTGTGGTCAAAATATTGGTTTAGCATTATGTAGTGCAGTATTCTGAACAATTTAGCAAATACAAGTGCATTAAAAAATTGTACACTTTTTGTGCCATCTTTAACTGTTTGCGAACTCCACTTTTCGAACTAGTCTCTGGATTTTGATCCTAACTTTTCAAAATTGGTCTATAATTACTCTGTGGAGTCTCTAGGTAAATAATTATCAAAAAAATGTTGACTTTTTTACTTAGCATGACTTCTATACATCAATCAAACACTACGGCCTTGGCTTTTATAGCTAATATTGCTATAACTCCTCAGCCTTCACTCAGATCAACTCAATATTTCATAAGCATGTAGGAACTAAGGCTCTGATGAGGTGTACAAACATTGGTGCAGATTGACCTTTAGGGGGTGCTATAGTATTTACAAACGCTTTAAATAATTCAAAAGCTTATTACTATGTTATTACACACTATATAGATTACCTTCTGGTGTCATTTGATTCAGCTCTCAGTCCTGGACAACTTTGTAATTACATGTTATTTCAGAAAATGCACTACTCTTTTGCTATTTCGGCATATTCATTTAAACACTACAGTTTATAAAACCAAGGTCAAAAGGTCAATCTTAATAAAACTTGGTACACATCTTTGTCTAAGGCCCCTGATCAATAATCTAACCTCTTCAGTCCTTTCTGACATCATCTAACAGCATTAACTTCACTTCTCTTTGTCACAGTAGCCCCTTATGTGTGCATGGGGTCTAACAGTGCCATGCATATCAAACGGTTATACTTTGAGAACCAAACAGCACTGCAAATACAGCTGTTTCAGAAACTGAACTGTTTGTCATATAGTAGCATGTACTTATGTAAATTATCTATTTTACACTTTAATCCATGCTCTAATTATCTGTACACATGAGCCTCAGCCTATATAATATGAACACTGCTCATTATTTATGGCAAATGATCAACAATCTAAACACTTGGATCCTTACTGACATAGTCTAAGGCCTGTAATCTCACTTATATGTGCCACTATAGCACCTTATGATATAAGGGCCTGTACACATAAGCCTTAGT
>CM067476.1:16655222-16695457 GCA_034552555.1 Semaprochilodus insignis | reverse complement strand
TTTTTTCAGCTAAAATATGCAGCTTTGTCATCTCTACATGTGATTCCCTATGATATGATAAACTTACCTTGGAAGCAGAATAAGTAATTAATTTGGCCACTTTTGGCTTGTCTTTTAATAGTTGCATTAAATCATCCATTGCAATTATTCAGACAACAATTAACTGTCAGTTAACTGTCAATGTCATGGGTGTAGAAGAACTAAGTGAACCCTTGAATTTAGTAACTGGTCAAACCTCTTCTGGCAGCAACAGCTTCAAGCATGCACTTTTCACAACTGTGGATCAATCCTACACAATGTTTGAGAGCAATGCTGTGCCATTGTTCCTTACAAAACTGCTTCAGCTCAGCCATACTCTTTGGATGCCTGATGTTAAAGACCCTCCTGACATCAATCCCCAGCATCCCTTCTGTGTTATGGCTAGGGTTCTGGACTGGGGCACAGCCACATTCTCTAAAAGTTCACCATCAAAAATGGACAAGAATGTGGATTAAATTCAGGCTTCAAGATTGACACCGCTACTGTTTGCAGCTTAATACACTTTGGTCCACTGTCCGACAAAAATTTAAGATGATGAAAAGGCATACATTCAATCAGACAAATATGCTGGTACAGTAAGGGAGCTGAGAGACGATCTCCATCTGAAATATGTCAGGCAGAAGATTCTGCAGTGAATCAGAGCCACCGTCCTGCCAGATCACATTCCAGCACTCTGTCCGACGTCATCACGTCACTCCATAATCAGCCATACTCCAACTACCTGTCAGCGGCAGCACGCACCACCAAAACCAGCCAAACAAAACCTCAGCGGAGCTTTCAAGACTCTTTTTTTAAAGGAGAGAGCACTATGCTGTTATTACTCTGTGCGATTGCATAAGAGGTTTGACTCTGCAGTGTGTTCTGGACTCCATGCAGGAGGGAAAGTGGCTGTTTGTCAGCGTGAGCGATGAGACCGTTAGACCAGAAGTGTAGGACCTGTGTGTGTGTGTGTAAGTATAGTGGGTGTTCAGTTTCAGTTAATTACACAGTGGAGAAGGGGAGTCTGGCACAAAGCCAAAAAGCCAGCCTCACACAGCTGTGCATTTCTCTCCGCTATTGAAGAGATAAGAGAGAGAGAGAGGGAGGGGGAGAGAGAGAGAGAGAGGGATGGAAACAGAAATACAGAGGGCTAGAATAGAGAAAAAGAGAGGAGAAGAAAGAAATGGAAAGCAAGAGAAAAAGAAACAGGGAAGGAGAAGGGGACAAGTAAAGCAGAGAAAGAGAAAAACGGACAAAGGTAGAGAGAGAAAGAGAGAGTGAGTGAGAGAGAGTGTGAGAGAGATTGAGGCAGGAAACCATTCATTCTAACACAGGCAGTGAAAATGAGAATGAGCATGTGTGTGTGTGTGTGTGTGTGTGTGTGTGTGTGTGTGTGTGTGTGAGGCCTGTACTTATGAGACTTTCACACACGGATGTTAGTTTAATGCGGATGTGGAGGCAACCCTGACACCTTGCAGCTGCTGCCATGTGCATGTGTGTTTTTGCCTCACGGTGGGGACCAATCTTGGTCATATAATGTACTTACATTGTGGAGACCATTTTTTCTTTGTGGGGACCACAGGCTCATTCCTGGTTAGGGTTAGGGTTATGGTTAGGCTAGTAGTAGTTCTAAAGAAGTTCTAAAGTTCTTGGGTATGTCTCTGGGACATTAATAAAAGTCTATGTGACTTGCCCACAATTCACATAAACAAACATGTGTGTGTGTGTGTGTGTGTGTGTGTGTGTGTGGGTTGGGTTAAACCTACTATTGTGCAGTGGAGCTACAAAGCTAATGTAGCTAACAAGCTAAAGGTAATTTATAAAATTACCTTTAATTTTATTTATAAAAAATGAACAGAAGCCTGTTCATTTGGTGGATTCTTTCAGTAAATGGATGCCATGGTAAAAATTTGGCCCATACTAGCAGCCATGTTTATAGATGACAGTAGGTCATACAATCAGCTCAGTCACATTTCAGGCAGGTGGGCTTTAAGCTTCTATCACTTGCTAGCCCAGCCACTACTTTAACACTACATGTTTTTTTTTCCAGTAAAGTGCCTCTCTATCCTCCTTTTCGGTCTGATGTTTTCTCTCCTGTTTCCTGTCTTCTTTTCTACATATGGCGCTATACTGCTCTCCTTAGCTCGGGGACACGATTACTAATCAGGGATAAAATGACAACATCCTGCAACACCGGATAGCAGTCCATTATGGGTCAGTAAACTCCTTGATGTGATGAAAAAGAGCAGCATTATCACCATACACGGTGAAAGACGCTGATGAGACATTAAGCTTTGAAATAAAGACCTACAGGGACGTGCTAAACTATAAGAAGACCAGTCTTAGTTCATTTAAGATAAAACAGCATGCCATAGTGTTGCCACTTTCGTGCTTGATAAGATTGTTGATGTTTTGTGATGAACTAGTTTAGCTATTTTTAAATGCATAAAAAACAGCTCAGTAGGCAGCTGTTTTATATGACAGCCTACTCTTTGCACGCATAACATCCTACAGGTCCACAGATGATGCTCACAATGTAGTTCTGTAGTTCCTTTTATAATTGAATAATTGCTCATCTAAAAGTTTCTAACTGGAAGGGTATGTTTATAGATAAGAGAAGACAGAAATCATGACTATAGTCAGCCTGAGGCATACAAACCTGAGTAGTTTACAAAAAGTCTGTGTCCAAAACCACATCGACAAGTCTGCATGACCTTAACTAAGACCTGGATGAGGTTTAAGAAGGTTGGGGCTGTATTTCCTGGAAACGATTCGGGTGACTACTGACAAACGGAGTTTGCTAGCCTCAATAGCTCCAGTGATAATCAGAGTTGTAGCTCCAGTGCTAAACCAAAAAAGCAAGATCTGGACACCAAGCATGTGTTGACTGGCTACATTTGGGACAAAAACGTGTACATTTGAGTTTTTGCATAAACTATGAAATTTAAACATTGTATCTAAACATTAAACTATCAACACATCAGCAGTAGAGATGCCGATACACCACTTCAAAGCCTGCATATCCTTTATTATCCTAATATAACATTTATGTGGTTTTATGGACTAAAAACAGCCAGAATTAATGTTTAATACCATTTTTATGACCATTATTCAACCCCTCCCTTCCTTTTTTGATCCCTTGGCAAGCCGTTTTAGTACTTTGCCTTTAAAACAGACACAGTTGTATGCAAAATGTAAGCACTCCTGGTCAAAGTATACAGTATACTGTATTATGTTGACTTTCTAGGTGAAATACACTGGGAAAATACACAGCCTTTGCAAGGAACACATACTGCACATTTTAATGCAGATTTACTGTTTGTATACTAACTTAAACATATGGTAATTTTTACTGCTGTAGGCTGCATTGGTGAATATGTAAATGACATAACACGAATTAAAACAATTAATAAACATATAAGCAAAAAAGCATAGCTTTCATAGATGGGCAATATGGAGTAGAAAGTGAAAAGAACATTTTAAAATTGACACTGTTTACAGATATTGTTTACACATCAAACACTTTTATTGCAAAAACAAGCAAGGCAAACTCAAGTCTTCCATTATATGGGCCCTGTAAGGATCAGTTATGCATATATTTCCTCCTAGTGCTCCAGCACTGGCCCCTACCCTAAATTACCCCTTGGCAATCAATAAGTACATCTATCTATCCAAATTATTTCCTCGTTTCCCCAAGTCAGAGTCACAGATTGATAAATACAGGTAATCAAACAGCCCAGACTATAAATATGATGAACACTCAGCAAAGAGTTCTCATCTCTTGCACTCTCCAATTGATCTACTGGAGTACTACTGGAAACTAAAAGTATTTTGGAAAAACAAAATGTCTCCAAACTTTTAACCAGCAAATTCCATCAGCAAATTATATGTTTTGCACACACCCGTTCTGCATTACAGCACTTCCACAACTGACCACAGGCTCCTGCGAGAGTGACCACAGGATTCCTGCAGTCTAAAACATGGGTAATGCACAGCTATTACAGAGAGGCGATGAGTAGGGAGTATGAAGAGTAAGAGGAGGCTGGTCTTACCATGATCACTAACTGACCAGGTCACCTTTGTGCTGACTCCGAAAACACACATCCACCAAAAGCACGCTCCAGAACAAACACAGTGGAAGGCATTTCCAACAAAGATAAATAGAACGTCCTCGCTGGGTTCAGCGACGAGCACTCCGAGTGACGAATGTCCAGTTTTCCCCTCGCAAATTTGATACAAACTACAGGGCAAGTGGTGCCATAATTTTTAAGAGGAGAGGTTGTGAAAGAGACAGCAGGCATTTAAGGCTGTATTTTCTGAATCTGTGAAGGACCATTACACGCTCACTATAATAACAACTGAAGGCTCCATGACTAAAGACACAAGGCACGGTTTAACCGCATATTACTCATACTCATAAGACAAAACATGTACTTTATACTGGTAATCCTTCAGACCAAAATACAATCTCTGTGCTACCTCAATAAAGCACCACATTACACACAGTACCAGTCAGCACGTCTACTCACTGAGGAATTTGCTAATTTTTACTGCTTCTTTCAGCTTTCAGTACAAACAAAGACATCAAAACTATACAATAGCACATATGGAACTTTGAGGACTTACAACCAAAGGGACATATGTGACATTTTGGTTGAAATAAGGGTATATATCTCAAATGAAAGCTCTTGATGAGCTCTTACTACTGGAAAAAGGACTAACATGAATTCTTAATCAATTATGAGTTATTAATCAAAACACAAAGGACTAAACACTGAACACACATGACTTTATTCTTCAAATGTAAAAATTCAGAATAAAATATCCTTTTAAATACATGATAAAATAATGTTCATTAAGTACACTGTCATCCACGTGTGTCTAAAACCTTATTATTAAAGACTGAAATCAGTATACAAAGTCAGATCAAACCATGCTGTTTTTTTTGTTTTGGTCATCCTGTAAAATTTATGAAATGTCACTTACACCTCTTTGGTTCTAAGCCCCCAGTTTCATCACGACTAAAAAACTGCACTTCTTTATTCTTCAAGTTAGCACTTGTTTGCTTTGATGCAGATTTGCACATTCAAATTCAAACACAGGCATCAACTTCACTTTTCCATTTCAACATCTGTTCACTTTTAACATTTAGTTAGGATGATCAAACACATGCATTCAGTCTAGATCAAGTGTATCCAAACTTTTGACTGAAACAGTATTTAAAAACAAGTCATCATGAAAAAGCAATAAAGTTTTTAAAGCTCTTGTCATTACTCTTTTGTAGCCATGGTTACTGCTGCTCAACTCTGCCGCTCATGGCCAGTCTGGTCATGGCCCAGAGCGCATTAGGAAGCGGGATGGACCCTGGAGATTGGCTGTAACCCTATAGGGCGCTCTAGGTTTTCGGCCTTGTATTTGGAGGCAGTAAATCAGGGTCTCGCTGAACTGTTTATGTCTTGAAGGATCTGATTCATCTGCTGCTGAAGGCCAGTGGCGCCTGGACACACGAAACCTGACCTGGCACAGGCGGCACGCTGGAGAGGCCTGAAGGACAGAGTGTGTGTGTGTGTGTGTGTGTGTGAGATCATCTGTGTGTAAGTGTATTTAGAGCATGGTTTAAATCTGTGTGTGTCCAGATGGCCACATCTGTGCCCATTTCTCAGGTGGGCAGTGTAAATGCCAAGGCCCTGTGGTTATTTTACCAGATGTCCTTGGGGGTTTATCTCTATCGGGGTACTGCGCCATGGACACAGCTAATCTTCGCCCACCTCTACCAACCCTGACTTTCTGTAGCAGTGTGGCAGTTTGAAAAAAAAAAAAAAACTGTCTGAGCCTGACAGTAGCCAAGCATTATATCAGGTCTAGTAAGGTGTAGATTTCACCTGTTCTTTCACCCCATTTCAGTTTTTCTGCCTACTTTATTACTGTTTATTAAGGAGGCCAACAGATATCTTTGTAAATGGATAAGAGTAAAACCATGTAAAACCATGGGTTTGTGTCAGGCTGGGATGGATTTATTCAGGCTACAATCAGTTTCAGACAGAATTTTGTCAGACTACAATCAGAATTTTGTCTGGGTACAGTCAGAATCAGGCAGAATTTTGTTAGGCTACAGTCAGATTCAGGTAGAATTTTGTCTGAGTACTGTCAGAATCAGCAGAATTTTATCAGGCTACAGTCAGAATCAGGCAGAATTTTGTCCACATACAGTCAGAATCAGGCAGAATTTTACTAGGCTATGGTAAGAATAAGGCAGAATTCTGTCAGGCTACATGCAGAATCAGGCAGAACTTATTTCTGTGGGTTGGGCTATACTCAAGCAGAGAATGTTCTTGAGCTCTATTTGGGCTCAATTCAAAATTTCAGGACCAATTAAAGCTCTAATGTACCCCTGCTCCAGCCTCAGCACTGGCCTATCATACTGCATGGACTGATTTATTCCTCTTCGATCATCTAGCCAGAGACCACACTGGTAAGGAAGGCCTCAGAGACATGAGCTAGGCGTCAGGACAGAGTTGAATTTCACCAGTGCATAAAATGCATTTAAAACGATGCAGAGAGTTCTAGCCATATGCTTACCCAGCACTTCTTCATTAGCCAAGAACAGAATACCAGCAAACACTCCATACAGTGAGAAAACAGCCCAGAGGAGAAATAGAGAAAGTTTGGACGTTCCCCAAAACAAATAGTCCATATCAGGAGTGTGGGGAGTGCACACAATTAATGCCAAATATGTCAAGGACAAACAGTTTCGCATGACATTCGAGCGTGGCCTAAGTCATCAGCCCCCAGAGGAAGAAAAACATCCCTCACAATCTGTCCTTTTAGCAAGACAATGCATTTTTTTAACACTGTGGAAAATCACAAAGAATGATAATATGCTGATGTGACAACCCCAATCAAGGGAATCTGAGAATTTCTCAGGTTGACTGACCCCACACTACAGCATCCAGTCATGAGCAGTGGTCATTGCCCTCCTTTGGGACACTATTGTATGCAGTTTCGAGTGTGAGCCTCCCAAACAGAATCTGCCGACAAGTAATTGCAGTCATGATTTGAAAAGGAAACACCCAACCACAAAGGGCCTTAAAGAGAAAAATGGCTGGAAAACTTGGAAACGACGTCACTTGCCTAGATTAAAACAGCTTTGGAGGCTGCGTGAGCATGTGTGATGGGGGATGGGAGTAACTTCAGGCCAGTAGATTGGAAGTAAACTTAAACATGAGAGACAAATGTTTTTAAGCGATAACAACCATTTATTAACCTAGAACAGACAAGTTTCTTAACATGTGCAGACAGTAACTGACTGCTACTGAGATCAGCTCCTGCTCATTCTCCTATATATTTTTTATTATTGTTCTTTAATTAGATCCACTGGATTGCTCCATTCAGATGATCCTGAAGACTCAATCAGTTGCCAACACCTTGTATGACCATCCCAGATGCATTTGTTTACATTCACATTTCTGAATGTTGATGGCTTCACCAAAGTTTGGACCTTGAAAAGGACTGTAGGGGTTAAGGACAGGGCCGAAGAGTGTGAAGAGTATTTCGAAATGTAAGAGTAAAACAATGGAATATTCTGGAACAAACATCTTGTTAAATTGGATGCCAAAAAAAGTCACTGTTTGTTTCTTTTGCTTCCATTCTTTGGCCTGTACTCTGTGTGTGTGTGTGTGTGTGTGTGTGTGTGTGTGTGTGTGTGTGTGTGTGTGTGTGTGTGTGTGTGTGTGTGTGTTTAGGTGTGTTCAGGTTTATGCCACATTGTGGGGACCAAAAGCTCTTCATATGCTCACGTTGAGAAGATCATTTTCCCTTGTGCTCATTCCCACAATGTAAATTATACAATTTTAAGGTGGGTGTAAGGTTAGGTTTAGGGTTATGGTTAGGCTAGTAGTAGTTCTGGTTAAGGTTTGGGTAGGTCTCCAGTAAATGAATGGAAGTCTATGCAATGTCATACAACTCACAGCAACAAACAAGTGTGTGTGTGTGTGTATGTGTGTGTGTGTGTGTGTGTGTAAGCATGAGGGGCCTCCTCTGGTTTCAAACGTGTGGTCACGATTACGTGCTGGCCCTTAGATCACAGAGATCTTTGCTGCGGATGTGCATACGCCAAAGGTCGTCCTCAGCCTTTTGTTCTGTGCTTTCCCAATCTCTCTCTTCATCAGAAAGCACAATAATTGGCCTGGAGATATCGGAATCTAACAAATACCTGAGGCTTGGAATGCGCTGAGTGGAACGGGCTTATCTGTCCATATGTGTAGACAAAACTTTACACAGGGCTTAGGAGGAGCACGCCATAATCTGCTTTCCAATGGATCTCTGAACTATGTTGTGTGCTTTCTCCTACAGAACGAAGAGCCTAGCTTTAGTAGAAGTTTTAACTGTGATGACATTGTGACGTTTAACACTGTCTGCATTGGGATGTTTTTAGTCTCATGTCCCTGGTTGACTCAATTTAAAGAATGTTTCATGCTTAGCATTTGGGACAACGAAATCAAATTCTGTATGACTGTAGCTTAACGTTAATGGTCACCCCTCTGCTGTTTATGTCTCCTAAACCTGTTACTCCTGATTCAGTCATGGAAACAGGCATAGCACTGGAGATTTATACAGCATAACCATGGAAATGGCTGTAGCATAAAGAGATCCATACATTTGGGTAGATTTTTTATTCATCAGCACATGCTGATGATCCATTATGAATGCATGAATCATTCATTGTTATGGTGAATTCTAATTTCAACTGCTTCACAGCCAAATTGACATATGGCACAGGGAATATGAATATGACATTTCCAGAACTATTAGAATATTTGCCAAATTGCAATATAAATAAAATGATTTGCTCTTTAATGAGCCAAACAGGCATTCAAAATTTGTAAATAACTTTTTAGTTGTAGTGTATTTAAATAATATATTATTTGTATAATTTAAATAGGCAACTAAATAAATATTCATTTACAAATATAAATGTCCTATACTGAAAGCAAGAGGTAACTGGCTCTTTAGCACATGTATAGTTATGTTACACAGAAGCAGCATTCTAATACAGCATGAGTAAATTTAAATTATATGGACAAAAGTATTGGGACACACCTCTAAATCATTGAATTCAGGTATTTAATTTAGTCCCATTGCCACAAGTATAAAATCAAGCACATAACCATGTAACTTAGCCCAACATTTGTGAAAGAAAGGGTCGTTCTAAGAAGTTCACTGAATTTGAGTGTGGTGCGCTATTAGGATGCCACCATTGCAACAGTTTGTGAAAGTTCTTCCCCCCTCAGGTTTTCTACAGCAGCTCAGCCATGAAGTGGCAGGCTATGTTAACTTACAGAGTGCAGTCACAGTGTTCCAAGCCTCATTTTGGCACTGACATCAGTACAAAAACTGTGCACCAAGAGCTTCAGAGCATTGGTTTCCATGGCTGAGCAGCCGCATGCCAGCCTTACATCACCAAGTACAATGCCAATCGCCGGATGGAGTGGTGTAAAGTACACCCCATTAAACTCTCGAGCAGTGGAAACGTGTTCTGTGGAGTAACGAATAATGCTCTGTCTGGCAATCTGAAGGATGTCTGGTTTTGGTGAATGCCAGGAGAATGTTACCTGCCTGACTGCATTGTGCCGACTGTAAAGTTTGGTGGAGAATTATAATGCTGTGGGGTTTTTTTCAGGGGTTGGGGCCTAGGCCCCTTAGTTACAGTGAAGGGAAATCTTTAAGCTTCAGCCTTCCAAGACACTTTGGACAACTGTATGCCCTAATATTTTTGTCCATATGTGCACCTGGCTTATAACCTGATGCTATTTGGGTCATGAAATTGAGATACACCTCAGCCAAAATCAAAATTGGTGGGTTGCTGTTTACGTGTTTGGAACACAAATCTGCTTATTCTGTTTTTTGTGCCTTTAATCAATCATTTCTATCATCCAGACTGTGACAGCAGGGCAAATAGAGCAGTATTTAGCTAACTTTGGAAAAAAGTAGAGAGGACAAAAACAGGATTTTTCCACGTTCCTAACGGACACTACAGCTAGGTTCAAAACAATGGTATAATGGCAACAGATTCCTATATGGAAAACACATGTTTTGAATTGGCCTAATATCAGGTAGGGGATTTGTGTTCTGCCTTTGTACTCATCACAATGACAGCTCTCACGTGTTACTGGAGCAGAAAACGTGCGTGTGAAATGTTTCAAAACCCAAAATTTCCAGTTTTCGCCTCTCTGTTTCCCTTCCTTGCTCAGTTAAAGCTACGCAAACAGGCACTAGAGTAATGAAAAGAGATGAACTGCTGTTTAAACTCCAATATGCCTCCTTAGATATGCACTAAGTAAACCTCAAGTTGGCCTTCGTTCAACTGTTTGCCTCAATTACTCAGTTATTTGCAGACCTTGCAGTACATAAGCAGGGACAACCGAAGGGCTGTTGCCAAGCTACAAATACAAATACAACACAATGGCATCGCAAGGGGAGTAAAGCAAATTCCTTCGATGGCCAACAAAAACTGAAGACTAATCACATCATGGGTTCAAAAAAGAAAAAAAAACAGCCTTGTATCTGGCACAGGCAGAGATCACAGGGGATTTGAGAATCTGTACTCCTGGAGCCAATGTTTAGTCCAAACATGTTTTTCACACATTGGACTTACCCAAAGGTCTGAGAAAGCATATCTACAAGGAGGGACCAATGACTCATGGCACAGGCCAAGCAAAGAGTGTGAGTAATGCTATTTGATAGGTCTCACCCCAAAAGAGCCTGACATTTCACCCAGTAATATATCAGACTAAATGATAGTATAAAATAGTCTCTTTTAGCTATGTATCCCTGCAGTTTCCACATCACTCTATCCTGCCTGCCTTTTCTGTTTTACTGTCATAGTACATGCAACAACCAACCACGACACTTGTTTTTCCTGCAAACTTCATAGCATTCTGAATACAATTAACTTAATTTGACTTAAATAATGCCATTATGACCCTTCATACAGCAACTGATGCAAAAAAGGTCTCAGGTACTGACCTTCTGAGCAAAGCCCACTGACCTTGCAAGCCCTTTTAATTGTTTAATAAACCTGGTAATAGTCCTCTTGCATGCTTACTAGGAGCACAGCGCTGAATGAAGATGTAGTATCACTGTATAACAAAAGTTCATTGACCTGCTGAATAACAAGTATTGTTTAAGAAACACTTTAATACCCCACTTGCTTGATAAGGCTCAGACGAAGCAGTCTGACGACTGTGTTCTTCTCCCTCCCTCATCCCGGCTGCATCTCTATCTGAGATAGCATTCTCTCAACCTTTGTTTTACACGCCGGAGCCTCCAACAACAATCTGATCTCTCTGCTGCAAACTTATCTGGTCCAAGTGCTCCCTTCCTTTAGCACTCAACAGGGTGGAATAAGCATAAGCCATTTTAAAGTAGACTGAAATGAACATTTCAGTAAAATGAAACTGGGAAAAATGACCCCTGACCACAAATGTAGTTAATCACCCAAGGCATACTTAGTGTCCAAAATTAGTTTCATTTGGGCAGGTTCACTCTTGGCAGGTGTGGTTAAATGAAAACAAACCATAGTGTGGTTGTTCTTTCAATGCAATGCATTAGAGAGAACATAGCCATTTAGATTGTGGTGGGGTTTGCTTGCAGTATACACAGAAAATAAATATCTATAAGAAGCTAAATCAAGAAGAATTGCCATCTCCTCTATACAACACCACATTTCTGTCACAGTTTTCAGACATGTATGTGTTTTATCATCTCTTCATGAACTCTGAATTGGTAACTTTCATTACAAGTAGGGAATGTTTTTTTCCTGCTCCTGAGATGTTAACATTTTTGAGACAATATATTCATGAGCCAAGTTTTTGACATAAGACACTTAACAATGTGTGGTTGATTTCACCCTGCTCAGAGGTGTTGGAAAATTGCATAAATGCATCGCCTCTTGTGGCTTATTGCTCTACAATAGAGGTCATCAACTTGGCCCTGAAGGACCAGCATCCAGGTGTTTTCCTTCCTTAAATACACCTGATTCAACTCTTTAAACTGAAGGTACAAAACTGTCCTGGACACCTTGGAGCAGAGTTTTCAACATTATATTTAGAGAACATTCAGCATTATCATGACAAATTACACCACATCTCACAATATGCTTTTCTGAGTATTGCGTGTATCACCAGTACCTTCCCAACTGCGTGTTAGATCAGTCAGTATAATTAGACCAGGGTAGTTCTCAATTGTTAACTGAAAGACTTATGCTTACACCATTTTTGTTTAGTGCTACATAAGTCAGTGTGAACATTAAACAATCCAGAGCTAAACTGGAACAATGTATAATTTCTGACTTTGGCCCAGACCAAGGGAACCAACCTGTAAACGCACCCTCAGTTTTATACTGGAGCTACATGGCATTAATTAGCATCAAGTTAAATACATGCCTCAATTACACACATGCCTAAAGTCGTGTTAAATTGTGAAGTAATCTAAACTACTGCATGACATTTTTTTATCTACAAAAATGGACAAATGTATAGAAAATATTTGTCTTTTGTCCATTTTTTCTGTCTTTTTATCCTTTTGTCCTAAGAGCTTAGCAACTATATTTGGGGTAAAGGGAAAATTATGTCTTTTTTTTTTGTCTTCATATGGCTAATGTCTGGGAGGGACCTACAGGTCACTACCGGTTCTGGCTATGATGAAACTAAAGCTTTTAGCCTTGCACAGTACGTGTCCACTAATGCAGAAAGCTCCCTGCTCAGAAGCATAAAGGCCATGTTATAACTGTGATTGCGCTTGTGGACAGGGATTGATATTGTATTTCAATAGTGCTGGACCCCCAGAGCTAAGGCACATAAAACGCTCTCCTCGATCCGCATGGTCGATAGCGCTTAACAACTGCTGCTATTTAGCCAAGATATACTCTACTTCTTTCCCCCTCCTCCTCTTTCTTTCTTGCCCTCCCTGCTTCTCTCTTTTTTCTTCTCTCTCTCCGTGCTGGACAAAACCACCAAAGCGCTAGCCCCCCTCTCACTTGGGGCCCACTGCTGTTTTTCTTGGGACGTGTGTGGACTGAAAAGTTGATGGACTGTCTCTCTTTTTTCCAACCTATACTTTTTCCCTCCTCAAACTCATTGCTCACTAATAGAATTGAGGACCTCCAGACAACCAAGCCGCCAGGGATCACCCCAGCAGAGCTGTGCATGTGGACGAGTGAGGGAGTGTGTGTCGGCTCCAACTGCACACCCTGCTGAACAAAGACAAAGTAAACACAAAAACAATGTTGTTCCTTCAGAAACGTGTTTGAGTCAGTGCACCACTGGGCCAGAAAGGGCGTCCAGCAATTACAACATCAATTAATCTGATAGTCACAGTGGGTTCACCCCCACAGGCATATTGCCTCTCTAGCAAGCTGTTTCTACAACATCCCTTTCCACTTACCCGACTAACAGCGTCGTAACAACACACCCAGCCTGCAGTGCCCAGAAAATGTTTTCAAACCACTCCATCATAGCAAGTTAATGCTGAACAAGTCCATTCTGCAACATTTGACAGCACAAACTCTCCAGTTTAAAATCACAATAGAAATGGTCCAAACTAACAGAACATTTCATCAGTTTCTCACTAAACTGGACAGTGGTCCAGTCTCAGCATGAGTATCAGGCACAGCAGTGTTGCTGGGGTTTCTGCACAAGTCAGTTTGTCACTCCCACTTTGACAATGGTCCATCACACTAAACCATATAGCCAAGGGTGGCTCTGTGGTCAGAAACTGACCACTGATGAAGGCCTGGTTAACACCAACTGTGAATCAACAGATCACCTAAAGTCTCTTAGGGTGCTTTCACAATTACTTTGTCTGGTACGGACCTTCGGACTTTTCATTTTGGTCAGAACCAAAATAACAGGTGTGAAAGGTGCCTCGGACCACAGTCTAGACCACAGGACCAAAATTGGTCTGACCAAAAGAGATGGGCTTGAGTCTAATTCAAACAAAAAGGTTGGTCTGGATGGTTCGGACTTTCAGACCAATTACAGGCAAGTTGAAGCAGGCTATCATCACCCATTAAACAATAGGAGAAAAAAAAGAATGGAAGAGAAGTAAAAATGAGGCGCGGTAGAGGAAGAGACTGTCACCGTAGTCCACTTGAAAATGAATAAAAATACAGAATCTTGCAGCTGATTTCCTGAACGTATAAGAGGGAGGATATAACAAATGCAGTATATAAAACTACGCTTATTTCTGATGCCTGTATCCAAGACATGATGGGGCATGTGACTGCGGATCTCCACAATGTGCTCCTTCATTCAAGATGGCTGAAATTGAAAGGAGACTTGCTGAGTAGATTCACCTCTACAGGTAATGGGAGCTCTATTATTTTTTACAGAGAAAACTACAACAACATAAGCACTTCAGGTTGCCCAGCGTCTGCAAGAGTCCTGCACTACACTGATGCGCAATGCCATTAGGAAAAAGCCAAATTCTCAACATGCTAAAATCAGAGGCCCGCCCCTCTACTAATCAACCAATGTCATAGTATATGTATAGGAGATCCAGCCCACGCAGGTGATGACAACAGGACGTGGGTATGTAAAGCTAAGTTCTTTAGAGCGCTTGTACAATGTAACAAAAACAAGAACCTTGGTTTGCTCTAGGGTTACATTTACACAAATCTGATTCTCTGTGTCACATTATGAGGAAGAAGCCTAGGTTTGAGTGACTTTTACCTGCAAACGCAGGCGTATCTGTTAAGACTAATGTCCATCTTAGGTCACATCCAAAGGACATGTTTTTAAGTAACCTACTGGCAGAAACAGCCTTACCTCTGCAAGTTTCTCTCCTGCTCTTTCAGGACTACTGCTACGCAGGTTGATGATGTGCACCTCCTGAGGGAGGCTGGTGGTTCCTCGGCTTGCGCAGCCTGACTGGGCTGTGAAACTCTTTAGCAGAGCCTGGACAGGGTGACTGGCACCCACTGGCAACAATTCACATGGGCTACGGGACAGCGGGCCTGAAACACAACCAGACACCAATAAAGCATTAACAAATGTACTAATACCCTGAACAAGTGCTTCATAATGATCCCACAAATACCACACCACCACCCCCTCCCCACACACACACACACACACCCTATCCAAAACCGCTAGACTTGGTGACTTCCAAGGTCTGTTTTACTTAGTGACTTTATTTCTAAAAAGCAACATGCGACATGCAACATCTCTTTTTTATTTCAGAAATATCGTCACCTTAAACTAAAGAAGCAAACTAAATGACACCAAAAGTCATACCTGGTTGACAATGCAGTAAATGTTGCTTTAAATTTGCTTGATTAAAATTTTAGAACAGTTCCACACAAATAAAATGCATTACATCAATAATTCTTGCCAAAATTTGGGGTTGAATTTTCTTTGTGGAACCATGACTTTACATGTAACAATGACACTAATTCAGTATATGTGGGTACTGTATGCCCAGCTTAGCGCTTATCACTGGAATGCACATGGACACTGTAGAAAACCTCTGTGAAGTCATTTCAACTCCAAATAGGCTGGAGCAGAACAGAAATGCCCCCATGTGGGTTATCTGGAGCAGCGATAAGATAATAGCCCTTAGTGGCGGCTCTCTACAAGAACAAACACAAAGCTGCATTTTTCTTGTTGGTGCTCCTGTCATTAATCGATAAACCCTACCGTTATGCAGGGGAGAGTGATGTAAATAGTTGGAGAAGAGAAGAGAAGAGAAGAGAAGAGAAGAGAAGAGAAGAGAAGAGAAGAAGAAACAGGGAGGCAGGAGTCTCCCATCCCCATACTACACACTCCCTGTTCATTAGAGAGGATCTGGCAACCCATCTGTCCTCTTCTATAGCCTCTGCTGTCACTTCATCCCTTGTCCTCTCCTTACATGGCTGGATTTACCCTTTCTTAATCACTCTTAAAAAAACTTCAGTCTCCAGACTGTAGTTAGAGCAGGGTCACCGTACCCGTTACCATGGAGATGTGACGGGGTGTTAAGGGCGTTGGGCACTCTCAGTAAACCCAAGACAAACCCCAGGACCCCTCTGAGCTATAACTTTGAAGCCTAGAGTAAAGAACTGAGGATAATTCTTCAGTACCAGGCCGTCAATTAAGGACAAAGTACCGCAGGCATGCATTGGCATGCACTAATTTTTGTGCTGTTACTGAATAATAAGTTAGTCATTCTAGCCCTCTCCCCCTTATGTTTACATTGTTGAGTTAAAAGTAGCAATTTTTAAACAAAATAATATCTGCTTAATCAACATATCACCTCAGTTCTTAATAGCGGATTTATAACATTCACTATTATCTCTATTATATTATTTAGAGTCATTATCAGAAAACAATAAAGTAGTTTGGCTAAAATGACATGGTATTAACGCCGTAAAAAACTAATTCTAAACTAAAACTAAACAAAAAATAATTGTTTCTGCTTTGTTTCTTTGCTGTTATGTTTGTCATGTAAATGGTCAGGTACAGTGTGATGCACATACGAAGTTACCAGCTGTATTAATAGTGTGACTAAATGGTACTAGAGCTGTACAGCATTTAACTCTTTTTACTTATCATTTATTACCAACTAGAACATTAGATTTAATTTTAGGCAAATACGCCATAATACTTTAAATAAACATTCTCTGCTTTAATTTTAGATAGAATTTAAGTTTTTGGAGACACAATGTTTTGTTTCCAACAGCAATGTAATTATATTTAATTAAGAAAACTTTCAAATTCAAATGCCTAAAATTTCTCATCTACTGTAAGTGAGAAATAATTATTAGCAAATTACTTTATACTTTTGTTACACATAACAGCAATTAAATAAGTTTCTGGTCAGATACAGTACCAATCAAGAGTTTGGGCACATCTACTTTGTCAAAATGTTCTTTAATAAATTTACATTTTTGAAAAGTTAACATGCTAAACTGAAAGCTGTTTAGTTATTACCAATTTCCTGTCTTTGAAAAAACTGGAGGGTCTCTGCTTTTAGTTTAAATAAGAATGATCACATGACTTCTCTGGCTCTGTTTATGGCAGCTGCCTGGTAATCCTCATGTTTTCCTCCAATAACTGCTCAGCCTACAGCTAAAAAGCACCGACCCATACAGACAGCAGTTACGACAGAAGAAAGACTGAAAAGAAGAATCTGCCCTTTAGGCTCATGGTCCAGTCTGCCACGAAAGCTCCATGTGTATATGTGTTCGTTTTTATACGTTTCGAGGACAAAACAATATGAACTTACAGGAGCAACAAAAGAATCTTCACTATTTTAAATAATAAATAATCTTATTTATGTATTTATTTATTAACTTTATTTTGTCAGTGTTTAGTTTATTGCTGACATTTCTCAAATCTCCAAGAGTATGTGTATGAGATTTTTTTTTAAAATATGTATTTTAACAAAAAGCAAGAAAAAAAAAGGTTTTTTAAAATCACTCAGACAGGGGAAGAGGGGAAAAACAAACAAAGAAACAAAAAAAGCAAACAAAACACTCAGCAGTTAACTGGTTACACATAACCTTGCCTCATGCTACTGCTCAATGATTCAATGTGGTTTAGGATTATAATATTATTATATACTGGTGCTTATATATATATATATATATATATGGGACATATATATAGGATGTATTATTATGACTTTTTTTAATATAAAGTATTGTACAAAAACATTATGCTCATTTTAACATCAGTAATCTCAGCAGTGAGCTTGTTTTCTCCAGCAAAAACATAATATATCATTGGAATAAATGGGTTTTATAGTTCCAGCACACTTGATTTACAATAATGAAGTAACTGCTGATGTATAATGACCACTGAATGATAACTGCAATACTATGCTGCCACTAGAAGAGGTTTGGAAATGGAAATGGTTAAACCTACACACTAATATATCACCACTTATATTATTATTATTATTATTATTATTATTATTATTATATACATATACATACACAAATACCTATATACATTTATGTACATACACATTTATGTACATATACAGTGGGGAAAATAAGTATTTGATACACTGCTGATTTTGCAAGAATGGAGATGTCTGTAATTTTTATGGTAGGTCAACTGTGAGAGACAGAAAAAAATCCAGAAAATCACATTGTATGATTTTTAAATAATTAATTTGCATTTTATTGCATAAAATAAGTATTTGATACAATAGAAAAACAGAACTTTATTTGGTACAGAAATCTTTGTTTGCAATTACAGAGGTCAGACGTTTCCTGTAGTTCTTGACCGAGTTTGCACACACTGCAGCAGGGATTTTGGCCCACTCCTCCATACAGATCTTCTCCAGATCTTTCAGGTTTCGGGGCTGTCGCTGGACAAGACTGAGTTTCAGCTCCCTCCAAAGATTTTTTATTGGGTTCAGGTCTGGAGACTGGCTAGGCCACTACAGGAGCTTGAAATACTTCTTACGGAGCCACTCCTTAGTTGCCCTGGCTGTGTGTTTTGGGTCATTGTCATGCTGGAAGACCCAGCCATGACCCATCTTCAATGCTTTTACTGAGGGAAGGAGGTTGTTGGCCAAAATCTCACGATACATGACCCCATCCATCCTCCCTTCAATACGGTGCAGTCGTCCTGTCCCCTTTCCAGAAAAGCACCCCCAAAGTATGATGTTTCCACCCCCATGCTTCACGGTTGGGACGGTGTTCTTGGGGTTGTACTCATCCTTCTTCTTCCTCCAAACATGGCAAGTAGAGTTGATACCAAAAAGCTCTAATTTGGTCTCTGTCCTTAGACAGCTCTTTGGTCTTGACCATGGTGGAAAGGTTGGAGTGTGACTGATGTGTGTGGACAGGTGTCTTTTATACAGGTAACGAGTTCAAACAGGTGCAGTTAATACAGGTAATGAGTGCAGAATAGAATGACTTCTTAAAGAAAAACTAAAAGGTCTGTGAGAGCCAGAATTCTTGCTGGTGGGAAAACTTGCAAAATCGGCAGTATATCAAATACTTATTTTCCCCAGTGTATGTGTGCATATATATATATGCGATAGATCCTTATACTGGATAAACTGTGTACAGTGTGTACATGTATTATATTGTTCCCTACAACAAAACCCTCTCTCCATCTCGCTCCATCTCTGTCTTTTTTGTGTAGAGCAACTAAAGGATCATGGGACATTTGTGCTTTACCCAGAGGCCCCTGCAGGCCAGCATAGCAGGAGAGGACTGCCAGGCTCAGACAGTAAAGACCACACGTCTACACTATGTCTGCAACAGCTGAAAAGGCACAGCAAGTCCTCACAAAAAGAGAGAGAGAGAATAGAGAAGGAAGGCAGATAGACAGAAAAAGAGTGATAGAAAACAAAAAAGAGCTAGGGACTAGATAAAAGTGTGTGTGTGTGTGTGTGTGTGTGTGTGTGTGTGTGTGTGTGTGCTGACTGACTGGTGTACACGGAACAGATTTGCATGCTCTGGTGACACTGTAATGTTATATGATGATGCCAATAAAGCTGTTTTGAGATGAAGCAGCATTGTAACGGAAAGTGTTGGCCTCTGCAGTGGAGCACACAGCAGGCCAAAATGCAAGCCAGGCTGAATTACAGTAAGAAAACACACACAGGCACGCACACACATGCAAACAATGAGCAAAACTTTGAGTCATGATGTTCAGATGATGACTCGTGATTATAGTTCAAGTGTATATAAGCAGTAACTTGGCACTTGAGGAAACTGTTCTTGGCATAGAAAATCGACTGCTTCCCCTCAAGCCTAAAGCCTGGACTCTCTCAACCGCGAGAGCTGCTAGCCTGACTGTACAATACACAAATAAGCATGAGCATGTATTTATATGTAAAATTACATTTCTATTTGCATTCAGAATTTCTTTTCTAATACTTGGTTGTACATCTCTTTGCATTGACGACACCACCAAATCCGTCAGGTAAGGATTACAGCAGTGTCTTCCTGTCCATTTTAGCCCACTCTTGCACTAACTTTGTGCTTCATGTCTGAGCAGAGCACAATGTCGACACTCCCACATTCCAGGATGAGAGCTGTAGGGTGTCAATATGTGACTGGTTCCAAAGATATGATGAAACACTCAGACAGTCTGACTGATCAGCAAGAACTCCAGATTCTCATTTGGAATATGAGGTGAAATGCTGAAGTAGGTACACATGGACTCAAACTGAAATGTGGCCCCAGTCTCTGAGAGAGTGGGCTAGAATGGATCTCAAGCATCAGATGGAATCCTTACCTCAAGGGACTGCTGCTGTTACTGAGTCAAAGGCTTACAAAGACTTGTAACCAAGATTTAGAGAAGAATAATGAAGGTGCTTCTTTATTTATATAGATCAGGGATTGTAAACCTTTTCCCGGTGTGTCCCCCTTTTATAGGGTTGAAAATGTTCTGTGTACGAGTAAGAGCTGAGGTGGTTTTAGAGGGAATATGTAGATCAGTAAAAAGTTAACATTTGCATGTTAACTAGTCCATTTTTCACAACTGTGCAGATAAGTGACAACAGTCTGACTGAGCAATGTTTCTCTGTTTAGTATTTTTCAGATGCTTGCTTTCTAAAGACTGACACTTCAGACGTTTACCTCATATCTGTTTACTGTAGCATTTACATGGCTTAAATTTAAGTATTTACTGTTCTCCACCATGCCTGGCCCAATGGCAGGCTTCATCAGAAACTAGTAGTTAAGACTGAAACTAGGGAACTAGGGAGTTTTTGTGACTATTATAAGAAAGCTTTGTAGTATTCAAGTACAATGTTTACATGTTAACGTATTTCAGGTTCCAAAATTCTGGGTATTGACATTCCGCTTGTCTTCACTCACATAACAATGTCATGCTGTCATTGAACATAATTGTCATGACAGATGCTGTTATGTTAGATGTCATGATGGCTTAGTGGGCATAGTTATGCAGAGTTCAATAAAGAAGAAGTTTCTTTTTATTTAAAACATTAACACAATAGTTGCCTTTTGTACCTAACAATTAGTTCTGCACACGTAATCGGATTAGCTGGAAAAGTTCTATCCGTGTTGTTATAGTTCACCATCAGTTACTCGGTAATAGCCATGGTTGGTCGTGTGCTACGGCAAATATGATGTGCATGTGATCTAGCTATATAATACAGATTAGCGTAATCATCTTCAGAGATGGTCTGCTGTAAGATATTAAAAGCCATGACTCTATTCACAGTAACGCACTTCCTCTCAGGTGTTATTCCAAAAAGTGCAATTCAATTTTAAATAATGAATTAAGTCACTGAACTGATTCATGACCTTCAAAAGACATGCACGCACACATGAACGCAGCACTTATTTACAGTGCTGTGACGTAGATCCAGAGCTAAACACAAAAAAAAACAGTGATTTACTCTGAAGGTCTGACCACAGGGGAAAAGAAAAGAAAAGACGTGAAGAAAAAGTGATGACCTTTTGATAAACTTGACCCCATTCAGTACAAACATTCCTCCACGTCCACTGCAATGATTCTCTCTCAAACACTTACACACTTGCACTCTCTCCTGCGTTCACTCACTCACACATACACACACATCCACATAAACACACACACACATACATGTACACACACGCATACATACACACACACATATACATACATACACACACATACGCATACATACACACATACATATACATACATACACACACATACGATACACACACAGGCAGTTGTTTTCCGGTAGGAGGTGATCGCTCTCTCTCCTTAGAGTGAATTTGGTAGAATTTTCCTGCAGGTCAGTCCCTCTCTGCTCACTACACACTGAGACCACCGCAACACACACACACAAACCAAAACGCTGATCACACAACACACATTTGGAAAATATTAGAGAGACAGATAGATACCACATGAGGAAGTTCTGTTTAAGATTACCTGACAACCTGACACAGTTAAGCATGTGATGATTTAGACATGTAGTTAACACAATGCTCATTGGTCAGTTTCAAGACTTGTTAGCCTTGTAGCTCCAGAGAACAATAAAAGATGTGAACTTCAGACACCAAACGTGTCTTGACTGACTGCATATGAGTACATGGAAATGTGTTGAAATTTGCTGTGTCACACATATGACATCATCTCTCTGCCCTCCTCCTCCTCTTCCTCCCTGAAAGACAGTCTGTTCTTTCTCTAACTCAGGTCTCTCTCTCTCTATCGCTCTCTCTCTCTCTTTCTCAAACTGACTTTTTCCCCTGCGCAGTAGAGCTGGGAATAACAAGCACCAGCCGAGGCCAAAGAAAAAAAAGGTTTGGAAGACCGCCAAAAGATTAGGGACCTTGTTGGGTAGTGATGTTGTTTCTTTATTTAACTGCTGGGAGGGAAAAAGAGGTCCACAGACAATAAAGTGTATTGGAAAGAAAAGAATACAGACAATTTCTTTTACAATAATAGAAGGAAGCCCTGCATTTGTTTTATAATCCTCCAACAAAATGGAACTGAAATCAGGGGCAATAAACACAGGGTTTGTTCCCAAGCTGAGAAGAAAGAAGCTTTTAAAACACTGAGCATCACAAGCAAAACCTTGCATCAGTATGTAGGAGAAACCCTTTCTTAATAGGTCTGTTACACCACCCAATGGGTTAGAACAGGGTACACAACATTTCTCTGTATAGTTCTGCAGGGAAAACAGGGACGTCTGAGAGATACGGTACTACATCCTCTACAACAAAAGCTATTGTTAAGGAAATGATGTGCTGTACTGATATGTTTCTGTCTGTCAGAGCAGGCTTTAAGATAAATAACAGAGGGTTATGAGGAGCACCACACATGCACTGAATCATATGCTGAATAAATGGATTTCAGGATGGTACTTTTATTTTACTAGCTAGTGAAACTAATGGAACATTTCTCCAAGCACATCTGGAAAAACCATAAGAGTCTGTCTGTGAGGAGAGAGAGAAAGAGAGAGAGAGTGAGAGCGAGGGAGAAAGGTGAAAGATAGAGACGAGATAGAATATGAGAGGCCAAAGAAAGAATGAAAGAAAGAAACTGGTTGCAACACCTGTCTCAAATTCTACTGACTTTCCCCTTTTTGTTGTCCATTTCTTTCTGTTTTTCTGTTTTTCTCTCGTTCTATGCTCTCCATCTCACTTCTCGCTCTACTTCTCATTCTGTCTCTCTCTATCTCCTTCTATTTTGCTTCTCTCTCTATCCCCCCTGTCTCTCTTGCTGTGTCTTATTCTTTCTCTCCCCCTTGTCTCTAGCCCACTTTTTCCCAGCCTCTATTTCTCCCTCTTATAACTCTATCACTGTCTTCCCACTCTCTTTCTCTCCTCCACCTCTCTCTTTCTCTCCACCTATCTGCTTCTCTCTCCTTTGTCTCTCTATTTCTCTCTGCCTTTCTTTTTCTCACCTCTCTCTCTATTTATTTCTCTCTTTCTATCCTCTCTCCCTCTCATTTGCTCTCTTTTTTACCTTTTCAAACTGTATCTCACTCATCTTTAGAGTGAGCACAGACAGAGAGAGAGAGAAGGAGACTGAGAAGACAGACAAAAGAAAGAAAGACAGGAGGGGTGTGTGAGACTCAACACCAACACTATGAAACAAACTGACTGAGACATGACACTATAAGTAAATTATAAAAAGATTTAAAAAAAAAAAATAAAATAAAATAAAAAAAAAAAAATATATATATATATAGTAAATAATAAAACAGGTTTGAGATTTAAAGCAGAACTTTAACACTGTATAAAACATAAGAAGCGTTTCCTGGAGTTCACTGGAGGTACAGCTGTAAATAAAAGGAGTAGTTTTTGTGTCTCAAACACACTCAGATTAGAAGTTATTGAGCAGGTGAGGCACATCAGCACTGGCTTCTATTATGAGTGTGTTCTGAGTCTACAGGTCTCAAGAGAAATGTGTTGAAATGACTGCCGGCTGATACAGCAGATGGAGATGGAGGGTGAAAAATGCAGGAGGTTTCTCTAATTCCAGTAGAGGGTTCATATTTGGTCTGGAGCTTCCATGAGTTTGGTGGGATTGGTGGTGGGTTTGTTAGATGACTTTACAGTATGTTTTCAAACTTCCGTTTCTAAAGAGTGGAAAGTGTGTCGCTGCCACCTACATGCACCTGTTTCAGAGAGGCTGACTGACAAACCAAAACCACAGAAACGCGAAGCGTTCTTCTTACTTGAACGTACTACACTTTACAGTAACCTGCAGAATGCACGCATACACAAACCAAGCTTGCAATATTACTTTTACACAGCTAACTGAGCTACACGCTGCTGTGCCCCAGGCCCCCAGCTCCTGCCTTCCACAGTGTGACACTGGAAGTGGGCTGCTTAGGCATGAGAGGACCATTTGAGAGAAGCTCTCCATGCACTGCCATTCATTTCAGTGTAAAAATAAAATGGTATATACACATATGGCAAAAATACAACACACAATTTTCACAATACATATCTCACAAAACTAACCAAAACCAAAGGCCGGCCAGTTCTCAGTGGGTCCAAGCTTGACTTCTCAATTCTTGTTTTTCAGCTCGTCAGTTTTACTGTTACTGCTCGTTCCTCCTTCCTTCTTTGCGCATTCTAAAGGCACCCACCGTGGCAAAGACAATCTAGAATCAGTTGGCTCTCATAATAAGGCAGCCCACGCACCTGAGCTAAGAGGGCAATAGAGCTCACTGCTCAGCCTCCATATTACCGGCCCTGCTCCGCCGCTCGGGCCTCCGGGATGTAATGTCACGAGTGATCTCGCTGGGGAACACGAGATGGGGCCCAGGAGGCTGGGTTAGTGGCACAGACGCTGTCCTCCCACCACTTGTCGCTCTCAACGTCTTCCTGCCATCTCTCATGGCTGATAGCTTCCTTCCGCTGTCTCTGTCTGCTGTGGTCAGCACGTAGATTTTTTGGCACTGTCCAGCTGCCACCTCTCATGGCTCTAATTGGTGCCCAAGGGACAGGTGCCTGGCACAATATGTTTTTTGTTTGTTTCTTTGCTTGTTTGATAAGGAACATACTAGAGTTACAAAGTTAAAAATACCAGGAATACAATGGCTTTACATACTGCCCTGCAGTAAATCCAGCTAGGCAGAGGTTACATTACACAACTTAGCTTTGTGTATAGATACAGTACAATACACAGTGTCAGAAAAACTATAAAGAAGTCCCATATAATAGGGGTCGCTTACTCCCCAGTACATACAGTCCATATTTGGAAACTAAACAGCAAGCCTGCTCAGAATTCTTTATTTTAGTGATCACAAATACCAACTTCTTTACATATCCACCTCTTCAGCCTACTGCAGTGCTCACTCATGATGAAGTTGTAAGGAGTGTTTCAGGTAGGACTGCTTTTTGAAAGAGGCACAATACAGGCAGAACTGCATCATAACAGGGATCGTTTACATATACCAGTCTTAAAGGCTTTAAGAAAAGAAATGAAGGACAGGAAAAAGCCCACATAAAGATAACAGGAAAAGCTGAGGTGTGTGAATGTTTATTGCTCAACTCATCCTGAGAGATGCTCACTGACGTACAACTTCCCTGCGTGTGTGTGTGTGTGTGCGTGTGTGTGTGTGTGTGTGTGTGTGTGTGCGTATGTGTGTGTGTACATGTGTGTGAGTGAGAGAGAGATCTGTAATGCTGTAAAAGTTGACACCCGTCTGAGAGTTCAGCTCAGCGTGAGAAAGTGTGAGTTCAGAGACCGTATTCTTGTGTGTGATGCAGCCGCACACAGACTCTCACAAGCTAACACACGCACTCACACAGTCTCTCAGGAGCAAAAAGAAGAAAGAGTTACAGTACTCGCTCCATCGTCAACCCCGGTAACTCTGCAAGCCTAAACGTTGTGCTTTCCTTAAAAGAAGTTTTGGATTTTTCAAAGTTCAAGTCTATTTTCAAGCATATAATGGCCTGATGTGTTGTTTTAATTACTTATGTTCTACTACTCTTTCTCCAGTAACAGACATATGCAAAACTTGGAAACGCCCACGGAGGACACACTTCTGCACATTTTAGAGCACCTTACAGTTTATTTGCTGAATTAACACATCAAGGAGTACAAATAAAAGATTAAAAATGGCCTGTGCAAAAAAACAATATGGCATATTTTATATTTCTGTGCATTAAAAATACCATTTTAAAGTGTGTTCTGTGTAGAAGATGTTATTCTCACTTAGGAAATCAACAGTCATCGAATTCATGACATATCGCTAAGATGAATAATCTCTGTTCTGATTGCCTGTCCTGTATTGTGCCTGAAAAGGAATATAAAACTATAATGTAAATGCAAATTCAAAACAGCCGGTTTTTGCATAGTTTTCATATATGGACTGCAGTAGTAGATGTAGTGACTACTCGACTGCTCTGTGACGACACTGTAAGTTTGATGTCAACTAGTCAATGATCACGTGAGTATGACACTAACAACATGGTGAGGAGTCTGGTGATGTCTGGATCTGTATCTCCAGTTACCTGAAGGCTAGCAATGTGATCCAGGTCTTGTTGGAAAGGCCACAGGTTTCGCAAAGTTGGATCGCAAAGCATTGCCTATTGATAAATCTGAAGTTGTGAAGCCTAGACTGGGTAGTAATGTGTTGTCAGTGTTTGTAGTGTTTACATACTACAGCAAACCTTCTTTATTAAACTAAGGTGGAGAAACTTGTTTTTCCTTTAAATGGAAGCATGAAAAAGAGCATATTAGTTGTTAAAGAAGAAACACTGAATCACAGGTGGTGTGAAACATTTCAATATTAGCATCAGAAAAGAGCAAGTAGTTAAATATAAACAGTGTGTGCTGTCATACAGATAAAATCTGCCCACTAAAACAGCACACACCTCAACCACGGGGATCTTGCTGATGTCTGAGCACAGTAAGCAAATAAGGATGCTGAGAAGCAAGAATGTGGGTCATAAAAGGGGAACGGAAACGCACATACAAACTCTAAACAAGGACAACAAAGTCTCATAGGCTACGTAAACAGTTCCTGAGTCACTTTAAACGTACCTAAACACAGAGAGCTCCAAGAATCACATTTCACTCTTCTGCACACTTGGCCACACGCCAAGAGCAGGGCACAGGAAATGACATCACTTGCCAAAATGCCAACTGGAAAAAAAAACTGATATTCCCACAATCCCACGCAGCCGTTTCCGAAGAGAAACAAACAGACCCTTCCCCTCTTTACAAACACACACACTCACGTGTCAGTCCCAGTGTTGCTGTACGTGAGCTTCAGAGGCTTCCATTCAACCCAAACCATGTAGACACATCAACCTCAACTCTGATGAGATCTCTTATACTCTTGTAGATCAATCTATAAGACTGATTTCTCACCCTAAACATGGCAGTAACTGATGCATATGTCTCTCCATATACACTATATGTCCAAAGGTTTGCAGAATACAACTCATCCAACGTTATTTCTAATACGGTGTTAATAGGGAGTTAGTCCCTCTTTGCTAAAGTAACAGCCTCTACTTTTCTAGGAACGCTGTGGTAGATATTGCAGTGTTGTTCTAAGGATTTGATTGCATTCAGGTACTTTTCACTGAATATTCTAAGAACAACTGCAAACATTAAAGTGTTCATGCTTGTTTGTGTTCGTCCTGTCAGTGTAGTTTTTTAGGATCATGTGTGGCTGCTGTATTGCGTAAAGGGGACTTATATATCTTATAATCATAATCATTTTTCAATGACCATTCAATCATTCAGTGATGCTGAGTCAATCCTGAAAGTCAGGAAGAACAAGTAGGTAGACCCGATCCACCTTCGCAAACTAAACTGCAGCAGGATGTTTCAAAGTTTTTACTTGTTTAGCTCGCGAGATGATGTCACCTTGTAACGGAGAAAAGGCTGAAATTCCAACAAGGTGTTTCAGGCAACTGAGAAAAGTGGTTTCTGTGGGCAATAGTTTCTCCCTCTGGTATGTACTTTTCTTATTACATTACAGACAATTTACATGCACAAAAAAAACACATAACACACTAAAGAAAAGGGAAAAAACGGAAAAGCATAACCGGAACCCTTTTAACAATGCCTTTCTAGGGAAATTACACAAACTGTACACAAACAGCTGAATGCCTGTGTTGACAATAGGTTACCTTACAGAAGATAAATTTAGTAATGAGAACTGTGCAGTACCAATGTGTGCAGTAACTGAATGTTAGTGAGCTCAGCTCCTGCAGAGTTTTTTTTACACTTAGATCCACCCGGTTTCTCCTGTCACATGATCCAAGAGACTTGATCAATCAGTCAGCCGAATTACACTAGAGGTGTAAAGTATAAAAACTTGTTTAGTGTAAGACAGTGTTAGTGTGAAGAAACCTTCGCATATAATACACTAGAACAATGCTGCCTTTCCATGTTAAGCTGTTTCCTGCGGCACAGTCAGCAAGAGTACATGACCAACAATGGCCTGCAGCCCTGCATACATCACCTTGGTGACTTGTTTTGATATTGCTTCCTAATCCTTTACCTTAACTACAAACATTAAGTGAATCAAATTATGGCAAAAGTTGGAATTCTGCTTCTGTGTCAATGCACTAGGCAAAGCACTAGGAAAATACAAACTAGATGTACTGTACATGTTGATGATCAATAATCTATTCTGAAATCTGTTTATACATCATAAAACAGCTGTTATTTCCAATTGTAGCAATTCTTTTCAGTGACTGCAATGCAGCCCCAACATGCATTGCTGTGCTGTTGTGTTGTTCAGCTCAGTTTTATCTGCTAACTAGTATCTGCTAAGTCTACCTGGCTAGCTAGCTAAATCCTTATCAGTCAGTAACATAAAACAAACGTTTTTGTCTGATGAGGAACTGTGCATCGTTCCTCATTGCGCTTTGAAGCTCACAGTTAGTGCACACAGCCTCATCGTTATAATGTGAGCACCTCAGATTTGTTGCTGTCAGTTGCTCTTGCTGTTAGGACAAAGAGGGGAAAACAAGAGTTTGCTTACGCAGTCCTGCAGTTAACTTTCCTTTTTTTCAGTGTGAACGAAGTGCTGCACAGTTTCTGCAGACTTGTATAGATAGCTTCAGTTATCTACTTAAAAAGTAATTCATTCAAGTTAATTATGTTTTTGTCTCTTGAAATGCACTGGAGATATATTACTTCGTACTTCCTGGAAAACTCTGTACCAAATTAACTCACAATACTGGAAGATTATTTAGCTTGTTTCAAGCATATTTATTACAGCCAGCAAAATTACCAGCTAATGTAGTGAGAGAATTTCCCTTAATGAAATTAAAATGTTTATACATGAGTTAAATCATGTTATGCTGTTCTTAAAACAATCTCAAAATGAGAAATATTAGATATTATCGACTAGACGACTTCACTTGCCAAGAAATAGTTCTGTGCCGTGAAAAGGGATATGCCACTTGGGAGCCCAGATATTCAACTAATTTAAAAATGTGCATCCAGGGGCCCCATTCCTGTCTTTGCCTAGAGCCCCAGAATCACTAAATCCAACCCCTGGGTGCTTCCCTATTGAAAGATCTGGTTTGCGCCTGTCCATCTATCGTCATGGTGTAAACACAGCCTAACATCCAGTTTGCTTAAAGTGGATGTTAGTAAATGTTGTTGATTGTTGGCAAACTATGTACTATGCTTAACAATCTACTATGGTAGAATTTTCTTACATTTAAGATAACACTGAGCACAAGGCAGACAGAGTGGTTGTAGTCACCCTAAGGTGGGGCTTGTAGAGAGTCGCTATTTTATAATGGGCATTTTCTATCCACATAAACCTGGAAAAATAAAGCCCCTGTTCTCATATGGAGCATGGGATTAGATCAATCCCCTGCTCTCCCTGTTTCCGTGCTGTATTCTGAACGTTCCCATGCTCCACAAGGCTCTACCAAGCCTGTCTAATACATGTAATATTGCTCATGCTCATGTTTTTCTAGCAGCAGGAGGATTTCTCTCTTTTTTCTCCTCCCTCATATAGCACTAGTCAAAGAGTTGGACAAACAGACCTACTATTTTTATGTTCTCTATGTTAGTTCAACACAGTTAAAGCAACAGCCAAACATTTAAAAATTCCTGATGAAACTTTTGTTTTCCATAATCTAGAAGATTTCTAAAAGCTCTCAAATGGCACCATTGTCTATGTATTGGCCCCACTGCAAGTCTGAATGATGGCAATGTCAAACATGTGCTTCATGTGACTTGGAAGCAAATTAGAAAGACCATGCTAAACAGGGGAAAAAAGACATTTGATGTTTCTGTTGCAAATATTCCCCAATGGATTTCGCAGCCTGTCCAGGGTGTTTTTATGCCTTCTGCCCACTGCATGCTGGGTTAGGCTCCAGCATCCCCCAGCGATGAGTGAGCGTCAGAGTGTTGCAAATATTTCCCTAAAACAAGTGACTTTCAGTTTTTGTGTCTCTTCAATCCTGTTGAAAAAGCATCCCAGGTGTCTCTTCATGAAACTGCTTAAAAGAATCCCAAAAGTGCAAAGATGGATCAAGGCAAAGACAGGCGACTTTGAAACTAAACAGCAGCCAGCAGCGCTGCATAGCAGGGTCACTGCATGTTTATTATTTCAGAGCTGACATTTTTACTTTTAAGTGGAAAATGATAATAAAAAATTATGAATATATGTCACTTTTCATCAGCTGACCTACTCTGTTTTCTCTCTGTTGCTCTACACAGTCACCCACTGTCATGCTACAGGCAACAAACCCAGGAAGTGAATGTGCTCTTTGATGGGGACAGCGAGAGTTAAATTTATTTGCCTTTGGGTGAAATACAGCTTCATCAGGATCTCTGTAAGGAGCTGTAAAGCTGTCAGCGCGGATCGTGAGGATGTGAGAGAACGATGGGAGGATGAGACAATAAAGAAGGGAAGAAGCGATTGATGGACAGAGGAAAAGAGGGAGGGGATGATCCTTCACTCCGTTGGGGGGAAGTAGTAAAGCTTCCAATCGAAGCATGAAAACAGAAGAGTTCATGTGTGCCTCACTTGTTTGAAGTCAGGAACCAAACACAAGCTCCAGGTCTACTGTAAAGAAGTTCACTCAAGCTCTGGGGGCCTGTCTGGGTTTTTGGCAAAACATCTACAGTAATTTACACAGCATTCCCATTCACGCTAAAAGCAGTCAGTCAGACGAAATGTGTTTGGCGTCTGAAGTTTGATTCCTCAGTGTTGGGCTGGAATGGCACAGCTAATGTAGCTAACAAGAAACAGAAGCTTATACCTCAACAACTAGCACAATACAGTAATTGCTGTATGCCTAAATCCCACATCTGCCTCAAACTGCATACATGTTGATAGGTTGCCAAGGTTTCTAACACTGTGTGGCAACTGTCATCTACAAAAATGGACATGATTAATCTGTAAAGCTAAAAACAGTAGTAGTGGCCTATCCTGGAGCCTAAATGCTTCCCCCTGTTTTGTTCATTTTTGTGTCACGATTTAGTTTATCTGATGCCAGTGCTCCATTCGAGTGCTCATCGTAAGCTTGTATATACCAGATGCTAAACTAGTAAATACAACTTCATTCCATTCTGGTGCTTGCTTGTAGATACGCCCACCACACAGGAAAAAGAAAGCATGGAGGTCCGGAGAATATAGTGCTTTTCTTTGCTGTGTTAAAATGCCAGTAGATCTAATAGAAGTGCATCAGGTATACATTTTTCCACACTGTTGGCAGGTGTAGCGTTTTTCACTTGTGTGTCATATCTCGTAAACTTGTGTATCAACTAGAATCCTGAGTTTACCAGTTGTAAACAAGACTTCCAAGTTGGTCATTCAAGCGTAATGTAGGGGGAAAACTGGTGTTTTCAAGTTTCCAAACCCACTAAAACACAGCATAATTGGTGGGGTATGTGCTACCATGATTGATTAGCTACATTAGCAAGGTAGCTGCAGTGCTAAAGAAGCAAACATTGGCTACCGAACATGACTACTGGGGTATTTGTGGTCAATGGGAAAACTAGATTTTTTATTTCCTTTCTCACAATAGCACAATGGTCATTAGCCTAAATTGGTCAAGGTCTTTTGAGACTTTGAGATACCATCAGAGAGTCTAGTGTGTTTCGTTGCTGTAGCTAAGATTGGTCTACTTTGATCGGATGGTGCCATTTGACTGAAAAGAAAAATAACCCATCAACGAATGTTGTTTAGGCATTCAGAAGATTGCTACACCAAATCACACCAGTGGGAAGTAAAGTGGTATGCGAGGATGTGTAGTTTACTTGATAGTAACTGCGTCAAACCAATCCTTTGAATAACTTTCAAAGACAGTATGCCCTGAATTTTGTCAAAATGCTTATACTGTCATAGCATACTATATGTGGAAATGCTTGCATACTAGTGATTCATTTGCATATAACTGATAAGCAAAATTTTTCCCTCCGTTGGATAAAAAAATGTAACAATGAAAATTAAACACAGGCCAATCACAGTGCAACTGACAGTTTAGACAGTTGTGCCCATGTCCGTGTATGTCCATGTATCTAGGGCTGAGGCTTGGACTCACATAAAGAGTGTGTGCTAGTTTAATCAGATCAGATGTTATCTTGTGCATGAGGGAAAAATACAGCCACAAAACATAATGTCAAAACATTACTGGGCAGACTTTTGTTCAGTGTCCAAGTGTGTTACCAGGTATGTGTGTGTATGTATCTATTGAACATAAATCCAGAAGTCTGTACAAGTTCAGGGACAAGCAGGCTTTTGAAGCAGAGTTCAGGCACACGGACAGGGATGCATCTTTCACTTCAGTCATGGTGCGTATGTGTGTTTGGTCAGAAGGAGTAGAGTACAAACTATCAGGTCAGAAGGACATGAGGCACATTTGGGGATGGGTTGCTAACATAGCAGTTTGTTGGATTAAACAGCAACACAGGTCATACTTTACATTCCCATGGCCACTGCAGAGTCCTGACATCAACATGACTGAAGGTGTTTAAGACTGTTTGATTGTAAGAGGAATAAAAATACAACCAACTTCTAAGACTGAACTTTGGAGGTGCGGAAAAATAAACGTTTTAAATGTTGAAATCAAATTCCTTAAAATAATGATAGCAGTAATAAAGGCAAAGGGTGGGCACACTAAAGACTTATATTTTGCAAGTTGCTGTCAAGGTACTGCACCTATAGCACATATACATATAGACATATATGCTTTAGATTGTCATGTTCTGAATAGGAGTGTAAAAATGGTATATAGATCTATATAGGTCTACATTACAGTACTGTGTAAACAGTTTCTTTGGTCACAATTTTTTGAAAAACAAATTTGAATCAAATTAAAAGAATCAGAAGTGAACCTGAATCAGATTGAGATGACATTTCATGATGCACCGAATCATGTCCTAAAGATTTGTTCAAACGACTCAAAGTTTTATTTGTGCAGTCAGTGTATTTTAAGAATGATGGCAAATTAAAAATGAACTGTGGTGAATTTTGGTGGATTTAATTCACCGAATCATCTCCAGAATCATAACTGAATCAAATCAATGTGTGGCTCAGATGTTTACATTAAAATTGTGAACACTTGTTTTTAAATGATCAAAAGAAGCTCACCCTGGCAAGAGGAAATAAATGGCTGATATTTTTTCCTCACTCACATTCTTTTCCCTCTCCTTTTCATGTCTATCTATCTGTCTCTCTCCCTCTCTTTTCTCTCTCTCTCTCTTACTCTCCTTCACCCCTTCATTTGTCTGCCTCTCCCTCTCTCCGGCCCTCAGAGTTGGTATAAATCAGCAGTGTTTGAAGTGAGGGATGACATGGCTGTTTCCCAGAGGAGAGGAAAAGGGGGGAGAGAGAAGGCTCAGAGCAGACGACCCAACAGCTGCTGTGCACACATACACACAGACACAAACACACAGGCATACATACATACTGTACATACATACAGTATATACAAAGATTCAGACTCAGCCTGACCATACATACACACACAGCTGTATACATTTACACACACACACACACACACACACACACACACACACACAGCACTGTCCAAAATTCAGATGGATGCTATGATAAAGATAAAGGGTGGACACACTAAATACTATACTTACTTGTTTCTGTATCGTTTTCTGTTAAATGTATTTGTTCTGATCAAATTGATCAGTTTGATGATACCACTGTCATGGGGCTGATCACTGGGATTTTTGCAGACTACCGGAGGACGGCAGAGCATCAACACTTGGTGAACTGTCATGAGCCATTATCTTACAGAATACACAAATTAGTAGCTATAAACATCCATATGGAGTGATTTATTTACGGGAGTTATTTGTTTTGTTAATTCAGATCAACACTGAATCTTGTGGTGAGAAGTACCACCTTTAGCTGTGTGTCTTCTCTCACATATCTGGGTGGTGTTTTCACAAATGAGTCAGCATATTTGATGTATTAACACCAGTGTCTGATCTTTATGTTAAGCTATGTTGACTGAGAGGTCTTACCATTTCAAACAGCTTGGCTAACCAACCAGTCAAGGTAGGCTAAACAAACCAGCTTTTTCCAGTTCCCTCATCACTTTCAGGAATATCATGGACTGTTAAATAGTGCTACCATCATGCATTGTATAGTATTAAATTAAAATGTAGGCATAGCACTGATCGTGTTGCAACCCCATATCTGAAAAAAAATATTTTTATAATAATTAAGTAAAACAACCAGATTATGACCTCTGTGTCATGTAAACATTTCATCATGAATGGATCAATACAAATATTCCAAAATTACCTGGAATAAAACTATGTAAGCTCATTATTATGTAACCTGTTGCAGTTATCACTGTTGTCACTGATTTATCAAAGCATAGTATAACTGAAACAATGAATATCTTTAGGAAGTGCAGATGGTAAACATCCAACTGACTTGTAAGTTACTACTGTGTGTGTATTACACAGTTTTCCAGTAAAAAAAATCAACCATTCTGCCATATTCTTTTCTCGTTATTTGTCATCTGATTTTGTCATCTGATTTCTTGAAAAAAGTCAAGATAGTAGAATGGAACCCGTTAGGGACAATTAAGAGTTGTTAAGAAGTGTCTTTCATTCTTATTCCCCGTTTGTGAGGATTTCTTACAACTGCAATGTCCAAAAACATCACTAACACACCCCTACTGTTCATATCTGAGTGGCAATGTCTCTCAAGGTTCACATGCAACTCTCACTGCGAGAATGGCCATTAGGAACATTTGGAACTTTTTTTCTATCATTCTCTACTTAAACCCAAAGTGAAAGCTCAGAATGTGTATGATGGACAGGCATACAATAGGCCCATCCGCTCTGCTTCACAGCCGACGAGGAGAGGAAGAGAGCTCTTGAGCAACACTTGCATAACTCTTTCTCAAAAGCTCCTTATTTCAAACAGTGGACAGCACCTTCAGCTGCACTAGCTGCATTATTAGTCTCAAAGCTGGACAGTGCCTGTCATGACTTTTCAATAAAGGAGATCACAAAAGAGTGACTTCTCACACGATTATAATGGATATATGTGAGAATGCGCGCAAAACAAACAGCTCTGCAGACTGAAGCTCATGCCGAGACGGCGCCAGTAGGTACAGCACGTTCATTTAATCATTTCTACAATGGTTCCGGGTGTCAGCAAAGTCATTTAACTGGACTCCTACCAAAGGTGTCACTGGCAAGCCATCCTGAAACTCAGTGCAGTTATTCTTCAGTCAGTTATCTCCTTTCTTCCACACATGAGAAAATATCATCTACATTGTTCACGCACACATATACATGCATGTTATGCGCAGTGGTGTTCTCAGTGCACCTGAATAAACTCCTGACCACTCTGCGCATAAACATAGTGAGACAGAGCTGCATCAGAGTAAACAGGCCAAAGCCCACGGCTGTTTGGAGAGATCTTCCTCTAGCTCTTAGCACATACACAATTACGTCATGCCTGTGGAGTCAACGACCACAGCCACCCTGCTGGGAGGTCCCAGGGCTGCTAGCATGCTAAGTGGACCAACATGGGCTGCTTTATTGTGTGAGCCAGAACCAGCACAATCCTGACCACTGGGAGAACTGGGACCTGAAGACCTGGACTCTGCAAGCTTGTGGACTAGTCTTTCAAAAGCATTTCAGTCACTCTGTGGCCTTCACCCAAGATTTCATTTGTAACAGAGCAAGCTGAATCTGAATCCAGCAACATGCAGATTGGATCGGTCCACATGTGAAACAAATGTTTCACAGAAATTCACTCACTATATCCCTTGAACAAAATGTGGCAAATTAGACTAAACAGCAGCTAGGCATGGAATTCACACTTGAATTTCCACATAATTTAATCTACAAAATGTAAACAAAGTAATTCATAGTGAGTTGATGTGAAATAGACCATTTTGGAGGAACCTACGGAGTTAGAATTGTTCATGGCATTGTGGCCTCTAAAAGCTACCTTGCAAAAATGGTTATAGATATGCTGCCTAATGGCTGAGACACTGTTTTGCTATAGTTTCATGAATAAATTTTGTATTAAAATATATTTTTTAATGATTCTGAAGTGGAGAGGGGCATGCGAGGTGATGTAAGGCAAAAGAACACCAACAGAAAACATTTAACTATAATCGCTAAGTTTCAAATGGAGTGCTAAGTCTATCGTTCATATCAAACCTCTTTGCATCACTCTATTTACATCTCAGTGACTGAATTATGCAGAAATGTTGAAAAAAAATCCCATTTACGGTCAATGAAGAGGGAACTCAAGAAATTCGGAATTATATAAGCCTAGGAAGTAACTACGAAATTTGTTGATGAGTGCTTAAAAAATGTAAAAACGTTTTGTTTTTGTTAGTTTTGTTTTTGAATCAGGAGAGAAAAAAACATGCTAAAATATGGTATGCATGTGCGATTCCCAGTCGCTCTGTAAAGCCTGAAATAATTTAAAAAAGTCTACTGAGCTGGTTTTCACTGTAGTTTTTCAGACCACTGTCGTGATTTCTGTATTAAAGTTACACGTGCATGCTCAAAAAGAAGGGCCGGCTTAATGTCTAGGTCTCAAATGCAAAATGAACATTATACTTGTGAAGATATGATGACAATACTAGATTGTTCGGAATCCCCATATTCATCCTCTTGGGGAAGGAGCCCAAAGCACAACCCATGTCACAAAATGTTCTTATACAAGTTCTGTGCAATTCTGCATCTCCACCACAGAGGTCTCCAAATCCCCAGTCCTTACATAGTGTTGTTTTAAAATACTGTACAAATAAAACTATAAAACAAAACGAAAAAAACATATGCAAAGCTGCACAGGTTCAGGAGGAATAGACAGCAGTAGATGATTTAAGGTAGTTATGCCCCACAGTTATGTGCCAAGTGTGGAATGAAAGAAAAAAGAGGATGAAAGGAAGTGTGAGAGACATGCGTACATCTATGCACAGACCACAGGTGGTGAGCGTAGCAGCCACTCTAAAAAGCCTGAAGAGCTCAATGTGAGAGCTTTCGCACGTTTCCATTCACACAAGTACATTCAAGCTGAGTCAAGGGGTAGCCAGGGCTTTAACACGCAAGCAAAAGTCAAAAGGCCGCCTGCTGCGTTAAATCATAACGAACTGTGGGAAGGAACAGGGACTTAACAAAGCAACAGCGAGAGGCTTTTGATCAATATAACTTGCAAAGGCCTCCATTTAACACTTACAAGGCATTGCAATCACTGGTAAGAGGCACCAGCCACGTTTTTGCCACTTTTGTAATTTTCAGACAGAAAAGCAATCAGAATGTAAGTCAGACTTGAATTTATACAGAATGTAAGTAAGCTATAAATGTAATACATTATGCCACTATAATTTCACTATTATATTATAAGCTCACCAAACAAAACATTAATCACCTGTGACTGAAATGTACCTAATAGTGTGTATTACCTCCACAAGCACAAATAACAGCTGTGATTCGATTTGGCATGAACTGGACACGTTTCTGGATTTAGGCATGTGCAGCCACTCTTCCACCAAACAGCTAAGAAGTTGGGCCAGATTTCGTGGATGTCTCCCCTGGCTCAATTCTGAGAAGAACGTCCTTCAGAACGGGATTTTTACTACTGCTGGTAGAACCATATGAACGTACGCTTCAATACATTATGGCCTTTGGCGCACCCAAACGCAATCACGCCTTTTAGCCAATCATTAATATCTGCTTTGCAAACCATTTTTCACACATCGAACAAGACATTCGCTGCACTGTACCACCTCTTCTCAATCTATGAATCCTGTCACACACACTGCACATATTTATAGCCCCATCATTCTTGTGCAACGCCATCTGCAGGAGTCTGAATTACTACCACTTTAAACATGCAAGATGACAATTTTTTTGTCCAGTGAGCTTATTAGCTTATCAAAGTGATTATAAAATCTATTGAGGGGTAAAACAAAAGGTTAAAGTAAAGAGGAGAGAGCTACATACACAGAGAAATCTTATAACATTCCTTTATCTCAATGTAAAATACTTCACAATAAGAAGACATCTAAATGAACAAGTGTAAGTAAATCTGTATATGTGAATTAAAGAGAGAGAGAGAGAGAGAGAGAGAAAGAGAGAAAAAAAGAGATAGGTTTAAAGCGATAGCAGTTATTTACTGCACAGGAGTAGGTCGATTACTCCTCTTTCGGAAAAATGTGTCTGATATTTTCCACAAACCTTTCCACAAAACAGACAGAGGTTTCTCTATGAGGTGGAGGAGTGATCTGGGGGGGCGGGTGATGGACTCTCAAGGGAAGACAAACCAGCCTGAGTCACCACCTGGGAACCTTCACTTTAATATAAATCAAGACAAATCTGTGGATGACTCTGCTGTTGTGGCCAAAACCCCTCCATCACAATCTCTCTCTGGAAAGGACTATGTCAAAATGGTGTAAATACAGTGTAACCAAAAAAATAAAGGAAAAACAAAGATCTAACAAGAAAATTAGCTATAGTGGAGTGTTGAACGATCTTGGCACTTACAGCTGAAAGATTAAAGAGATCTTTAATCTTCCCCTCAGCCCAAACGTCCTCAGACGGCCAAGACAGATTTGGTGTCTGAAGTTTACTTATTTATTTTTGCACTGGAACTACAATGCTAAAGTTGTTAACAAGTAAGGGAAGCTAATAGCAGTAATGTTAGCAATGTGCTGAAAGCAAGAATCTCCCTGGTGCTGCTTAACATAGCTAACAACCACCTTCTATTACAGAAAAAAGAAAATTTGTCTGACATGATAAACAACCAATCACAGGATGTTGTTCAGTGTTGCAGGTGATTTTTAAATATATACCAAACCATGTGGGAGGGAAAATACCTGTAAAGTATGTGTTGCCTGAAAGCTACTAAATGCTTCAAAGAAGACTTATGAATTGCTTCCACAAATTAAATACTGCAAAGATGAATCCAACTGGACTTACCTCATATAATCTGGTATACCCATTTGCACAAATAATAATAATAACAATAATAATAATACCCATTAAAATAATAATTACATAATAATTACATAATAATTATGATGTAGAATTAACATATGGGGAAAACAGATTACTAATCAATAAGAAAGTAATAAAATCACTCTAAATAGCTGTGTAGCAACCAATCACATGAACAACACATGAACGCATTACTGTGTACTGCCTTTGGACGGTCAGTTGGCCACATCTGTGGAAAGTACTCTACAGGCAAGTCTGACATATGCAGGCATTTCACAAGAACATTTATTTATGAATAGAATAAGTCAAATACTGGATGTCATTTATCATTGAATGGGGCTATGGGCAGGGGCAGGCCGAAACAACTATGTTGTGGGCAGGAGTGGGACAAATTCAAAAAATCAGTTCCACGCAGACCTCTAGTTCAGAGAAAGCCATACTGTCCATTTTTAAGGGGGAAAAAATATTCCGCAAAAGCTTAGTTACTCTCCTCAAACAAAGTTGTTAAGTAATCTCAAACTGACTTGCTTATGTGGTTTCCGCACCATATGACTTACTATTAACTATACAAATAGACAAGAGTCATAGCAAGCCATTTTAAACTTTAATTTTGGTCCATATATACTGTACATTAGGGCTGTACCCGACTCAGAATTTTGTCAGTCAAATCGGATTGGCCCATCCTGGCTGACGATTCGACTACTCGTTCATGTTTTTTCTCCATATACATTATCTAGTAATCAGTAAATCAATTTGCATACGTTTCAGATCTGATGTCCTCCTCATTTAGAAAGTCAGCAGAGTCACAGGAACATAATTTTGAACTAAAAGAGACGTGGCATATGATGAACGATCTGGAGCCTGATT
>CM067476.1:16604684-16645354 GCA_034552555.1 Semaprochilodus insignis | reverse complement strand
ATCTATATATCTATATATATATATATATATATATATATATATATATATATATTTGGACAGCAACAACACCTAATAAAAATTACATTTTGAATAGTGCAGCATACAAAAACCAAAAGTAATAACTCTCAGGCTTACAACTAACATGCTCAATTCAAATAACACTGACAGTGTTCATAATACATCTTGAGTTTAGACCTTCTGTTATGCTAGGCAAACACTTTCAGCAACACAGTAGATGAGCTGTCGTAGATGAGTAAATTTCCTGTAGATTGGAAACTATGGGGGAATGCAACAATGTTGGCATGGACGCTTCAGAGGAAGAGGTAGGTGGAGAGGCTCCTATGTGAGCTCATTGTCTTAAAGAGCAGGTCACGGCAGGAGACGCATAGCAATGGTAAACTCAAGCGGCCTTCTGACTGAGGGCCATTGTCCTCCTGGCTGACCATCGGTAACAGGAACAGACCCTCAGAGATTCAGGCCAGCTTGACTAAGAATGGTGTTTACTAGCTATTAATATTCTGTCATAACCACTGACCCATATCGCTGCAAACATTGTTAAAATAATTTCAACATGACTTAGGACCTTGAAGTCTGTTGAATTCACCATTTTTGTGTTTTGCAGGTGTGTCAAATTGTAGTTGGAAAAGGCTCAAATATTGAATCAAAATATAATAGCGTTTTTTGGCATTTTTTAAAACACAGCGCTACTGGTTCTTTTTGTCTGTTCCCACTGATCAGGTGTCATTAGAAATATACATCGTGACATTTTGTGAAAACTTCTTAAAGTATCACAATGCTATATTTTTGCCAGTTCACCCACTTCTAAAGATACATCAGTTTCTTTCCAGTAACTTCAAAAGAACAGAACAGGAATTTTATATTCAAGTAAAAAACAGGAATGGTCTCAATTTTTTTTTAAAATTAAAATATAGAAAAGAAATATATAAAGCACTCAGTGCACAAAATAAACAGCAAGTAACATAAAAGGTGAGCGATGTATCCAGGGGCATTGTAAGAATTAAAGTTGTGTACAGTACAATAAAGTTGTGTACAGTACAATATATGTGCGTCATAAAACAGGAAAAAGTGAAAGCGCTCCTTGCCAGGAAAGCAGACTAAAGGCAGTAAGAATGAACTAAAAAAAGGAAGATGGATTCACTAAAATTGGCGTTCAGAAGTTGGATGAGTAAAGCGTCTTGAACTGCGGTCAGCAGAGAGCGGGAGAAAAAAAAGAAAAGAAACATTTGGCCAAATCCCCAAACTGTCTGAATCTTGCCTCAAACCACAGCGCTCCAATCCGACAGCCAGAACTTGACAACCGCCATCATTTCTAGTTTGTTTATTGTTTTTTTTTTTTTTTTTTTTATGTCTTATTTTTTCCTCTCCTCGTCTGGTGGCATGTTGTGCCGGAGGAGATTAAATCATGTCAACGCAGCACATATCATATGAAATTGGTAGACAGAACCTATTCTCACAGGCCAGACTCCCAGGTATAGAGTTTATCACATAACAAGGAACTACCTACTTTGATAGAAAGGGGTCATTAACTGAGATGCAAAACCTTAAACTACAGACTCTGGGTGACTGTCAGAATGGTGCTTACAGCAGAAACTCACCAGTGTGAAACAATGTGGAACGCAATGGCTAATAACTTTTAAACATGTCATTTGCAAACATTCTTCAACCAAGTGACCATAGTTTGCTCTGAAAGCCTCACTCTTGTCACGGTGTGCAGAGTAGGACACTGCATGTGATTAGGTAGAACTTAGCTTCATTAGCCTCGTTAACGAAAGCTTGTTTTTCATCAGAATAATAAAACTGGCTGATGGACAAAGCCCTTGGGCAGATCATGATCATATGAAGGTGGTGAGACCTATAACCAGAAAACGACAGCCAAGCTTACATTTCAAACACATATTTGAAGTCACTGTTAAAAGCCGACAAAAATCACACAAATGTTTTGTGGTCTTTGGCTCAAGTAACACACAAAAATGCATTTTCATCCTGTTCTGTTCAATACACTTTCAGAGTGGATTGGCTCTTTTTAATGAAGGGTGGGACTTCCCATAAAACTGCTGCCATGCTGAGCACAACAAGCAGTCTGATCTATATTTCAAACAGTGAACTGTCTCCTCCTCATAGTATCTCTGGCTAGATGGGGCAGGCTATATAGGGCTGAGTCAGTTTGGTGTTTGGGGTTAGATATTGAGCCTGTCAGCACTTTCTTTATTCAGAACCCCCAAGCCTTTGTCCCCGAGCATTCTGGGAGGGAGCGGGGAAATTCCGAGCACTGGGGGTGATCCGTGATTGCCTGACAAAACAGGCAACTCACTCTGACAAGAGACTTAGAAACGAGAGCAGCTTATCAGGACCACACCCCTCCACACTTGCGCACACAGCAAAACACCCAACACATATAGCCCTAATTATAAACTGAAAAAAAACAGTCTCACAGATTTCTCTTGCTAAATTGTGAGAAGCCATGATTGGTTCACAATTTATCTTCAGAGAGAATAGAAAATGCTGTGGTAGCACTTGAGCCCTGCTCCCGAACATTTACATAACCATGATATACACATGTCATTATAGATGTCACATGCTGTCATGAGTTGTTATGACAGATCAGTATTATAACAGCGCCTTGTTAGCATTATTGGAAATTTTCATTACAGATACCATATTGTTTGGTGTCATGATAGCTTATGTCACACGGTTATTTAAGTTAGCCGTCAAGACATGAAACATTTTGACAAATGTCATGAAATTTATCAGTGATGATGAAATAATGCTGTTTGATGACTGGACATCTGAAATGTCAACTCATCACAGCATATTACATCTGCCATGACATGTTTAACACAGTCGAACTTTGAAAGAGGATTGAGAGTTGCTGTTGAGTAGAATTATAAAAAAAACTGCTGGCAGGTTTTATTTGTGGTCTTAAAAGAACAGTTTGCTAAAAAAAATCTAACTTGCACAATTTCCTTCTTGGACCAAGCACACTCGCTCAGCCAAGATATACTTAGGTAAGGAAGTTTGCTTTTTCAGTTTTGTGGTTTCTGACACTAAATTAACTATACTGTTAAAAAGCCATGAAAATGGCAGATATTACTGTTTTCAGCTATGTATTGAGCAGTAAAAAAAAACGTAATGCCAGGATTAGTCTACACAATTCAGACCGATTTTGATCCAGATTTTTTGCTGTAGCCAGCAAATTTCCATTGTCAGGCCCAAATATGAGTATCAGGGATGACACACAGACCATGTAGTGTGACATCATTGAGGAAAAGAAAAGAAAGTGGCATGCTGGTATTGCAGTAGTCTGTTGGAACAACGAACCTCAGATCACATATATCACAATAACATCCTCTAAGAATTATACAGCACTGCAACACGAAGCAACGCTACAAGCATGTTACCAAAACGCTAACAGCTATAAGCACTGATCACTGCAGCAACTAATAATACCTACATTTAAATTAGATGTAAAATCAAAACTGTATATGACATGCTGCTGTTCACATTGTTTGAAAATCTCAGGATGATTGAACCAACAGAAATGGCCCAAAACTGCTGGGGAAAAAGCCTGGTTCCACTGACTTACATTCAACCTAAATTAGGTTTTTGCTCTCTCCTATAAAGCTGTCGTTTTAGAGATACTTGTTTTTCTTTGGACAGTGAGGATATAAGCTTCTATTTCTTTTTAGCTACTCTGTAGCTCCAGTGCAAAACTAAAAAGCAAACTTCAGCATGGCTGACCATCAGTATTTAAGTTGGGCAGGAAAAGTTGATATTATAACTATTCCTTGAAACAGAAGCCCTCCACTCAAAACCTGGAAGTGCACCTGTGCTCTTGTCTTTATGAGCCACGAGACAGCAGTGGGACGTCTAAGCTACTCATAATAAATTATCAATCATCTCTATAAGGAAAATAGCACAGATGATAAAGAGGCTTTGTGCCATGTCACGGCATGTCCATTCACTGCTCGCTTATTATTACTGCAGAGAGAGGGAGGAGGAGGCTGATGAGGAAAAGATGAGGAAAACAGCTCCTACCTGCAGAGACCACGCTGTAGAGGGCGAAGAGCAGGACCACTATGGGGCGTCTCTGTGCCATCATCTGTGGTAAATGGACACTGTTGCTCACTTTAAGTTAACTTCCTCCTCACACGACCCACACCAACACACACGACTGTGTTCTGAAAGGAGAGAGAAGAAGGAGTGAATGAGTCGGATTCCAATTAGCAGAGCAAAAGGGTCTCACTGTCACATCCGTAAGTGCTTTGTGGGATAAGACAGAGAGGGTATAGCTGGGGAGGAGTGTGATAATCTCATAAGGCTCATTTAAGTTTTATGTTGGGGACAGACAGATAGACAGACGGAGGGGCATATACATAGAACTAATGTTACTACATTCAACCTAATTCAATCTATAGAAGTTGAACAGCTAAAATTTCTTAATAGAAAATACTGAGGAAACGTAAACTTAATGCAGATATTGGTACTGATAGCAATAGCAGAATCCTTTCCATCTCATGCATTTTAGTGATCATTCATGCAGGGTTCATTTGAATACTGTGATGTTAGACTTGTTAAGGCGTGCAAAGACCAGGCAGATAATCAGAGAAACAGACAAACAGACAGTTAGTTTACCTAGTTTACCTTGTTTGTCTTATAACTAATTCTCTAACTTTCCATCAATGCATTATATTGACAAATACTTCTAATTTGCCTTACGTTGATAAGCTCACCGCACAAACAAATGAGTCATCCGTGACTAAAATGTACCAAATAGCATATAATACCTCCACAAGCACGAATAACAGCTGCAACTGAATTTGGCATGGACTGGGCAAGTTTCTGGATGTGTTCAGCCACTCTTGCATCAAAGAATTGCGCAGTTCAGCCAGATTTGATGGATGCCTTCCCTGGCACAATTCTGAGGAGAATTTCTTATAGACTGGGATTTGTAACACTGCCCGTAGACCCATATGACCATACGCTTCCATACACCTACAAATTCAGTTACTTCCTTCACACTATGGCCCTTGACACACTGAAATGCAATCACTCCTTTTTTCCAATCATTAACATCTGCTTATCCATTTTCGTCACCGTTCATTAGCTTATTAGAACATTCAGCATCATAACAGTGTAATCTTTTATAATAATGCACTAGCTAATTTGTTAGCCCTAAGCTAATATATATAATGCAACTGATTTGGACATTAAGAGGAAGAAATATTTTCAGAGGAAATGGTTCTGCCCTAATTGCAAGCTTTTTATCATACTTAACGTGACATAATCAGTATTCAACTGCTTAATTTCCAATCTGGTATTGTCAGATACATGGGCATATTCAATTTAAAGGCCAATACTGAACAATACAATATGATTTGCTGCTACACTTAAGATGGAAAAATGTGATGGTCAAGATTAACAGTGTTTATTCAGTAGCCTATAAAAGGAGAAGGGGGACAGTGATCAGCAAAACCAGCTGGACACCACACCCATTTTAAGGCATCTGAGAAGTTCCAGGCTGATGACATTGACGGAGATGGAGATGGAGGACACTAGACAAAGGCTGAGTGTTTCTCAAATGCAATTGAAGACGGCGAGTGGGTGAAGCACTTCGGGGGAGATGGCTAAGAGGATTAACAGCCGGCCGGAGCTAAATCACCACGACCACAGCTGACCCCAAGAAGCAAGGATTCATGCTCGCTGCCATGTTCAGATTAAAAAGGTGAATTTAGTGCAACAGATTGTTATGCTATTCAAAGGGAAGACAAAGGTTCCCAGCAACAATAAATGATAAACCTCTTAGACTGATATGGGCAATATTTACTGAGTCACACATACACACTACACATAGTGTCTCTCAGCATAGCACTGGGCCACCATGTTTGCTAACACAGCATGCCAGACGTCTCAGCATGGAGTTGTAGAGGTTCCTAATGGTGTCCTGCGATAATCCATCCCATGCAGGTTGAATATTCTCACACAGCTCCTGCAGATTTTGCAGTAGGGGTGGAGGTGGTGTGACACCAGGCCTTCTGGACATGTGACGCATGACAAAAAACGTTCATCTTGGCGCTGACCGCGGTGCCTCCACACACACATTCGTTGGTCGTCTTCACCAAGACAAAAGCAGGACTCTTCTGAGGCTACATTCTGAGTCACTCCATTAAAGGTTTCATTCCTGTCGGTTGATTCCTTTTGTGTGTAATTTTTTTTCCACGATGAATGTATGTTTGTTAACTGTCCAGGTTTCCCTGACATGGCCAAGTTCCCGAACTCCATTTTCCAGAGTGCACTACCTGATGACATCACCATCACACGTTCCCAGTCACCCAATCACACCTCATTCCCACGCCCCACCTCTCCAGAGTACTGATTGCATACACCTGCGGCTCTTTTCCTCAGGCTGCATTTAAACATCACACACACATCGTGAAGTTTTGCCAAACCTTGTTTGCAATTCTGAGCGTTTCTGCATTGCCTTTCTCGTTGCTATCTCTGGTTTTGACTTTCCTTTGACTTTGACTTTCCCTCTTGATTCTCCCTTGGTCCTGTTTGCCTGATTCTTTGCCTCACTGATTTTCTACTCTCCTTCTGTGCTCCTAACTATTCTCTTGGATTACCCCTTTGATTCTGTTCGCTGGCTTACTGGATTTCCTGGTTTTCGAACCTTTGCTCCACTTATGACCTCTCCACTTATGACCTGGCGCTGACCTACTGTTATGCGTGCTTGTCCTTTGCTGTTGTGTTCAGCTATCAGACTGTTCAATAAAACTCCTCTGCGCTCTTTGTTCCTGACATTAACTAAAGATATGTGGTAAGTGTAAGTAAATAGACCATATGACATTACTGTCATATCTGTTTTATTAGGCTGTGTTTTTTTCATTTAAATTTATAATAAATATAATATAATACATTTATTTATTTATATTAAATGCCTTGCTTTGCATGATGTTTTCCTGTGTCCATGGTAAACACCATTGATCAATGGCAGGTTATCGGTCAAACTTTTGAACTTGCCAAAATTCACATCCCTAATAAGAGTGTAAAAATTACAAATACAAACTGATGACCAAACAATATTGACATGAAACTATAGAAGGGCTGCTGGTCCAGGCACAACACACGGCACAGCGGAAGAGATGGAGTAACGCACACACCCTGGAGATTATCCACTTTACGCTTCACACACTTCTACCTGACACGCCACTCACATAACAGACAGCTACTGAGTCATCCAACTGGCGCTTGTCAAACAAATCCTCCGGGGCATTCAAAATATTTACGTCTGCTCGAAAGACCCAAGAACGTGACGTCAATCCCTTCCTCAGACGGGCTTCGTTCACTCAGCCGCTCCATGCTGCCAGACTGAAATGGGTTTTCCAGAACCTTGAAGGAGATTCAGTGGAGCTATCATAAGCAAATACAGTCTTTAAGGGCACAGGCCAGAATCAAAAGCTTAGGCAGTCACTTTATAACCCAAATATCTTTCAATTCAATGGTTCTGTATAATGAGTTGGTACTGTCTGATGGTTAACTGGTATAAATTTACAAAAAGGCTTGTGTTTCAGCCAGTTTATATGTTTCAGACCTTCTGCAGGAGTGGGCCAAAGTAGAGCTTCTCCAGGACTGATCCAAAGTCCAAGCATTAGAGCTGGACACTAGAATCACAGATAAACACATGCATGGATGCACAGATCCAGCCGCCCCCCTTTAAGCCATCACACACGTACCCACACACATACACAGAGAAATCTAATGTTTAATGTTATTATAACATTACTAGGTTTGGTTTGAGTTAAATACAATTAATTGTAACCCATTATGCAATAAGTATGAGTGGATGTAAAAACGAAAACATGTAATAATTGATTAAAAGGTAAACAGTAATATAGAACAAACAGATATGGCCCAAATAAGTTGACTATAACCTTATAACTATAAATAATCAGTTCATTTGTATGAAGCCTTTCAATATAGTCAATGTTGTCTAAATATTTATCTCATCAGCATTACACATTCCATTGCATTTGCTGGATTACTTGATTCACCCAAACACCCTCTAAAACTCAGTTAGAAATGTGATTTGATGAAAAACCCACAGCACACAGTGATAGATTAGAGATAAAGATGGACAAAATAGTTAAAATGTACAGCATATTTCAATCTTGTCCAACCCTTTGGTGGAAAAAGGTAAATATCTTGATATTCATGTATTCTTTCTGAAAAGACTATATAACTAGCCTGTAACTCACATACTCCTTCACACAGACACACACTACTTCACTCACTCATTCACTCACTCACGTTAAGCAGGACAAAAATGCTTAAGCAAAATTAACACCCAAATTGCTTTGGTGCATGCAATCAGTAACACTGTGTATCTTTGTTTATCACAACTTGGACTACTGTGTTCATCAAATGCACTAAACAACTTGTTACCAAGTATATTCAAAATGTTTACCGCAGTGAGAAATGAAACAGAGAGAAACAAGTTAGGTTTTGTTTTTACTAAATAAATGCACAGGCAAATATTCATTCATCTTCCTTTTGTACACCAGTGGAAGCTGTTTGAGATGAAGAAAGACTAAATCATTCCTCTACACATCTCTTTGACATGACCTTTTAAACAGACACTCTACAGTAGACAAATCCAGGGATAAGAGTTGTCTGTATGACTATCTGTGCACATAAAAAGCACATGAAATGCTTCTTAAGTAATGAGGTAGATTATAATCTCCTTGAGATTCAAGACGTTGCCTGCTCTTTGTGATAAATCAGTACTGTGAAAGCCAATATTGTGATAACGCAAAAAACAACATATTTGTTGCAATTAAGCATTGTTCCTAATTCCTCAAGCTGCCAAATGTTCTCACAACATTGTACTGCACATAGTTTTCATCACCATTGGGAAAGTGCTAAACATGCAAGCACACACATTTTTTGAACAATAACACTGACTCCGCCGTACAACAACTTCTGCTAACTATTCCTTCATATATATTTAAAATCCTCTTAAACACCTCCCACACTGCCCAATCCAATGAGTGTGACAGGTGTGACAGGAGCGCAGGTGATGGCATAACAGGAGCCACCAGTTTGTTTCCGCATCCCACCTACAACACACACTTGGTCATGTTAATATTGTGTTCAAACAAAGTCTTTGTTCAGCCTTTAGTAACTATACACAACACAACTTTCCTGCCAGCCTTCAAGAACCTGCTCATTTTAAATAGCTTTCATACCATCATTCTGCTCATACACAGATAGGTCTGCAAGAGGGACAAAACGCTGTTTTTTGTCACAATTCAACTGACACAATTACTGCACACAGGCTATTATGAAACATGATGACCCATGTTCTCACGTAGCAGACAATACAAGTAGCAAATCATTTAATTTACTGGCAAGTACAAAAAGGCCGTACCACAACCTTCATCATCGTATTCCAGATCATAACCACGGCGTCATTTGTGATGGCACATAATCTTAAGTACCAGGTACTCAGGTCTGAACTACCTACAGCGCAATAGAGGGCTTATTTTACAGGGAATGTAAATAGTAAAAAAAATGTGACATAATTAGCTATATTTCCAAAACAACCATACTACCAGCAGTCCTTATTTGTGCCATCTGTTTCATCAGATCACTGTGCATCAAATCACTGAAAAAGCACTGGTCGTACGCAGTTGCCTGGAAATTGAGACACGACAAGTTTCCACTACCAGTAAGTGGCAATGAAGTCAGTGCATTTCGCTAATGGCTTTAGCAGTAACACTTAAAGGCAACATGGGCACTGTAGAGTGAGAGGGTGAATGAGAAGGCCAAATGGCATTACAGAGAATACTACCAATACATAAAAGAGGAATGGAAAATGTTTTAAACATCAGTGGTCAACTCACAGTCTTTGTAAATAGCTCATATGCAGTTATCTAGTGACCAAAAAACTAAAGATTTGTAGACACATGCCTATCCAATGTTAGTCAGAGGTATTAACAAGAAGTATTTCCCTCTTTTTTGCTTCTGCTCTTATAGTAAGGCTTTACGCAAGATGTTGCAACATTCTTTGTGAGGATTCAATGCATTCGGGCCTCAGGAGTATTACTAAGGACAGATACTGATGTTGATGATTAGTTCCTGAACACAAATTCCACTCCAACTCATTCCAAGTACTGGATTCTATTGGCATTCTATTGGCAATGTATTGGGTGTACCTTAAAGTAGCTGAACCCGCTACATGTCTAGATGCCTTTGGACATGCAGTGCATCTTCTATTTTAGATTCTTCAAAGGAGACCTCCTTCATCAAACTCAGCCCGTAAGGCACCACATAGACTGTTTTTCCGACAGGTTTGAGGCCTTACTGGCTTAAAAAATAATACATTTCAAAGTTTTATTTATAGGAATCAGCCTCAATTCTTGTATTATTACAGTTATTCAAGCCTGTGTGCAAACAAGCTATAAGACATTGAAAACAGGCATCCAATCACTCTAAACATTTGACTCGTGCTGCAGTCATAAACACAGAGCAACCAGCCTCAGACTAAAAACATGAATGTAAAGAACAAATGCGACTCACAACAGGTCACACGTGCAGTATCTTCCCATTCATCTCTCTCTCTCTCTCTCTCTCTCTTTCTGTCTTGCTCTCTCTCATTTTCACACTTTTACTCACACCTTTTCACTTCTGTCCTTTTCCTTTGTTACTCTCTTACTCTTTCATTTCTCCCTTCATTGCTCTTTCATTCTTGTTTTCTTGTACTCTCTCCTTTTGTCTCTCATTTCCCCTCTCTTTTTTCTCTCATTCTTATTATCTTCCTCTGTCATTCCTCCTTGTTCTCTCTCTCTCTCTCTCTCTCTCTCTCCCCCCTATCTCTTGCTCTCTCTTCCCTCCCTCTCTTCCCTCCTCCAATGCTCTACCTTCTTCTCCGCTCTCTCTCGCTCAATAAACAGCAGTTGAACAAAGAGCTATTCAGACTGAGGCAGCTGCTGAAGAGGGAAGTCGTTTTGGAGAATCTCTACAAATACCACACCTCCGGCACCTCCAGCACCTCCAGCACCGGGGCCGGGGTCAGTGCCCTCTGCTTTTGATTTGTGCCCCAGAAGCACCTTTAGAGCATACAAATACACACACGCAGAGCTCACATGCAGAGAGCAGTGGGAGTGAAAATATTTCCCCCCTCTTTGTGGGGTGATCAAAGCCAGGAGAGAGTGTTACACTCCTGATGCACAATCAGAGGAAGCCAGAGTCCATACAGTAGCTGCAGGTCAACGGGGGCTATTGTCAGTGACCATTTAGGAAAACTCTTTTTTACATGTTTAAAAACATAAACAAAGTTGCACTTTTATTAGGTTATAGCCACGTTTATATAACTTTATAAAAATAAACATGAAACTGGGACAGAGGGATTTGTTTATCAGTGACAAGCCTCATGTATCTACCTTCGCAGTCTGTCCCCACTCTCCCCACTTTATCAGTGACAAGCCTTATGTAGTCACCTTCGCAGTCTGTCCCCACTCTACCACATCCATCAGCTGATTACTAACGACCAGATACTACATGGGATGATTCTCAGCACAGTTGTGACACTGACATGACAGTGGCATGGCAGTGCAAGTGGCACTGATGCAAGCGTATCAGACACAGCAATGTTGCTGTGTTTTTTTAACACACGCAATATTAAGAATCTACAGTCACAAAGTGCACCTGTATTGAGTTTCTGACAAAATGGCCAAAAAATTCACATTTGTATGCAAATTTCTGCCAGTATTATTAAGTGATAACAAGCTAGCCTATCCTCTGCAGTGAACAGACTTAAAGCAATACTTAAAGCAACATTATATAATGAATTTATCAGCTTTGTAGAGGGGTTTGAAATTGATACATTCTGTTTCCAGCCACTGATATAGCTGTACTTGGCATTTAGCCACTTAGCATTGCTACATTGGCTAAACCAAAACAATGTTTACTGACTCTTTTGTTTCCAACCAGATGGTCCGCACATCAAAAAATATTGTAAAATATTGTCAATGCATTACGTTATTTTTCAGTGACAAGCCTCATGAGCTTTCAGGACCATCTGAATGGAGAAATCAGGAGAAATCAGAACAGAACTGTGCTAACTCTGTAGGATAATCAGCTGGAGATAAACTCCTTAACAACCAGTTACTGCACACGCTATTACGGCATATACTTAGTAACAAATCCCTCTGTTCCAGTTTCATGTTTATTTTTATAAAGTACGTGCCACTTTTGATCTATAGTGTAGATCACTGAAGGTGCTACATGCTTCTTGTGCTAATGCTACAGGCACATGTGTCAGGTTGATCTGGTCAGCCATTATCTAAAAAAGATAAAATGAGTTGTTTTTGCTGAGAGTTGGATCACCTTGTGTGACTCTGATGCTGAACGACTGACACTTTTACTCTTTTACTCTCTTTCTTTCTTGCCCATGCGTACCATAACAGCTACACTACCATAACACACAGTCGCAGTCTGGAAAAGTCATTAGCAAACCGAAGGCAGCAGACCCCAGACTGAACATAATAAGTAGCTGTGAGTTACTCCGCACTATTGCGGCGTAGGAGGACTGGTGACTGGCCATATGGTTTAAGCACATAGCCTGGATCTGAACCCGCACAGGCAGTGGAAGATGATAAACAAAGCAGCCACAAGCTCTGCTAGCGCACCGACTGAACTGTGATTGGGATGAGAAGCAGCAGAAAGAGCAGTTTGGCAAATGTAGTATGTGGCAGTCGTATCTATGTGTAAGGTTAAGTAAATGATAGGTAGCTGTGTGACTACATTGTTTTTAGCTTTGCTAATATCACTGGTTCATGAAAACAGCATGTGCTGACAGTCGGTTTTAATTCAAGCATGCTAATTCACTTTGATCACACATTACTGAAATTAATACAGTCATATTAACATAGAACATGAAATAGCACCAAGTGGCAAACTGTGTTATATAGAACCAAAAGGGTCTACCCCTTACCACTAAACAAGATACATTAAGGTTAAGTTTGCTCGACCCAGCTCCCAACAAACCTGTACCTTAGGTAAACTTTCAAGGAATAACTGTTCTATCTTTAATTCTAAGACTGTCTACCATCACTTCAGAAAGCATTGCTACAGCTATTTCTATATTCTATTAATTATTATACCATATTCTATTAATACCTAAGTGCCATTCTGACTATTATTTTTAGCTTTTATTTTGGCTGTATTCATTAAAAGGAAATTCCAACCATTTTTAACATAAATTAATAATTAAGATGTAAACAAATCCTTTTAGAGTGGTTTGATGAGAAATGTGCGATTTCAGAGAAATTTACAGAGTCAGAATTGTTTACAGTTTTGGTTATATGAACCAGATGTCCGCAGCAGTTAAAGCCTCTGAAAGATACAACAAAGAAAGCTATTACATGAAACACTTGTAAATACATTGCCTCATGTTTTTTTGAGATATTGTTTTATTGATTGTTTAGAGATAAGATTTTCATCTGAAATGTATTTAGAAAGTCATTCACAGCCATTCAAACCATTTACACAGTGTGTTCTAGGGTATAATAGCTCTCAAAGAAAATCTCTTCTACCATTATCAGCATCAAATACACCTCAGATTAAAATGGCTATATTTGTGTAGACGTTGTGACCCCTGGTTCCTAAAATCAGAGTCAGCAAGTTTACAATTTAAATTCAAATCCTTCTTGACTTTGTTTACATTTCAACATTTAAGTTAAGCAAAAAAAAACATTTAAGCAGTGATCAGCGGAATGAGAGACGATTCTGCTAACAGACTATTTAAGATACCTGAAGTCCTCTCTGTCTATCTGCTTAGATCTTCTATAGCCTAAGCTCAGGGCATCTCTTCTGCAACCATGGCTCTGTCTCACCAGTCGATTGTAGCAACAGACATTTGAGTACCATACAACACACAGAACAACACGCCACAACCATTTCCTGCAGCAAGAAGCCGTTGGAGAAAGCCATCCTAACCGAACATGACTAACAAATCCAAACTATGCGTTGGAGATCCTGTCTGATCTGTTCCGTTTGTGAAATACGAAACATTTCTAATGAAAGGAAGAAAAAAAATGTGTTTCTTATGAAAATTATATCACTTGTGCACCATGACTGAGGACCGCCAGTGAAGCACAAGACTTTAAAAGAAAAAGGCTGTATGAAACCATTCAGCGTGTGTCCTGGCTTTAAAGCAAAATCAAACTTATACATTATCTCAAATGTAGTCAAACAGCCATGTTTGGTGTGTAAAGTTTGCTTCCTCAGTTTGGAGCTATGAGCCTAGATCCACCTTTTGGGCCACCCAGAGACTTTGGAGGGTCAGTTCTAATATCCTCCACAAGTGTAATGTCCCCTAAATGGCACAGTTTCTCACAGATCTAAAAAGAAGAGGGGGAGCACCAAAAGGGCCATGCAGGACGTTATTTGCATCATGCTGAAACCTTAATTATTACAGATAATCCCAGAATGACTGTTACCGCTGGTTCTGTCTCGGTGAAGTACTTTTGTCGATATTTATAGTTAACAATATGTCAGTGTCAGAAAGTAAGTCATAACTAAGTCTATTTGAGATAGACTTTGGCAGCTCACTGCAGTTTGATGCTCCTGTATGATGATTTAGGCATACAGTTAGTAGATGCAAATCGTTAGCTATGACATACGCCTTCCAGTAAAAAACTAGCAAGAAGCAGACTTCAAAACCAACATGTCTGGGCTGACCAGCTACATTATATGTTAAGGGGAAAACTATGTAAAGTTGATTTTTGGCCAAAAACTTAAACATCTCTTCAAACAAGTCCTATTTGGCCGGAATGTGTAGAAACCTAGGAGTAATTCAGCCTAAACAAAGCATGCGTGAGCAGGCTGTGATGCAGCCGATGCTGACATGTTTATAACGGGGGATGTGCTGCTTTGGCCAGAGAGAATCTCTCCGCTTTGGCTGCGAACAGAGCCACGTGTCGAGCAGGAACACACCAGGGACGAACAGAGTGGCCAGCTGCACTCTAACATACACACAACAGCCAAAGGCCACATGGAGTGACTGACACTGAACACGACGTGGTCAAAATTTGAATCTCTCGGTCAGTCACACACATGCACACACACTCACCAAACACACTTACATACACCTATACACTAATGTACGACTCACAAATAACATCTGTACCACAGGGGACTGCAGGGAAAGGGTCAAACCACAGCACAAACACGCACACACACATACAGTCTCCTTCACACATGGAACATCTGTGTATGTATGTGTGTGACTACTTATGAGTCACAGCAGAATACACACATGCAAAACCCATACACACACACACTTGTTTTTATATCATTTTAGGAGTTAGTCGTACTTCTACATAATAATAACATAACCCTTATGTATGATATATATACATAAAAACCTATAACATCATGACCAATACATACTACATGTATTTTCAGGTACCATAATGCTTTTGTCCAAACCACTTCATATCCTTGTGTTGGTTCTGTTTAATAGTCCTGCTTTCTGAGTTTTTCATACACACACACACACACTAGGGGTGTAACACATGAGGCATGTAACATATCAGTACACATGAGTATCACAAAATTATGTTTAGTGATACTGTATCAGAATCACAGTATCGAAGATTTGTGGCAGACAGTCATTCATTTTATGTTGTGTTTAAACCCCTGACCTCTAGATAGCAGTGTTGTAATCAGCCATTAAACTCTTCCACTCCAATGTAAACAAGCATATAATGGCATACTGCTAAGTCAATGGTTATCCTAAAATGAGAAGAAGTAATGCCGGTATATTGCAATATATTAAATAGATACATATCGCCTTGTTCTTGCCAATACGCAACCCTAACACACACACACACACTTACGTTCACATGCAGCAACATGAACGGCATGCAAACACACTCCTAGGCCTCTCCACCTCTCTCTGAATCATCAATCACACGGCCAGAAGTGCTTTACTCCAGCAGCAAGAGAGGCTGAAAAAAATTCCTCTGAGTGATACAGTCTCTACAACCAGCTAGTAAACCTGGTTTCCTCCTCCAACACTCCCTTTTCCTTCATCCTCTTACACTATCTCTGTCTCATTCTTTCTTTTACTCTCCATCCCTCTTTGGCTCTGATTCTCTTTTTCTCTCTTCTTCATTTATTCTGTCTGACTCTCACACTCTTCCTCTGCTCTTTACTTCTCCTTGCTTTCTCTCTCTCCTAGTTTTCTTCTTTTCTCTCTGTCTTTTTCTCCATAGCTCTTTTTCACCCACAGTCTAATTTCCTCTCACAGTCTCTCGCCCTCTTTATCTTATCCCACTCTCGATCTCTCTTTTTAACTTCTATCTTCCTCTCTATACCCTTCTTTGTATCAGTCTCTATCTCTCATACTCTCATCTTTCTCTCTCTTCCTCTCTTGCCCTCTCTTTCTCTCGCCCTCTCTGTTTCTCCCTCTTAGATGGTAAGACATTTCATGTATGATCAGTTATGATTAATATATCCAGCAAGAAGAAAAAGTACACCAGATTTTAAATTTGTACACATTTTCTATTTCAATTCAATAAACTTCACCAAAACTAGGTCGACTGCAAATATGTGTTAAGCTCTGCATGAACAAAAACACTAATGATTGTCACAGGATCTTTGATTATATGGATTGATGTTTGTAGTGGTTTGATATAATCAAGTTATAGACATTAGTATTAATACACCGCTCAGAATGCACTGTACACCCCTAGCAGTTGGCCAATAGCCAAACATACAAGTTTATTCACAAACAGAGAGACGATTACAGAAAACAAGATCAGTAAAAGAGAGCATGATGTGTTGTGGGTGAGTAACTTCAACACCAGATCTGTATCATTACGGTCCTGAATCAGAAACAAAGTCATAAATCATTCATAACAGAACTGTTTTTGTGCACAGTTTCACACTGTATACGTCAGATCACCTCCACTAATTAACATCCTTCATTTGCATCAGCAAGAGATCTCACACACACCATTATCATTATCTTCAGAGTTAGACTGCATACTGTATAGCATGCTAACTGTTAACGATACTGGCCTATGCAATACTATTATTGAAGATAATGCTGCCATACGCAAATGAGCATTACAGTATTCCTACCATGTGCTGTAAGCATCCTCACCAAAACTCCAGATGTCTCCAAATGTCAGGAACAGTGTCCATTAACCCTGTCGACCCAACCGTGTCACCGGTGATACATTCAGAGACATTGTAAAGGTTTCCGTTAATCTGCCACCAAAAGAGATAGGGTGCATGCACGACCATGTTCATCACACTAAAATGGATAAGCAAGTGGAACTGTCTGTCTACTGTGTCTACTGTCTACTTCTATCATTGTATAAAAGAAGCACCATGCTGCCTTTGTTGTTGTATGCATAGTGATACTTTGATCAGTGTAATGATAAAACACAACTAGAATATGAACAGTTATCCAGAAGTGTAAATGGGTCAAAGTAGATTTCATCTGTTGGTTAGACATTAAATTCCATTAAATAGCTTGCACTTAAAGCAAAATTATCAATAAAACATACTACATGACAGTAGCAGAAGTAGAAGAACTTCACAAATCAGACAGACAAAGATGCATAATACAAAACACGTGTAACTGCACATATGTGAAATGCACACATAATTCACAAATGCACACATAATACACATGAAAAGCACAACAAGCAAAAGTACAATGTAACCATTATAAATGTTAACAGCAAACAAACAGTTGGCATAAAGTCAAACAAAAGTCTTTAACCATGTCCCATTACTGAGTCAACATTTAATAAGGTTGTCAAAGCTCACATATTAAAAATGCGCTATGTGATAAATCACTAAAGGCAAAACATTTTAATGGAGTATACTCTGTTTATACTGAAAAAAAATCTGTAAAAATGGTACAATGTCTGAATGTAAAATATATATAATGTTTACACACATATCTATAGTGGTTGGAGCATACACATGTGATAAATGGCACAACATAAAATTGTAGTTTATAATTTTAATTGTTTATCAGACATAGTTTTTAATATATTCCAGGGTGTATCAAATTTTCAAACTAGTATTTTGTCCATATTGTGTAGCCTTAGTACTGAAAAGCTTATTTCTTGGTACTTATTTGGTACCTACTGAATAATAAGTCATACGATCAGTGACTGAATAATAAACCTGGGGTTTACCGGGTTAATGACCTGTTCAAGTAATCTTTCTCTTAATCTTATTCTTATGCTTTCATAGCCACTGTAGACTAACCACTAATCACTAATCATTTAAGCACACTCTAATCACCCCCATTTAGCCTGAACTGATGATAAGCTATAGATATCACTCCTTCTAAGCCAAGAAACATTAAATATCTGACTGGAATCCAAGTGAGCCCCACTGAGAAGCCCCAGTCATGCATGAACCTTTGGAGGGAGTGGAGCGAATGTTTTAGCACAGTAAATGTACAGCTAAAGAGCATACAGCCACTGCTGAATTGGAGACATAACAGTGTATGTTGTTTTTATGGTCTACAGGGGGCTGAAGTAAAAGGAATATACGACTTTACTGCAAGTGTATCAGTCACTGTGTCTTAATACCAGAATATCTGATGATCTTGCAGATGAGAAAATTCAAACAAGTTCCTTTGTTTTAATTCATATCCATTACTCATACCGTTACAACTCTAATTTACAGAATTACATGTAGGCCACTTACAGAAGCAGTTTGTAAGATGATGCAACTTGATGAATTCATACTACAAACAGTAGAGGGCAACATATCACCTGAATATGCCCAGTCCCTCCTCGTCCCCCTTCAGTTATTACTAGAGAAATTAAAAGAATCTTTGCAAACTCAGAATCAAACTTCATCCTCTTACACGCCAAGAGCATCTCCGGCAGTGGAAAGCAACGTCAATGTTGACTCTTGTTTAGTTTCTATTGTTTACTGTTGAACGTGATTTGTTGCTGAGAGCGGGCGGTGGAGGTTGTTATAATGGTTGCTTGCCAAGAGCTTCAGCCAATATTGCATTTACTCTACCTTTCCCTGGCTACCTGTCCTAACCAGAAGCAGAATCTTGAATATGGCTGACAAGAGATTAGAAAACTTTAAAGGGGCCATAACGTACTTGCTTTTTTAAATAAAAGAGTATGAAATAATATGTAAACATGGTCAAACTTTCAGAGTTACCATACACTTCCCAATCTATACTTTCCATACATAGAAAACAAGCTGTAAATACATCTGGCTTTGAATTAATTCTTCTGCCCAAGAACGAACTCATTTACATATACCCACCTATCCAGCTTATAGCAGTAACCTGTGTTTCTCTGAGTGCTCTCATTAATAATACATGTGACAAAATAGAAAACAAATAAAAATAGCATTCTTATACAGAAGCAACTTATCTGTTTAGACTTATCTGGACTGAGCTGGACTGAGACTGGACTGAGACTGACCAGCTCTATTAGAGAAAGTAAATGCATACAGTACAGAGAAGCTAAGTGAGTCATTAGATAACTATGAGCATCTCCTACTAACATTTCAGCTCTGCAATCTTACAACTACTGTTTGCAGAAACACCATTCAACTCTCGTCAGACGATTACTTTCATTTTCAGCTTTTACCACAAACCAAAGGAAAACCACCACATAGCCGTTATAATTGATGTATTGATCAAAACTGTGTGTGGTGTTACATCCCAAGAAGAAAAAAGAACCACGGAAAAAAGATCTACTTAATGTTTGTCCACATCTACCTGGAGATTTGCCCTATGTCCACAAATATTTATATACTACCTCCATATATACTTACTGAGCACTTGCCTTGTATCTACACTCACCTACAATTTAAGTGCACTTTGTAGTTCTACAATTACAGACGGTAGACCATCTGAGTCTCTGCATACTTTGTTAGCCCACTTTTTTTTCCTGTTCTTCAGTGGTCAGGCCCCCATAGGACCCCCACCACAGAGCAGGTTTTATGTGGGTAGTGGATCATTCACTGATGCTGTGCTAGTGTGAGTGGGTCAGTTTTTAAACACCTCAGTGTCACTGCTGGTCTGAGAATAACCCACCAACCAAAACCATTCAGTCAACAGCATTCTATGGCTAACATAAACTGTGCGGCAGCAGATGAGCAATCAACTCTGAATTTACATCTACAGGGTAGTAGTGTCTAATAGAGTGGACAGTGAGTGGACACAGTGTTTAAAAACACCACCATATCAGTGTCACTCTGCAGTGCTAAGAATGACCCACCACCCAAATAACACCTGCTCTGTGGTGGTCTTGTGGGGGGTCCTGACTATTGAAGAAATGGGTCAAAGGGGGACAAAGGTAAGTAATACAAAGTAGGCAGAGCTGAAAAAATGGACAACAAATGTAGTTACAAAGAGCTGTCTATGTTTGTAGACACCTCCTCAGCCAAGGTTTCTTCTACAGTCAATGGTATTTTGCTACAGTAAAACAGCCACTACCCTTCTGAGAGATCTTACAGTAGATGTTGGGAATTTGAATATATCAGCCACAAGAGCAATAGGTACTGATACTAGAATAATGTTTCTGGATCACAAAGTCCTCTCAAACTTATCCCAAAGTTACTGGATGAAGCTACATCACTCTAGAGAACACAGTTCCACAGCCCAATGCTAGGAGGGTGTATACCAGTCTAGCTGGCACTTGGAAGTAGGCACAGTGATAGGTAGCTGCTCCAGAGCACCTTGTCCTAATTTTCAATGCCTTTTCAATGCCTTTCTGCGGAGATTAAGCAAGCTGTGTGTGGACAACTGAACATCTGTGTCAGCAGTGGGTGTACCCTAATGTATGTGAATTCACTAATTAGTAGGGGTGTCAGGGAATTTCGGGGTGCATTTACAGCATATAATTTTTTTGTTTGGGCAAACGGTCCTTTCCTAATAGCTTCGTGTTTACAGGAGAGCACTTCTGTGCACAGTTTCTGGAGCTGCAGCACAGCACAGTTTAGTGTATTGCCTGCTCTGACAAGGTTAACGTAAGGCTAACACAGGGCTGGAGAAATACAGGGTCAGTCGAATCATCATAAGATGTGCACCAGCCCAACCTCAATATCTCATGCCCTAGCTGTTTCACAGCTCAGAGATGTCAATCCCTTGCCTGAGGACATTACAATATCTCCAACAAATCATCCAGACACTGAATCTGATTCCTACTCCTGCCTCGCAGCATTAACAGAAATGCCCCTGCCTCTTCACAGATTACCCAAGGACTGTTTGATGTTTTCTTGGAACTCCTCTGACCAAAAAAGCTGCATGTTAATGAAAAACCGCATGCAAATTTCAGCACTCACACTAGAGGCCCTGTTTCACTCTGTGTCATGCACTGGCATTCCAAACTCTCTTTTCAGTTCCATGTATACACTTGCTTTGCCATCACATCGTTACACACAGAGTTGAAACGCACACACCCTTGCCCGGGACGACCCTTCACTGGAGTATCACCCCGTTTATCCCAGCAGGAGGAGGATCTCCTCTCTTCTGATCACATTGACAGACGTGGTGCATGGCATTATTCTGACTTTCAGTGTTCAAATTCAGGATGAGATGGTGAGGGTGCCTGAAAATGAGCGCTAACATGCCAGCATCCAGCATCCCTCACCATTCCGTTCATCTACAGACGTTCATCTACAGACGATCTACAGATCAACTTCAGCAGCTACAGACAGACTTCCAACCACGCAAACCAGCAAACGTCAAACGTCTCCACACACCGCTGAATGCGAAACGTCAGTAGGATGTTGTTAAACCAGAGAGAACATGCACCAGTCAGTACAGAGAAGTGAACGTGAGAGAGCAGCCCTGACATACCGTATAGTCTCCGCGAGCTGAAACAACTTCGCTGAAGTTCTGAAGTTTGAGGAGCAGCAGCAGCAGCAGCGGTTCGGGCTCGAAGACAAAATCTCAACGTTTCCTTTCGAGGGCGTTCAAAGTTACGAACCCCACACGGTCTCGGTTCAGTAGAGTCATCAGCCAGGAGACGTTCTGTCCCAAAAAACGAGGGATGATAAAGTGTAACATACGTCCCAAAAACTTTTAAATAGCTGTGCTGCTCGGGTTGTGAGCTGCATGGAGGAGGAGGGGCTTCTTGGCCCCGCCCACCAAACGCCACTTACTGGAGGAACTGCTGATACAGACTGCATCATGACACTTGGATGTAGCGGGCCTTGTTGTTTTCTGTTTGTTTGTTCGTTTGATTTTTAACCATCTGTGCTTTGTAGTCTGTATGTGGTGATGTATTTGTTATACATGTATATGTGATTTTGTAACATGGAAATGTATTATGCAACAATATTATTGCTTGCATTTACTTGCATTTGTAACCTTAAAATTCAGTACTCGAATAATAGGTTTAACATGGACAAAATAAAACACTCACAGCTAAGGTCAATAAACAAACTACTGCCAGTTGTGGTGCAAGGAGCTGTAACTGACACCAGGTGAACTATGGTCTGCCTATCTATCTATAATCAGCTATAATGTTCAGCATCACACTGTTTGAATGTATCTATCAAATCTAATGTTGGACTAAGATGTTTAAGGTTAAGAAATCGGTTAAGAAATCTTTCAAAAATCAGAGCAAGTAAAATAGAGTGTTATGAGCCACTATCACAGCTGTACATCTAAACACTGCTTATTTCTGAGTTCAAAAGTTTTTGATTTGGTTAATCTTCTGTAGTATTAATAAACCCTCTATTAAACTGGACTGGCCTCATCAGTAGATTAGACTGCTGGTGATAACAGTGCTCCCCCAATCTGAAAGGAGTCATTGCCATCTTGATTTGCTTCAAGGCTGTGGCCTACTGGCGGCGTGAAGCCTGACCTTGGAGATCTGCTATCAGGGAAAAAAATCGGAATCCCGCAGAAGCCGCCATAATGCAGACCACGCCAAGGCCCATCCTCCCTCAAGGACAGGTTTTCAGTGATGAACTGAATAACAGCTTGAAATTATTCATCTCATTCAAGCTGCAGTTAATATGGAAAAAGTCTGCATTCTGGAGAATTTATGGTGGAAAATAGTACAGCATTGCCATAGAAGACAACATGAGACATCCATAATTGATCATTTTGTTTAGACAAGCAAGCTGACAATAAATCTGCTGTAGCATCATAGAGCATCTTCTGTCTGTCAGCAAAATACATTTTTGTTCCATTCAGGCATATCATTTCTCTTTTTTCCCCAGGTTGTTAAAGTGTACGTGCGTGCATATGTGCATGTGTTTGTTGTTGTTGTTGGTGGTGGTGGGTATATTTGTTTACCTGATTTGTTTGGGGTGTTTTGCCACCGTCTCTTTCCAGCATGTCTTTCATGTTCTGAGACTGAAATGTTGTGTGGTGCTCTGAGGGGAATTGGGGGGAAAAAAAGAGGCATTTCGACTGCTTACGGTGTAAAGTGTCAAGGCCGTGATTTGCCACTAATGAGACGTGTGCACCTGTGCCAGACGGAGGAACTTTGTTTTGGAGCCCCCTCGCCGTCTTCTGCAAGAGAAAAAAACCCCGATGTGCTGCTTTTGAGTGTCAATGAAAATGTGCTCAAAGAGCTGCTATCACACGCCACTTCCTCATACATATGTATTCCTCTTCAGCATCGCACTGGGCCTCATCAGCTGCCAGCGGGACAGCGCAGGGTTTGTGGAAAAACTACACAAAAGTGTGTGTATGTGTGTGTATGCGTGTGTTGGGGGGAGGGGGATGAAATAATAAAATAATGTCCTGAACATGAAACCTTTACTTTTAGCTTCTGTTTTCCTCTGCCTTTTCCATCCTGCTTGTGATCTTTTTCTTCCAAAAGCATCAGAAATGCAACTCCTTACACTGTCTGTTATTGCATTTGCAGAATATTCAACAGATACATTACATTTGCTAACACTGGGCCTACCATTGAATGCCTTCCTTTGCTATGGAATTCAGTGGGAACTTTTAAAAGTGTGGCGAACATTTCCTCACAGATCTCATAAATCTTTAACCCCACAGAACTTCTCAGAGCATCTCATCATTCAAATGTACTCCACATTTAACTCATTATTTACTTCATTCCATATACTTATCTCCTCAGCCCTTAAGGGTCAGTATATGGGCCACCACTTTTATTCCTCACTCTGATACAGTGGAGTCCAAAAGTCTGAGACCACATATTTTGTTCATTTAAACCAAGTAATAAAGAAAATAAAGCTTCAGAATCGTGAACTGTTTAAAAAATGGGTAAAGATCGGACAATTAAAAGGAAAAAACTATGTCCAAGTCAACTGATCAATTTTTCATTTTTTCCCAGTCTCCTTTTAAAGCACAGGTTCAGACAGCTATCTGGTGAATGTGATCTGATCATAGGCTTTTGTGCAAATTATGAAGTGCATGCCAAATACAGTGCATGCTTTTATTTAAGTACCTCAAATGTATTAGTTAAGCTAATAATGTCTTTTGTAAGCATTTTTACCAGTGACTTTAGACTTGTGGGTCCCACAGTCCCACAGATCAGTTTCATGGGAGTTACTAAATGATTCATGGTAGTTGGTCCTGTGATTAACAGCTGAACAATTAGCCTAGGGTTAAAGGGATTCACTTAATTATGCCATACATCATTTCCCCTCAATCAAACAGGGAAAAGTAAGCATTTACTGACTTTGTTACTCCAGTTTAAAACACAGTTTATTTCATGTCGACGTATTTTCGGCTTGCAAGTCACAGAACCCCCTTGGGCCTGATTTCAGCAAAGAATAGGGACTACTGGCTGGTAAAATAAACACTCTGGCTTTGTGTGTTGGTGCGGAGGGGAGGGAGTTGGACCTGCTGGACGGTCGAAAAGCAAACAGGCTGAGGGAACTACACTCGGTTTAGGATGTGGTGAAGAAACAGGTGAAAATGCTCCCTTCCGTACTGACCGCAGTCATATCTGTAAATGTTTAGTCTAAAATGAGGATTTAAAGGAATAATTTGGTGTTTTCCGACCTAACTTTTATCTAACACCTCTGCAGCATAAGACTGATTACAATGGCCAGTAATTTCCCTGTAAGTTCAAAATGACTCAAGCACCAATCAAGCAGCTGCCCAATAGCTAATAAACTAATAAACAGGTTTACAGTCATTTTAATTTTACAGTCATGTTTCTGGACAACAAGTAATAATTAGGTCATTATATTACATAATTTGGTTTGTCTTGTTACAAGCTTGGCTGGAACGATGTGCAGAACCTGAACAGTGTTAAATACTCAAAAACAAGAAGAAAAGGGTCAACAGACCACTGGCTGCTTTTAATGTTGGAGACTGAACAGCAATGAAGACATTTTCACACAAAAGGTGGCATATGCTGCCCTCTCGTGGCCATTGTTTGTACAGTCATACGGTTGGTTGCAAGCACATGCTTACTTTTCAGATCAAGAAGTTGATATTTTTATATTAATGATTAATAGTTATTAGTAGTTCTTTAATAAACTACTTGTTTTGTAAATAAGCTTTGTAAGAATCAGGCAGCAATCAATAAAACAATTTTCAAATACATTCAAATACAAAGCAACATTTTTATTGAAATCAGTAAACTATTATCTGTCATTGTTAAAGTCTCTGTGTAAGCAGAATCACAGAGTTGTAGAATCAGAAGTAGTTTTACACACATGATAATGCTAACATCCCAAAAACAATATGAGTCAATAACAACTGAGAACAGAAAACCTACCCATAAACAGTTACAGTCATCATTTATTAAGTTTATTTAGGCGTTGGTACATTTCCAACAGCTACTGGTTCATACAAGGTGTACAAGATAATGTTCTGGGTCCAGTTCTTTAAAAGCTTTGATCTTTTATGTATCTTTTAAATAAAGATCCCCAAGGTAAAATATTTGTATGGAAAGTAAAAGTAGCAGGATTTATTATAGCTCTAATGTCCTATTATCATTTCTGGAACAAGATTCTTGCTTAATCAACTCACTTTAGGTGTAAAGACTCTAGTGTCACTCTTATATACCAATCATTAATTACTTCATTAATTAGTCTGACACTTATGTCTATTCAAATGATCATAAGCACAAAACACAGTTTCCACTAAAACCAAGCTCTGTCCAACAGGTCACAACAAGCTCAAAACAAAGTGTGTACTGTATTCTGATTGGTGGGCTTGCCTCACGCTTCTTTCATTTTGACATGTTATGTTTCTTTGCACCCATAGCCAAAAGTAATAACAGACTTTACAAAATGTAGTGGAGTTAAAGTAAAAAGTCACCCAAAATGGAAATACTACAGTACAGATACCCAAAAAACTACTTCAGTAACCAATTACATTTACTGTCCACCACTGTCCAATAAGCATAAACCTAATCAGCAATAGCAGCAGCATTTACAGTGTAAAGTGCCTGGTGAAAGTGTCTTTGCGGTTGCAGACTTTGATATATTGCCCAGTGTGTATTAACAGTAGTCTGTGATGTTACTTATAGTGATGAGTTGTGTTTGTTGTTTGGCACAGTTTAAACAGCAGTGCCAGTGCTGCCTCTGCAGTACTGAGACTAAATATGTTCCTTTTCCCCCCAAACTTTGGTAAAACAAATACAGAGAGAGAGAGAAAAGAGAGAGAAAGAGAGAAACGTTGAGTTTTAAGGCACCACAGAGCCAAGAACTGAACCCTGAGAAAAGTTGATCAGCTTATTAACCCTCTAACACCACCTAACAGAGAACAGCCTCGCTCCAGCACTGCTTTACCCCACAGACTAACCACCAATCATATTATCAAACACAGTAAGAGAGATTATCTTGAACACTGGGGGAGAGTACAGTCTCAGTGACCACAGCCTGGTCATAGAGAAGGGCAGACATAAACGGTCCTGGCTGCCTAGAGAGGAAAGGCTGTGTAGTCACTGTATGACAGGTAAGGTCGAGACAGAGATGCACTTTATTCTTCACTGTGAAAAATTTAGACAAACATGGGAAATTTACGCCAACAAATTCCGAGAAATTATCCCAAATTTTGAAAAACTAACACAAATCGAAAAAAATTACGAATCATTATCTGGGAGGGACACAGCGCTTCCCTTGCCACTAAATATGTGACTGAATGTCACAGCCTGAGAGACAGTGGGTAACACCCCATCTACACACATCTTCCAGACCCCCACCCTACTAACCCCCCACAGTCCCCTACCAGCCCCCTGTAAATCTTTTCACCATCATTAAGTTAAAATTTTATTATTTGTTATATATTCATGTTGTTATTGTCACTGCTATTGCTGTTATTGTTGTAATGCTTTGGCAATACTGTACCTCACCCAGGCATGCCAATGAAGCTATGTTGATTGATTGATTGATTGATTGAGAGTTGAGAGAGAGAGAGAGAGAGAGAGAGAGAGAGAGAGAGAAATAGAGAGTGACGTCAATGAATCATCAGTTCCTTTGCCAATCACTGCCGCCATGACCCGCGCATGCGCGCTCCGTGTTGTCTCCTCCCTCTCTCTAACCGTGTCCTTCTTCTCTTTGTGAGAGAATTTTGAGGCTGCTAGGGTGCAAGTTAGCCGACGCGGGCGAGAAGCCTGGCGAAAGGAAAACATCCACGGGGCAAAGAACATAATCTTTAGCAGAAAATGGCATTTAAGACGAGAAAACTAGCTCGAGAAGGACGACAGAATGTTCTAGAACTGGTCATGTGATGTGGAGAGACCAGTTATGTGGCACTTTTGAAAAAAACACTCTGACGTACGTCTTTGTTTCTTTCTGTTTTTTGAGGTCCTGTACTGAAATAATTTATTTTAGTAGGTATTACCCGGATCCAAAGACACATTTTGGGGGAATAGACATTGTATTATGTTCGTTACCGTGCCATTTTCAATCGAGTGCAAAGAAAACGAGAAGCGAGAGCACGTGAAGGAAATTGACCAATCGGAGACCGAGCTCCGAGCGGAAAGGTATAAATAGCGGGCGGGTTGCTGTGAAAGCCGTTGGTCCGCCATTTGAAGACTCTTTTGCGCAGTCTTTTTGGGGGAAAAAAAATTAATAATAATAACATTAGCTAAAAATAAAGCGAGTCGTTTGATTTTAAGACTTTATTTTGAAGCAGCATTAACGCGAATCTTCGGTATCCTGGCTAAAGAAACGTCAAGGTCCTTCTTGGCCGTCTCTCCTGCAGAAGTTCTTCGGCACAGAAACGTCTGTCTCAGGGTCTGCAATTTAAAACGCTCGTTGTTGTGCCCGAGACGGAAAGGTAAAAAATTTTGAGCTAGCTAATGATGTCTAGCTAGCGACGTAAACGGGACATGAGTCAGAGAGACTGTAAACATGCGAGTTCAAGTTCACGCCTTACTCGCTAGCTTACATGTGTTTGGGGGCGGGTGATAGCTCAGCTAGCGGGCAGTGCCTATTGTGAAGATAGACTGAGGTAGTGGTGCTACTGCACAATCTGCGCTATTGCATTCTATGTAGTGCCCCTAGTCGAGCACGTCAGAATAGTTAGTGCACTTGAAAGGCTGTAAAATTCAAGTACCCTTCAAAGCGCACCAAGTATAATTGCCTGTATGTTCTTTGTGACCTTCGAGTGGCGTGGTATTAATACATGTAACCTGCTTAAAGTTTACATTTGTCTTATTTGTTTATTAGTGTTTAATGGCGAGCAAGGACAAAAACTGAAGAGCGGGACGGAACTACTAGTTGGCAATAGGTAGTGAACGAGTGTAGAGCTCAAGTATACCATTGAGGACGTTGCCATTTGTGGTGTTCATGACGATCGCCATTTTGTTGATTAGTATTAGCGGGCACGTCAGTTCGGTAAAACGAAGTGGCCAATGACTATGCTTTGAGTTTTAGCACTTACTTAGTTTAAATGTAATGTTATTCACACTGTTTAACATTTTTAGGACCCAGAACAAAATTTATGTACGTTTTTTTGCCCCTTTGACCCCTTTATGTAATCCCTTTGGCTCGATTGCATCATGCAGGCAGAGATCACAAGGTGTGTGTGTGAGAGAGAGAGAAAAATATGATCAACCAGTTCGATAAATCTGGCTTAATAAAATACATCACGAAATTGTCAGCATTTCCTAGCCATTCTCGGCTCTGTTTGTGTGAGCACTGACAATAACTTTGACTTTATATCAACATCAGTGTGCGAGAGAGATTAGAGTTCGTGTCCCCCAAAGTAGTCAAGCTGGTATGTTCATTAACTGATATGTACAAGCAAAATTTGTTGAATCGTTTTTCTAAAATTTTGTAAAAAGATGTATAAGTATTAGCAAATAAAACTGCAATTTACAACTTCTGTTTCTTTTCTTTCGAGTCCCAACGGACTTTGAGATTTTTTCCAGTACGATTTTATTTCCAAAAAACAAGCTCACATTCTGTTGTGTAGTTTATAAAACTTTGATTTTCTTTTGTTTACCTCTGTTGTTGTTTTTCCTTAAATGTGGAACTTTACAAGTCCTTGGTAGGCCTTCTTAATGTACTTACTGAATAAAATGCACCGAAAGATCTATACTTGAAATGTACAAGATTTGTTTGTTTATTAACTTGATTTGGGCAAAACGATTTGCAAGAAGACCTTGTGAAGTATTTGGTAAGTGATGAGGAATCCGTGCAACACTGTTTTATGGGTCCAAGACAGAAAAGTGAATGGTAACTTAGAAACTTTGTTATTCCTAAACTGTGATAGTTTGGTATTTTTTTTTGAATATTGTTTATTTTATTTTTATTTGTTTTTTTTTTTCCTTTTGGAGAGATTTCGTTTTAAAGATGTACAGCTATATTGCTGCTGCTGCACTTGCTAAATAGTTTCAGCTGCATGTAAACAGTCAAAGTTTCTTCAGTCAAGGAGCACTGCTGTAGAGAGACACTGGAGCTGATTGAGCAAATTGCTTGATTTAAAATATAAAGCTAACAGACTACATGTTGTACTAAAAGTAATGTTATTTTATGGAGCTGTTCGATTGTGCTCAAATTACTGTAGTTTGTTGATTTCACTTGGAGTACGTGAGGCTTACTTTCGGAAGAGACCAAAACGTTTCGGATGTGTCTTGGGAGGAGGGGTATTTTGTGAAAAGGATTATCTAACAATGCGTGTTGTAACATGAATCATACAGTGTGATAGTCAAGAGGTGAACTGTCGTTCCTGTATGCCATGGGTACCCCAGCCTGCCTCTTGGAGGGCCCCCTGCCCTGAACATATGAGTGATTTCCTGTGCCCAGCTCGCCTGTCTAAAGTCAAGAAGAGCATATTTGGTTGATCAGGTGTGTCCAGGGCCAGTGGAAACACTAAAATATACTGGGCAGTAGGTACTCCAGGACCTGTGCTACGCCAGTGGTCTCCAAACTTATCAGCAGAGGGCCGGTGGTGTGGGTGCGGGTTTTAATTCCGACCAATCAAGAGCATAACCTGTATAGCTAATTAATTGCTTGAAGACTGATAACTAACGAGATCGGTAGAGTCGTGTGCTTTTGTATGATTGGGATGAAAACCTTAAACCACACCCGCCCTCTGTGGAAAACTTTGGTGGTCCCTGTCCTGGGCAGCAGGGGGCAGTGCACACCAAGAAACGGGCTCTTAATAATTTCTTAAATGTTGTCATAAAGACGGGAAGTATTGAGGCAGAATGCAGTTTACAGATTAACTGTTGCTCCTTTATATATAACTTAATTTATATTAGAGACTGTAAAAGTAATCTTGCTCTTTGTTAATTGTAAGTTTTAAAAGGATGGATGCATCTCATTTAAAAGGGTGGGGCTGAACAATTTTAGGAAGATCTCGAATTGTGATGGCTAATATCGTAACAGAAATTGTAATTATCTTCTATAAATTAATGTTTTTGACGTTTTTGTAGTTAAGACCAAAATATCCACCTTTTCTGGCTCGAGTGTAACACCTTATTGAAGTGTGTGAGATAGCCAGTAAATTGGTTTGCTTGAATCTGATTAGTCTAACTAAACTAAATTTACAGGCAGTTCCCGAGCATGTAAGACAATGTTTTTGGTCATTCTATAAATGCACAGTGTAAACGCTTGATTTCGATATAAAAACTGCTACGCTTTCCGCCCCAACACAGACATGTGTTTTCAGATGCAAATACTGCTTGGGTTGCTAATACAGAGAAATGCCCCGCTTATTTGTAGAGGGTTACAAGTGCATTGGATATAGCGCAGAAGTTTAAAAAGTAGCCCACCACCCCCTTATAAAAGTTATGCTCTTTGGGATTACCAAGGCACCAAATGTTGGGTTGAAACATTCTTTTTGAGCTGTTTTTCTGATATGGGTAAAAATCCCAAATTCGTTAGCAGCCCTACCGTAAACATTTATCTGTACGAAAATACCATGTGTATTTTTCGCTGTGATTAGTGCATTTACACAAAAACCTTGTATCCAGTTTGCAGGATAAATTCAAATTTCTGTTTCACTTTTAAACCACTCCCTGCTACATGGTCTTAGGCTGTGTCCTATGACTGTGCTCAAATTGTTTTTCTTCTTCACAGTGTGACACAACCAGAGGATGTGTAATGAGAACTGAGCTGACCACCAGACGTAGCTTCCAAAATCCTCTTTCCGCGCCTGTCGCCATTTGGAGCACGCTCGATCATGTCTGACGTGATTCTCACCGTGAAGGGGAACCCCCCTCCCCCTGCGTGTAAGAACCCCAGAAAGCCTGGTCGGCTTACTAACCAGCTTCAGTACCTTGAGAAAGTGGTGGTCAGAGCTCTCTGGAGACATCACTTCTCCTGGCCCTTCAGACAGCCTGTGGATGCCGTTCAACTCAACCTGCCTGTGAGTCTAATTAAGTACAGGGCTGAATGGCCAAACTACCATCCAAGGAAAAAGAGCAGTAACTAAGCTGATGGTGAAAGTGAAGGAAATATGTTTGTGCAGATAAATGCAGAGTGTGCAGAGTGATATGGAGATGATCTTGCACATATATCAATATCACACATATGTACAGAGTATTTTACTGGACAATACACGTTATAGAACAAAATGACTTAGAAGCTCTATTTTCTTTTTTTCCCTTTTTCCCCACCATTGATGTTGCTGAGGTTTTGTTTTGGCTGAACTGGTATGCCTGATTTAACTCAAAGGACTTGATGGTTTTTGATCCGTTGAGGCATGTATATTAAGGCAGAATGCTAAACATGCTTTCCCTTATTAAAAGAGAGTAGTTTATCTTTTCATAACTCCTCATCAAAATAAGTCTGATTTGTTTATGTGTATATCATTTCTGAGAGTGTAGGCTATTGCCTTTAATGTTTTTGGTTTCAATTTCAGGATTATTATACAATCATTAAAAACCCAATGGATTTGAGCACCATCAAAAAGCGTCTTGAAAACAATTACTACTGGAAGGCAATGGAATGTATTGAAGACTTCAACACAATGTTCACAAATTGCTATGTGTACAATCGGGTGAGAATTACTCCTAAAACTGTTCTCTTGTCTGTAAATTGTTAAATGTTTAATTTTAAATTAAAACATATTTTCTTTAGCCAGGGGATGATATAGTGTTGATGGCTCAAGTCCTTGAGAAGCTGTTTCTGGAGAAGGTGGCCGACATGCCCCAGGACGAGTGTGAAGTCACTGCAGTTACCAACAAGGCACCACTGAAAGGAAGGAGGAAGTCAACTGCAGGTATTGACTAATGGAAACCAGTTGTTCCCAATCCCAGTTCTGCAGTTCAGGAGGGTCTTATTTAATAGCTAATGAGGTGTATCAAGTGTGTTAGAGTTATGAAAACAAAACAATGCGCAGAGAAAGGGTTCTCTAGGACTGGAGTATGCTATATGATTTTTAATAATGGGACTTCGTCAAGGTCTTTACATGCAAAAGCACTTTTTAATATTTAACAGGACTGGGGAAAATTAGGCCACATTCTCCTGTGTCTGAGGTGGTCTTTCAGCAGACTGTGACAGTCATTCCTCCTGAAGCTGTCCGCACTATCCCTTCAACTCCTCTGTCTGCTCATTTTGAAGCCAAGGTGAGTCCTCATTTTACTTTGCAAAAATGTGACAGTGCACATCTTGGTGATAGTGAACTAATGAAGTATATAGTGTAATGCAAATGCATTGTTTACAACTCAGCCCACATCAACATATTCACATATTTAACATATATTTATTGAACATTAAATTGTGGAGTTGCGGTAGTATAACTGAACAATGAGCTGAGTGTATCATTACAGTCTATAAATGTACAGTATTTAAGACATTGAGTCTGAGTGAATCTCAATGCTTGGTTGATGTGGGTTTATTTATTTATTTATTTATTTTTTATTCAGTTGAATAAAGGTGTGAAAAGAAAAGCCGATACCACAACTCCCACTGCCTCCACTATTACCAGCAGTGAGTCATCGCCTTGCGTGACAGAAACAAAGGTCCTGAAGTTGTTCTCCCGGCGAGGAAGCGGCAGGCCCATCAAACCACCATGCAAAGACCTGCCTGAGTCGCCCCAGCAGCACCAGGTGGGCCGCAAAATTAAACTCTCAGAAAGACTCAAATACTGCAGTGGCATCCTAAAGGAGTTGTTCGCCAAGAAACACGCTGGCTATGCTTGGCCTTTCTACAAGCCTGTGGATGCCGAAGGGCTCGGCCTTCATGACTATCATGACATCATCCATGAACCTATGGACTTGGGCACCATTAAAGTAAGCGTTCTAGACGTTGATGAGGCCTGATTTAAGTTCTGGATTGATTTGTAGGTTGTGTCTTAAAGATTGCAGAATTGCTGATTCGACTGATTACTGACATGTTGTTTCTAAACTGCCCCTGCTTCCTCTCAGAAAAAAATGGATACCCGTGAATACACGGATGCATCTCAGTTTGCCGCAGATGTCCGGCTTATGTTCTCAAATTGTTACAAGTACAACCCACCTACCCATGAGGTTGTGGCCATGGCCAGAAAACTTCAGGTGTGTACTGGCTGTGTACAGCCCTAAAAAAAAAAAACAGCTCCTCTCGTTCTTTCAGAAGTATTGTTTTAAGGCCAAGGCCTGTTCCTGGTGTGCAAGATGGGCAGATTTTCTGACAGTAAATGTTGGTCTCCCCTGCTCAGGATGTTTTTGAGTCACGCTTTGCCAGGATCCCAGATGAGCCGAGGATTTTGGCTCAAGGTCAGCCTCCTGTGCCTAAAAAAGGGAAGAAAGAGAGAGCAGACAGCCGATCCAGCTCTGACAGCAGTGACACAGAGTCCTCTCTTTCAGAAAGCTCATCCGACTCAGAGGTAGATGAAGATGAAGAGGAGAGAGCGCAACGGCTAGCTAATCTTGAGGAGCAGGTATTGAACAGCAATGCAATCAGCTGTCATTATTGATCATTTTTTGTATAATACATAATTATTGTTGGTTAATGTTACAACTGTGTCAACAGCTGAAGGCAGTGCGAGAACAGCTGCAGTTACTGACTCAAACACCTCTACTAAAACCAAAGAAGAAAGAGAAGTTAAAAAAGGAGAAAAAGAAGAAAAAAGGCAAGAGAAAGGCTGATGAAATGAAGAGTGCAGTTCCATCAAAAGTGCAAAAAAGGGCTAGCAGAAGCAAGTCAACAGGGTGGGTAAACGCACATAGACTCACACACTGGCAGGCAGCCTGTGGACACATTCTCTCACCAACCTAAATATAAACTCTGCTGTCATTAGGCACAGTAAGGATAGAGGGTACGAGTCTGAAGAGGAAGTACCCGCTCTGCCTATGTCCTACGAGGAGAAGCGACAGTTGAGTCTGGACATCAACAAGCTCCCTGGAGACAAACTTGGCAAAGTGGTGAACATCATCAAGACCAGAGAGCCAACACTCAGGGACACAGATCCAGAGGAAATTGAGATTGACTTTGAGACACTCAAGCCGTCTACGCTTCGAGCACTGGAGAGCTATGTCATGACCTGCCTCAGGAAGAAGCCCAAGAAGCCTCACCGTGAGTAGATTACATGTGAAGACCCAGATTTATTGCACCCTAAACAGTTGATCTACACCTCTGTCCACTTTATTGGAAACACCTTGTACTTTCACTCACTGGCTACTTTGAGATCCACTTTTGGTATAGGTTTGTTTTATAGGTAGGTGTACGGTTACAGGCTTTTGGTCATCAGTTATCAGCCACCTTCTACCTCATGTTAATTGGTCAGTTTCTGACCTCAGGCACAGGACTGTTGTTGGACAGATATGAATGAATTTTTTAAATATATAAATACAACAGTGATTCTGTTGGAGGTGATACACCATCCACAAATTTCCAGCTGAGAATGGCTCGGGATGCCTGTGTCAACAGATGGCCTATAGTCCTTAACTGTACACCTGCAATTTGGAGCTATAAGGTAGTGATTTTGAATAAAATGGCTGATAAGTGTATATTATCTGATTATGTATTTTTATTCATACACTTGTTTGTTATTTTCTTTGCTGTAGAGAAAAAGCCCCAGAAGCTCAAACCGGAGAAGATGAAGGAGACAGAGAAACAGAAAGCTAGCGAAGAGCTGTGCCTAACCAAGAGAATGAAGGCCAAGAGTAAGCATTTTCTCTATGTTCAGCCCTCTCGGTTTATTATACAAGACAACAAAGGCTGTGTAGTAGTAGTAAATTGTAGCTTAAATCTTAACAATTTTGCACTTATTGATCAAGCTACTGCTGTCACTCTGGCTCAAGTGCTGGTGTCTGTCTTTGCCCGGTACAGGTGAAGCAGCAGAGCCAAAGGATTTGACACGGTCGTCCCGCCTCAGCGAGAGCAGCAGCACCTCTGACTCCAGCTCAGACAGCAGTAGTACTGACTCTAGCTCTTCTGATAGCAGTGACTCTGATTCAGGTTAGCTGATCTACATAAGCACTTTTTCCTCTTTTTTCCACCTCTCTTTAACCCTCTCTGGGGCAAAGGTAAAATCACCCTCTCCATTTTTTTCTGACCACTGGTAGATTGAGGGGAAGACAAAGCAATCAGGAGACAAACAAACCAAAAAAGTGCTTAAGTTTGCTTGTACATGCCATCATTCTTATAAGTAGAGCCAAGTCACCTTAACACTTACTGGAACACTAGATACTTGAAATTTTCTGAGTTTTTTTTTTTTATTGTTTGCATATTGTTAAATGGGTGTAAACTGTTTATTTTTCCTGTGTTTTTTTTGTGCACTTTTTTCTTCTGAATGAGTGAGATCTTGTCACAAAGTTATCTTTCTTTCTGTTTCTCCAGTTTTTGTCAGGTGCTATTTATTACTATTTTTGTTGCTGTTCTTTTTAGATATTGATCATTTTGTTCATGTTTCATCGTAATCACTTTGTCTGTTGGCATTTTAAGGCAGTGTTGTAGTTTTGAAATGTGGCCAGCTTGTGCTCAGTGTGGAAACGCTCAGTGCCTTGTGTTCACACAAATTGTGCTTTAAATGTAGTCATGCCAGAGTTATGCCAAACCCAGCTTTGTTTCTGGATGTGTTTCTAAAAATGTTGGAATTTTACATTTTGAAATGTGTAATGGAAATGAAGCATGAAAGCCTTAAGCTGTTGGGCAGGCAGTGGAAAAAATAGGCCCATCAGACATTAGAAAAAAGTCTTCAGTATAGACTGTATAATTCCAGCCATTCAGAGAATATATTTCTACCAAATTGAGTCATAGCTGGTCCTCATTAAAAACTGTTGCACTTGTTTGTGATTGTGTGATTCTCTTGTTGCATTGGTTTAGATTGATTTCACCTTGTACATATGTGATAGGATTTTGTACAGTTATATATGTAAAAGAAAATAATATTGAGATTGTATCAACTTGTACTATAATGTTGTATATGAGGTACTGACCAGATTGTAAACTAACCTAGCATGGGCATGGTAGGACCAAACAAAGCTTTGTCGTAGGAGGTGGCCATCTGTCCTGCTCAAATCCACTGCATTATTTCTTTTGTAGTTTTTTGCAAATTTTATTTACCTAAACGGGTTTAAAGCTTATTAATTGATTTTTGGTGTTTAACACCTGAAGGTTCAAATAAAACACATTTTTCTAGACGACTCTTGTACATTTTAAGATTAGTGTTGTGTTTTTGTCTTTTATTTTATCATCACATGTTGCTTTCACTTCCACTCACCATCACATTTAAAACTAGTGATGAATATTGTGCACATTTATACTTGTGTATATAAACCTTAGTAAGCATTTATCTTTGATTAACTTTTTACAAGGGCAAAAACAGAGCAACAGTTTTAGGATACTTAATTTGTTCAGTAACTTAAGCTCTGTGGCCTTTTATGTGTATTTAGCATGCTTATATTTTACTTGTACATTGCTGCATGTTCTGCCTATGGAGTGATTTGTATACTTCTGCACAATAGCTTGTGCTGTGTTTGTGTTCATTGGTCTGTACAGTTCAGTACATGTAGTCCTAATCTGTGTGATAATGTTAAGAATATTCAGCCCAGGAAGTGACTGGATGGACCTTAACAGTGTCTGTAGTTTGGCCTATTCCCTTACCTCTGCTCTGACTGAATAACGAGCATTATGCGTGTCTTACAGAGCAGAAAGCTAAGAAGAAGCAAAACAAAGGCCCTGGTCATGGCAACAAAAGTAAAAACAAGGTAAAGGGGGAAAAAAACTCCTTCAAATGATTTAATAAGGTTAAAACGTTTAGATAAAGTGGCCTTTAGTTTTTCGCATGCATTTCACTTCACCCTGTGCAAAGTAACAGGGTTACACCTGAGTAAATTTGGAGTGAAATGTAGCCCCACTGTCCCCCCCCCCTTCCTCCATAATCAGGCATTGAAGCGGAGCACTCACCCTGAGCTGAAGGAGCCTTGCAGAGTGCGACTTCAGTCTGGGCATCCTCTGCCCTCGACAGCAGACTCCAAAAAGCCGTCTGCGCAGGCGGAAACAGAGCAGGTCGCCAAGCCACCTGCTGAAGAACCTGTTCCAGCACCACCAGGTTAGGCTCACTGCACCTGCTCATCCTTCCCATACAGTAGTCACCAAGCCTGCTCCTGTAGATGAAACTTCCAGCAGTGTTTAGTTCCAGCAGTCATCACAAAACAGAATTTTTCTGTATGTTCCATAACTAGCTGTAGATTTGTCCAGTAGGACTGTCTCTCACCTCTCCTCTTAATGGATAGGCTTGTCTTTTGCTCATCTTCAGGAGGCTTGGTGACTGCAGTGCAATATACAGACTACAAATATGACCAAGCAGGGCCCTCAAAACATCTAGAAAAAAATGTACAGTATGTTTGTGTGTGGTGTGGTGTATTTTGTACTTTGTTTTATTTTTTTTTTTTGACTGCATCAAAGTGCAAAGGTTTTGTGCTTCTGTCCAATAGTAATGTCTGGGCATGTCCTGTTGTATTAAGAGATCCTGCTTAATGAAATTGCCCTTAATTTTGTTAAAAACATTTCTGTTGTGTCAAATCTGCTTCACACTCCCCTCCTCTTCAGCCTTGCACAGTCGGCTGCCTCCTCAACCTTCCAGACCCAGTGCTAAAGCGGCTCCTCTGATTCGCAAAACCTGGAAAGCCCCTTTGCAACCCCTTACTGTGCCCCCAGAACAGGGCCCCTATCCTCCATCTATTGCACCCTCCCTCTGCAGTCTCATAAAAGCCCCACCTAGAAATTCTCCACCCACTGCCTGCCTGCATCCGCCTACCTCACCCAGTCAGCCCCAGAGTGCAGTAGATCCCTCCTCCTCACACGCTTCCCCGTCCCTGCCTCACTCTGTCTTGGAGGAGCCCCACGCCGGCCCCCCTGCCACCTCAGAGAAGCCTCTGCTGAAAGATCAGCAGGAAGGTAAGAGGTTGCTCTGAACCGCCGTAATCGCCCCCTACTGGTTTGCCTTATCTTTGTCTCCTGTCGACCCCAAACATTGTCCCTGCGAGATTGATTAGCTTTGCACGCACTCTCTGCCTTCCATGGTTGCTAGGCATTGTCTTTTGTCATGTTAGTGGATTAGTTTTTTAATTATTATATTTTCAGTTTAATTTCAATTCATTTATGCTGTTGCTATTATATTTTATTATTAGTGCTTATCTGATCATTTGTTGTATGTATGTATGTATGTATGTATGTATGTATGTATGTATGTTTGTTTGGCTTGTTTGTTTTTCATTCTTACGTGTCCTGCATTTTCTTTCTCCTGCCCTGTGCTGTAAACACTCATCATCTACTCTGCATCTACCATGTTTGAGGTACTATGTCTCCGGTCATAAATGTTTTCATGTTTGAATTTACTTTTTTTGTTTTGTTTTTTTGTGGCCAGGTTTCCCTGCCCTTCTTTCTCCACTCATCTCTCCTCCTACAGTGCTCTCAATAAACCCGGTCCCACCTGGTCCAAAATCACAGCCCATCACCAAGGAGGTAATCTGTTGTTTCCTTTTCCACAGTCTCACAGGATGTGCCAGTCAGCCTAGAAGTAAAAATGTTGCTTTGTTAAGTGTGTTATTAATTATCTTAAACGTGGCTGCTTTAATAGTGCACATGTGTTGAATTCATGCACAGACTGGACTCAGCTGGCATATTCTTTTTTTTCTTTCCCTGAAAATCTTTTTCTCCGTCTCTGCAGCAGTGCCCAGGGCTGTCCCCACTGCCTCATGTAAGGGAGGAGCAGGGGGATCCAGGCGCAATGAGAGATTCCTCAGCTCAGCTGCACAAAACGCCTGGTCAGCTTTTCTCTTCCAGGAGTTTTGCTTCTAGTTCTCATTTGTAGCCAGACCTTTGCTCAATGAACTCCTTTTTACTGTTCATTATATGCAGGGGCTAAACTTGCAGAAGGAGGTGACCTGTGCAAATCCAGCCAAGATGTCAAACCCAGTGTTACCAAAATGGTAAATCTTTTTAAAACATTCACATTTTAATCAAATTAAGTGCTTTTATAACAAGTTAAAACTTCGGTTACATTTTATACAGACAAATCTCAAGACTGGTGAATATGTGAGTCAAAAATGGGGGCACTAAGCTATCTCTGGTGATTGTGTGTAATTTTTATGTCAATAGTAATTCAATTTTCCTATTTATCAGTAAGTTATATATCTACTGTTAAATCTGCCATGTACTGGTGACCCTAGCAGTAGTGTTAGATTTGCTGAAAATTTCTGATCCACAGATAATTTGTTTAATAGGAAATAATTCTAAAGAATGCAGACTCATGGACCAGCCTGGGCAAGATGGCCACTCTTGCACCCTCTGCCATCCGGTCATCTAAAGAAAGTTTCCAGCAATTCCGCAAGGTTGCCATGGAGAAGGAGGAGCGAGAGCGAGCACGTAAACTCCAGCTGGATCCAGGCCGAGAGAAGAGTGCCTCAGACAAGAGCAGGTGGGCAGGAACAGCTAGCCTAACTTGGTCTCAACCTAACCTATGAGACTAACCTATGTTTTTATAATTGATCTTTAATCTTTTATGTAAACTCTTAAAGAAGCTTTCTTATTCATGTCTTTATTTAATGTCCATTAAAAGTATGTAATGTAGTGTAGTGTTGTACTCTGTGCTAAAAGGCTAATGGTGTTATATGTAATGGAAATCCAACCAAGTCTTAATTCCCGATGTTCGTGCATTTTGAGCATGCAGTGGTTTGCATGCGATGAGTTTAATTCTGATGGACGACTGTTTTGAGCTAAAGTTGCCTGTTGGCACTGATTTTAGAGCTGTCACCCTATTCAGAAATCTACCTGCTCTTGAGTAATTCCTTAATTATTTTAGGCAGGTG
>CM067476.1:16570217-16604614 GCA_034552555.1 Semaprochilodus insignis | reverse complement strand
AGTTTTCAGTTAACGCTTCTGATTTATGTAGCATAACAATCTGCTGTATAACCAAGCTGCAGGTGAAAGATTGATTTTAGTTCTAATGCCCCTACTCTGAGTGGTTGTTGTTGTTGTTGTTGTATTAATAATATCTATTAATTTTAGCCTGACACAGCAGCTTGCCAAGTCAAAACTGGAGAACCAGGTTTCAAAGCCGGAGATGGAATCCGCAGAGCTTCCTCTGATGGCAGCTATCTTAGACACACCAAAAGCCCCTGAACCCCCAACTCCTTCACAACGCACTGTGGACCCTGAGAGAGAAATGGCACGCAAGAGAGAACAGGAGAGACGCAGACGAGAAGCTGTAAGTTACTCATGTTGGGTGTTTTGTACAGCAGTGATGCTTTAAACCAAGTAATAACTGTTGGTGCAGACAACATGATCTGATCATCTGAAAACTGTTCTACCAAAGTTGCTACAATTTACCAGAATATTTTTCTTCTCTCTAAAATATCTTTCCTTTTGAAATGTATCAACAAAGGCCACTTAATTCTAAGGTGCATGTCTCCTTTCAGTCCTATAACCTGAAGGATGAACAGACACACCTGTGTACGTTTTCACTTTTGAAGCAGGAGTGGTGCTTAATTTTCTCCCCTCTCTCTCTAAGATGAAAGCTTTAAGTGCTGTTTATCTGAAGGTGAGAGTTTTGGCGGTCCATTACGAGTCCCATTTTCTCCACATCTTTAATTTTTAGTTGTGGAAGCTCCTCTTCTTTCGTCCATTTTCCTCTGCCTGCTTTACTCTACAAGTGCATTATTTGTTTTGTATCTAATCTACTTAGAAATATCTCCTGAAAGTTTTTAAATTTACATGTATATCTTAAAAAAAGGTGTTCCAGCAGCTCAGAGTATTCAGTCGTTGTTACTTAGCAACCAAACTTATTGTATTGGTCAAGTTAGAATCTCCTCTTTCTCTGTCCTTAGATGTCTGGAATCATCGACATGACCATGCAGAGTGACATCATGGCAACCTTCGAGAAGAACCTTGATTGAGATTGCTGTGATATAATAAAAGCTTGGAGGAATAATTGCTGGTTCAGTGAGCAAAGCAGCGTGTCCTCTCCCCTTCCTGAAGAGTTCATGGAGTCCTGTCGACTGAAATGGGTTTGTAGCACTTCACCAGGGGCAAAATCTTACAATGTGGTTACCTCATTTTACTTTTGCACGTTTATACTGAAGTGGCTCCTGTAAAATAAAGAAATGGAAGGTAGTACTGTGAAGTGTAGGATTTAAGGGGAGCTTGACACAGTTTTTTTTCTGGTTCTAAAATACCTGCACTGAGTTCTGCTGCTTATTTTGTGAAAGACAGTTTAGTGAAACGAAGGCAGATATGAAAGAAAATGTCAGACGCACCTCATACTTTGTTTATCTCTTATGTAAATTTTGTTTTCTATTTTTGTACTGAACAATGCTTGTTTTTTTATAAGTTGTCACATTCCATAGATATATTCACTGGGTGATTAAGATATAGCTGGACTTTCTGCACTAGAACTGTAATGGCTATTTCTATATGGCCTTCAATACGTGTTTATAGTATTAGCCCTCATGCAGTGTTACAAAATAGCTCTGTACTCCAGTTTACTGATTTCTGATTGTCTTATTTAAGTATTCAAGTTTTCTGTCTGTTTTTTTCTGTTATTAATGTGTATATGGAAGAAATATTTGCATTTGTGTTAATATAATTATATTAGTATTTGTTATTCAAAGGACAGATGTTATAGTTTTGCCAGATGCCAATTTTCAGATACTGAAAATTGTTTAGGTGAAGTATAAGCTTTCTTTGTGTCGTGTTCTACTTGCATCCTATTGGACGAACAGTGCCATTCCAATCTCTTTTTGAGAGATTGGTCACCGTGGTGTCTAAAAGCAGCAGCTTCTTCTGGTCTGTGCTGAACTTTAGTTGGGCCTGGGGTTGGGCTTGGAGGACGCAATGCCGCGCCGGGCATGTCACAGTCAATTCTGCAGCACTTCTCCTTCTGCACACACAGACACATGCACTTCATCACACAAGCACTTTACTATCCCAGTGGAACCAAGGGAAACAAGGCTAATGGTTTATTTCAGATTTAAGCTAAACCAATTAAAAAAGTATTTTCATTTAAGTGGTTGTTTTTGTGTTCTTTTTTGGGGGTCATATAATTAAACTGCGAATGAATAAGTGTCAGTTTCTAATTTGCAGTTTTCCTCCACTTTCCTTTTGACAGTCTAATGACCTGTAAAATGGCTTGTGGCTTATCGTTGTTGCTCAGAGTTTAGTTTCTGTCTGGGCACTGCATTAATCTCAGAGCATTTTGGTCAAGATAAAGCTGCAAGAAACTAACCAAGTACTCTGTCACTCTGTAATGTAGCATTTTCCAGTTGTGTACGTGTATGGGTGTGTTGTATATGCTCATCATTAAAAGAATAGTTGCACAAATCACTGCACCCAGAAGGAACCAGCCAACAGGAATGAAACTTGGTGGGTAGGTTTGACATTGTGAGGCATGCTAACGATTCAAATTTCACTCTCGGCTGCGCATGTGATGTAAGCAAGGATGGACCTTATCGCTGTACCTGACTGACCTAACAGCTACAATTGCGGACCTTCAGCGAGCAGTGATGCCCTCCATGAGTCATCCTGTTAGTGCCAGCACCATTGGCGGACGGCTGCATGATGCAGCACTACATGCACGCAGACCATTATGATGGCTGCCCTTAGTGTCGCCCAAGACTGCAATGTTGTCGTGCCAGACTGTCATGGAGTAACTCCAAATGGCAGCAGGTCATCTTCAGTCCCACTTTGTCTTCCAGAAGGCCTGGTGTCACTCCACCTCCATCCCTACTGCAAAATCTGCAGGAGCTGTGTGAGAATATTCAAGCTGCATGGGATGGATTATTGCAGAACACCATTCGGAACCTCTACAAATCCATGCAGAGATGTCTGGCATGTTGCATTAGAAAACATGACCACCCAACACCATACTGAGAGACACTACTACTGTATGTGTAGCTCTATAAATATTGCCCATATCAGTCTAAATTTGTCATCATTTATTATTCTTGGTAACTTTTATCTTTCTTCCCAATTGCATTGCAGTCCGATACTTCCTTTTGGGTGCATTATACATACAATGACAACGAAGCAACAGCAATGGCAGATTATACATGTGTAAAACTGTGAAGGGGATGTTTGCACTACCCATGCCGTTCCCAATAATCTGTCAGCAAGTATGTATGATATTCATCTTCAAACAAGGGTGAAGTTGGCTTCCTATTTGCATCTTCTTAATTGGAAACTCATTAAACAAGCTGGTGAACAGTAGACCAACTTGAGTGTCCACATCTTTAAGATGACATCGGACAACTTTTTCCTCAAACCTTGGACAATATTGAGGCTTTGCACCGCAAAGCGAGGAGATGTGATCTGCAGTTCCACTGTAAGTTTCAGCCCTGCTGTATGATTTTGTCCACTTTTTGCTGGTTGAAGCAGATCATCTTTAACTGAGAGTTTCATAGAGAGTAGCAACTTTAATTTACTTTCCTGCCAGTGTCTCTTTCACACAAGCAAGGCAAAATGGCTTGTTTCACAAACACCAAAGCATCTGCATCTTTCACCCTGCCCCTCTATTTAGATATCACACGACAGTTTAAAATACTGGATAAATGGATTCTATGGCACCTTTAACTGATCATGAACTTTAGACTAATGTCCTTTTGCCCTGAACGACCCTGTACCTTTACATTTAATTGAAATATTTAATTAAAGTAATTATTGAACATTCCATTTTACTACTAATAACAAAATCATGTCACCTCCAAAATCTTTCTAAATATTTCGGTAGTGACTGTTTCAGTAGTGATGATAGTTTAAGCAGAATTTAAGAACGCTAGTACAGCCAGTACAGCTTTAACAGTTGTACACACATAAAATCACATTAAAACACAAACACTTAGCTGCAGAAGATATGGGTTTGACAGTTCTTAACATTGATTTCTGGACTTTGGGATGTATTTACTTCAAAATGTGCCTCCCGAAATGGTCTTGAGAGGCAGACATCCAGACTCACTTCCTGATCTAAAATGCAGGGGTGTGGCTAAAATAAGGCACCTACATACTGCAAAAAAAACCTTTGTTTTTGTTAGAGGTATAAAAAACTCCTGATAAATTGAAATGTTACTCATTCTTTTATACCGGTGCTGCCAGAATCTTGTCTCCCTTTTTGGTGTTTTTAAACGTAATTTCTACCTGTTGCCCTTTGCATTGTGTGTAAAGGAACAAAACTGAACCAGTTACTTGGAAGTAAGTCTGTTTCGATTGACTGTCATTAAAAATAAGTTCAGTTTTTCCCTCCTCCGGTAAAGTTATCATTTTTGAGATGTTAGGTTTTGTTCTGACCACAGTTTGAACTAATTTGGCAGAGTGGTCCATAAATGTCCTGGGCATAAAGCCATTTATTTGGGCAGTAAATGTTTATTTCATAACCAAAACACACTAACATTGGAATACATACAAATAGACATTATACTGATTGTGACAGAAGACTTTGTTCTGTATTGTCATATACTGTATATATATTCCGATGCTATATAGTGCTACTATAAGCTACTTTACTGTCAAAACACAAATTTCTTTACTTCAGAATTTTCAGATCGTGTGGGACCTGTATAGGATTTATTTATATACTTTAAATAAATCCCATATGATTATAATGGGATGTGTGTGTGTGTGTGTGATGTAACTCACCCTCTGTGCGCATTTTTCCAGGTCAGTACCATCATATCCTTCCTTGTGCAATTAGACTAGTGCTGCAGGGGTACTCGGGTGATAGATCTCCATTATTAGCAAAATGCTCATACTGTGTTCAGGACTACAGCATTCAGCATCATAGGAGTCATCACAGATGGCTCCTAGCTGGACCTATAGTGTGGTATTTGTATGCAGATCTTCTGATTTAATTATGTATGCGATTCACTTTGTAGTTAGGAGCCATGTGAGATTCAGTAGCGTTACCAACCTTTCTGTCATGGTCTGTTACAAAATACAGTTTTCGTTATTAGGTGCCTTAAGTAGCATGACATGAATCAGCTATAGAAATACAGACACACCAACAGTTTAGCCAGCACAAACAAGTTATCTAGCCCCATTGGCTTAAAACTCACTGAAACAAACATTTTATTTAAAATCAGTGAAACAATGTAATTGTTAAACCCACCTACAAAATGGAGTTGTGGCTAGTTATGGTCAGTATAGCTGGCTACCAGGTTTTTGTTGGTAGCTTGTCAGCTAACTTTGGTTATATGTGAGGCAAAGAAAAGCAGCTAGGCTAATAATACAGTTAGCTAGCTAGCTGAAACACTGACTTGTCTATGGAACTGTACTAGAGGGATGGAACTGCAATTGATGTTTTGATCATGGTGGTAGCGCTGTGAAGCACATCAGTCCAAAATCTCTCTGTCTCTGTCATCAAATCACTGATTAGTTGCATGTGGTGAGCTCCTGCTTGGTTAGAATGAAAACCTGTAGTCACACCGGCTCTTTACAGGTGAGACCGTTGACCTCTGCTCTGATAGAACAATTGGACCCTAGTCATAACAGACCTACTGGATGCTCTCAGACCTGTACAGGCTGGTACTGTTTCCTTAGTGTACATCACATATGCAGTCTGCTACTCAAGGGTGGATCATGGTCTTCCAAGTATATGTTGAGGGACATCAGTGTGTTCAGTAATCTGCCCCGGGGAAGAAGCCTCAGTGAAGAAGCTGTTGCGGGGTCAAGTAATGGTGGAACGGATCCTCTGGTACCTACTGCCAGATGGCAGGAAGGAGAGGAGTCCACAACAGGAGTGGGAGGGGTCGTCTACAATGCTGGCAGCCTTGGCGAACGCAGCGCTTGTGGTAGGAGGTGTTGATGGTAAAGACACATAAATGACAACATTAAAAGACAGCTCTACAGGACATTCCTAACTCTTTATATGAACAGCTATTTATATGCCTGGATATACATCTATACAACAGAATAACAGCACCTTATAGTAGCCAACCTAATTTTATGGCCTGCATGCATGAAAGTTAGGGTAAAAAGGTTTTATTTTAAGTGTGTAGGAGCATTTCTTTTGGTCCATTCATCACGGATTTTCCACATGTTGTAAAGGATGGCTGCTGAGGGTCAAAACATGTAGAAAAGTGAAAATCAGCAAAAGTAGAGACACATGTTTTTCTTTAGAAAGCAACAATAGTTACAAAGAACAGTGCAATTAATGGGGTAAAACATACTGTGATATATAACTATACAATAACATCCATATTACAGTTTATGGACTTGCTGTGTAAAACAGCTGATTCAGAACAGAGAGCGAAACAAAGCCAGTTGTAATAAATTTGGCGTTCTTTCATGATTTCTTTTAAAGACCTGCTCAGAACTCATAATGGTTCAGTCCGAGGTGCAACTACACCTTGTGGTTTGAGCTTCTACCCCTGTGTCCCGCATTGAGCCTCGCCTAAGCTGCTGTGCGCCGTGCATGTGTGTACCTTCACACGCACACACACACACACAGGGATCCTCCCAGCACACACAGGAGAGCAGAGCAGAGCAGAGAGCCTCCTCCATCAGGGCAGCGTCACTGCCATGTAGGCTCGCATCCATCACGACACGCGCTAAAAGCCAGCAGAACAACAGCAAGACTCGCTGAAACCAGTAGACGCTCGCGCGCGTGCAGTAATGTAAAGATGGCGAGGCTGCTGCACAACTTGCTGCTGCTCTCTGTCTGGCTCGCGCTGAAGCTCAGGCTACTGGGCTACTGGGCTTTCGTCTACGGCTACTGCGCCTTGTGCACGACCACCGCGCTGCTCAGACTCTGGTGGAACATCCTGCTGAGACCCTCCACCACCTTTCAGTGGGCAGTTCGCGAAACGCCACCTTCATGTCTGAGCGACACGTCCTTGGGAACGCACTGCTACGTGAGGATAAAGGTAAGGCGGGCGGTGCGCGTGCACGCGTGGTGGGAAATAGCAGCGACGTAGAACTCAGAGCTTTTCTGACGCTCTGGGTTTTTATGACACTCAGAGCTTTTCTGAAGCTTTTTATTTTAGATTTTTGCAGAAAAATGACCCGCATTGCTCTTCAGGCGAGATCACTTTGCTTGCGTGTAGCACACATAAATCCCATATTTTGAGGCGGTTTGTTTGCAGCCTGTACAGACACTGAGAAAAGTAATGTGTTGATCAAATGAATTGATTCAAATTTGTGGATAATTCTGAACGAATCAGATGAATTACATTATAGTTTTTTAGTTTTCAGTAAGTCAGGTGCATTCATTCTTGCCTCGGGGTTTTCAGAGTATAATACTGGCAGGAGTTATTATAGTGATTAATCTTCACGTCATATTAGGAGCTGGTTTCTTTAAGCTTCGCTGCTCTGCATTCTGACTGAAGTTTTTCAGTCGCTTACAATCATCTCAGCTGCCCCCGCATCACTACATCACTAGAACTGTATACTGTACATGTTGTGGTGTGAAAAAAAAACGTGCATGAAAACATACTTTACTTCTACGGTAAGACTTTTTTAAGGGGGCATTTCTTTTGGTCTTTTCAGCATGATATATACACACAATGCCAAGGGAAACAGGAACGTTCAGATTGTGTAAAAACTGAACCGACCAATAGAAATGACCCAAAGTTACTTGTAAAAAAAGTTGCATTAACTTCCTTTACAAGTTAAGTTCCTTCTCCTGTGAAGCTATAACTGCTATATTTCTCTGACAGCGATGGAATATAGTAGCAGTTATTGGCTATAATGCTAATTATTAGTAATGAGTTGCTGTTGGATATGTTTAGCTATAAGCTAACTATATACAATACACTGTATGTTGAGCTATGTAATAATTAGTTTAAGTGATGTATGTAAAACTATTAACATTATATAGTGGAAATGATTGGGGTGAAAATAAAAAAAAAGTTGAGAAGAGACTTTTATCACTGTTGTGAGTGTGAAGCATCTTTTCTAGAATGTTAATGCTCTGTGCACCAAACACAAAAGCAGGTGAGCGCTGTGACTACTCTTCTCTGTGGATCTGAGAAGCTTTAAATCAAAGTCAGGGACCTGTTCAAGTCTCTTTTGTATCAAGCAGCAAAAAAGTTTGTGACATGTGAAATGTTTCATTTAATTTGTCTTACTTAACGTTGGACATCCTGCAGTGACGATGCTGAAACGATATGTTGTGCAGTCCTATGTTGTATGTCCAAGTGTTCGTAGACATTTGCTCATTCAGTCTTTCTGCTGAAAATTAATGGGATTAATGGGAAATTTGTTCCCCTTTTGCCACAGTAATAGCTTAACTCTTCCCGCCAAGCTTTATACTAGATTTTGAAACATTGGGCCTCGTCAGCCGTTCCTAAGAAGAAATTTTATGAAGACATTGACCAATGTTTTCTTATTTGGGGTTTGTTCTTAGGCTAGAACAGAATCTATGCACACTCAGGAGCCCACGGTTTAAAAATTTCATGAATTTGACATAGATCTTTTTTTTGGACTGTTGTAAGGCCACATTTAAGAAACAACTTAGGAAGATATTGGTGAATGAGGCTCATCGTTCTGAGGATTTGATTACTTTCAGTCACAGGAGCATTAGTGAGGTCAGGTACTGTTGTTGGATGATTCATTCTGAATCACAAACTCTCCTCCAACTCATCTCAGAGGTACTGGATGGTGTTTCTTCACTCCAGGGAACACAGCTCTGCTGCTCCAGAGCCCAGTGCTTGGGGTCTTTATACACATCTAGATTACACTTGGCTTTGGGAATGGTGATCTTAGGCTCATGTGTGGCTGCTCCAGAGCATCCCATTCTATTGGTCGATGCTTTTCTGTGGAGATTAGACCAGCTGTGTGTGCGCAATTGAACCCCTATGTCAGCTTTAGGTACTGCCTGAAGTAGCTGAATTCACCAATTCAAAGGGGTGTCTTGTTACTTTTGGAAATACAGTATATAGCGTATAACTTTTATCTTGTTTTGCATGATGAGCCAAGCTTGTAAATAAGGGTCCTGACAAAGCTGTAGCTGACAAGCCAGACATCTTTTCCCTGCAATCCTTTTTTTTTGTTTTATTAAATAGTTTTGTGCTGTTAGATTTGCTAATCTGGTTTTCTGACTCAATCCGAGTAATTTATTCTCATATTGATTCAGGGTTATTCAGGGTGCACTGCAAAAGTCTTCACCAGCATGTTGTTATTAAATTTTATTTCCTTGCCACTCCCGCGTAGAAGTGCTGAGTTGTCTTGTTTTTAAAGACTTTGCCTATTAAGAGCATTCTGAAGTAGGGAGAACACCAGGCAAGCTATTTTCTCTCTGCTGTATAATCAATGAAATCAGTATATAATTACCCATAAATGTCAATAGAAGAGGTGACTTTGATACTGCATGTATACAGGACTCGTTCACGGTTAGTTTTATAGCAGTGTAAACTTTATATCAGGATTTACGGTTACTGTCCCTTTGGTGAATGAAACTCTGGACAGTCAATGGCATACACATTACACTCACTGGGAAACTTATGTGTGGCTCTTTTTTTCTGTGTGGTTGCAGGAGTCTGGACTCAGATTTCATTATGTAGCTGCGGGCGAGAGGGGCAAGCCGCTTATGCTGTTTCTGCATGGATTCCCCGAGTTCTGGTGAGACGTTAAGATAACAGACACAAATGCGCATAGCTACCAATCCATTTACACAAACAGAGCTGTGCAAAAGCTGTGTGCAGACCACCCATACATTTAATTTCCACACAGCCATTAATATTTCAAGTACAGATTTTCCTATTAGCTAAAAAGTCTCTTTTTACTGTAATACTGTACTGAGTTTTGCACAGTCCTATAAAACAATGATGTATTTAAACTTGAGGGAAAAGTAGTTCTTTAAAGGCATCAACGCTAGAGAACCCTTTTAACCATTTTCATTTTTAAGAGTAAACCAGGTAAGATAAGATAAGCCAGGTAAGATTATAATTGGCCAGGAGGGTATGTGTGCTATTAAGGTGGCGCTACATCAGAGGTCAGCAACCCAAATGTCCCAAAAGCCATTTTGTCCTGTTTCATCAAAAATCAAACCACCTTGGGATCCACAACATTTGTTGTCAGTTTCATTGGTGTAACGTTTTAACATCTTGGCTGTATGTCTCAGCAACTGCTAATGTCCTAGTATAAGCTAAAAAAAACAAATATGTCCAAATGTGAGAGACAGAGGAGGCAAAACCGTTAATGTAAAGATGTTTAATTGTAAGCAGAGGAGCATTTGCATTAGTCCAGTCATCATGACATTTTCACACAAAGTAAACGGCAGCTGCTGTGTTCAGACTTGTGTTCATGTTTTACATTGAGAGTGCCACATTAAGCTCTCTCACCTTATGTACATAGTTATGTTTTCAAATATGTGTGTAGGTGGGTGTCAGAAGTTAATCAGTCAGACTTAGACGTCTTAATTCACACAAAAGTGAAGCAGGTATAATGCATTAGGTAATGATACTATAATATAATATGTGCTATAGTATGTGTGTAATTTGTTATTACAGGTGACAGCAAACAAAAGCTTTCCAAATGAATCAACGCTGATCAGTCAGAGACATGTTTCTTTCTCACACATAAGCCTGTCATGATAATGAAATAAAGTGTATGATTAATTGGCGTTTAAATAAATTAAATAATCAGGCGCAATTTAATTGTCAATTTTTGTTCAGTTTATTAGTACAAAACTAAAGTGTACAATTTGACTGATTATCTTGCTTCCTAATATTTAATAGCTCAATAACTCAAGCTCCAATAAACAAACATTAATCGCCGCTGCCATCTAGATGTGTTGCAGCACCAAGACAGAAGTTAAAACTTTTTTTGAGGTGTCTCAACAAACACCTTTTCTGCTTTATTTTGTTTCTGCATGAATTTGCCTGTAAATCTAATGAAAAATGCTGTCACATAAAAATTGTTGAAAATGCACTAAACTCCAAACCTAAACACAACCCTAAACATAGTTTCACTGAAATGAAAATTGACCTTTTTTAACTTTTTACTTTAAGCGCCATTCATCTTACAACACCGTTTAAAAGACATGCAATTCTTTCCAAAGTTTCACACATTTTATATTTTCTTTTCTCTGGAAAATTTGAAACTGAAATAAACTAAATAGAAATTGTGCACTAAAATACACTCATCATCAAAAAAAAGTTGCACCCAGAAGGAAGCAACCTACAGGAATGAAACTTGGTGGGTAAGTTTGACATTGTGAGACATGCGAATGATTCAAGTTTCACGCTCAGCTGCTCCTGTGACGTATACAAGGATGGGCCTTATCACTGAACCTGATTGACTATATAAGGTCGTCCTGTTGCTTTCCATTCTGACTCAAGCTGTTGTGTTGGTAGCATCCTCTGCAAGCGAAGTACAGCTCTGGGAAGCACAATGGTCTTATCGACATATCGCACACCATACCGGTCATGCGGATACTACTGTAGCACGCTGTTGTGATACTGAACAGAAGAAGACACTCACCAGCAAGTTGAAGGTTCCGGGAGACCTACACGAGCCACAGAGAGAGAGAACCGAAGAATTGTCTGACATGAGCAGAGTGACCCAACAGCCACGAATGCGGACATTCAGTGAGCAGTGATTCCCTGCATGAGTCATCCTGTTAGTGCCAGCACCATTGACAGATGGCTGCACAATGCAGGACTACATGCACAGTTACGAAAACTGCCCCTAACATCATGTCAATTTCGCCTGCAAGGGTGTTGTACCAGACTGTCATGGAGTGATTTAGAATCACAGGGGATCATCTTCAGCTTTAAGTCCTTCTGAATAACGTTGCAGTCCAACACTCTACATAGCAGTAATGCACAACAACCAGAAGTTCGTTCCGTGCAGATGATGTATTCATTTCACAAATTAACAAAATCAACAAAATTGTCATTTGGGTGTAGTTTTTGTGTGCATGCAACTACATATTATGGTATGAAAGGAAACGTTCTGATTTCTAGTTCATGCTTACTTATCTATAGATAACTGTCAAAATAAAATGTGACCAGTCTTTCAGAGAGGACTAAGTAATGAATTACATACCAATTCCCCTAACACTAAAATCAATATTGTTATGTGATACCAGTACCAGTAAATGCCTTATATTGCATATACCAGTATCGATATTGCAGTAAATGCCGAGCACTGGGGCTTCTCAAAGCATATTCTTACTGTCACATCAGCTTGGTACCACCAAAGCAAAACCTCACTTTGTGCACTTTTGCTTAGCAAGTGATTCTCTCTTTATCATCACTGAACACTATTTCACTGCATAACCATAAACTTTTTTCACAAGGATGTGACATAACACTATTGTAAAGCCTGTTCTCTGTAAGCAGCTCCAGAACGTATGTGGTTTATCTGTGTATTCTAGTGAAATGTGATACAGAATACACACGGCTCTCTCGCTCTCAGTGGACCGGCCAGTCTGTCGACTTTAGAGCACCAGAGTGGAGCGCAGAATGGGACAGTGCCTAATTAATGTGGCACCAGCTCCTTTCTGCTTCAGTGACCAATCTTCTGCTCCAGAATCACAGACAGGAACCTCAGGGTCAGTCTGCGGAGAGCTGGAGGACACTCCTCCCTCATGCTCCACTTTACTTTTCAGAAAGTGCAAAGCAATGACTTCGTCTGTCGCAGAGCTCTGAGAGCTGCACGATGTATCATTTGTTAATCGTTATTGTGATAATGACCTTTCCAATACCAATATCACAGAAGGCTGCAATATGCAAATGAGCCTTCTAACTAATAACGCTGGCCACCAATCTTTGAAGGTGTGCAATAAATAGTGTACATACAAAATAAGGAGCTAATAAAACATCACTATTTATAGAATCTATGACAAGGAGCATGTAGCTGTTCTGCTTGGTCGTGGTGGGCCAATGCCTTCTTAAGTGTGCGCTTAGGTTTGTAGTTTAGTTAGCGTTCACACCACAGAGGGCATTTTCACACCTGCTGTGTTTGGATCGGACCTATCAGACTTTTGTTTTTAATCCATTCTGTGTGTCAACAATCTACCCGTCACTGTACCTGTTTCAGTTTTCTGCTGATGGGAAGGCAATTTTATGATGGTCTGCACCAAATGAAACACTTCAACTTCTGCCCTGTTTCACTGTTTGCAGTGACCAGTTACATGATCAGTCAAAGAATGAAAAACCTAAATCTTTACTACTGTGCAGGTTTACTTAAAACAGTGGAACAATGCCAAGCAGCTGTGAGCAGGTCAGGTGTTCATGGGTTTAGGGTATAAAATGAACTGCATGTTCGTCATGAGTAGTGTAGCAGTGTCATGAGTTTTGAAAAAAATAAATGCTTGATGCTGAAAATCAAAACAAAACAAAAAATTAAAACAAATCTGTCAAGTCTCAACACAGCCAAAACACTTTGTGTTGTTTGTTCCTTTAATTTAACAGTATATGGCAAGGTAAAATTGCAATGTGCAATTTTTTTATAATTGTTATTTATACAGGACTATATAGTTTGTTGCAGTAAAGTCCTTTCACCCCGGGAGAAAGGCTAATCACTGAAAAATCTAAAAATAAAACACGATGCAAAGTAAAAGAGGTCCAATAAACTCACCATATTGTAGGCTGAACAAATTTTACTAGGCTGCGCTGTTTTGAGCAGCCTGGTATGTATGTGTGTGTGCTGGTCTGTTATACTTTAGAATTTATATATTCTTTATCACATTGAGCATTGGTGCTGTAGTCTGCACTGAACCTGACTCATCAGAATTACAGTCAGGCTTCAGTCTTTCTGAGGCTCAGCACACTCTTTCTCTCTGAGTCTGCACTCTGCAGTCTCTCCATAGACAAAATCTTCAATTAGGGAGTGCTCCCAGCCCCGGAGATGAGTAAGTCGATGCGACTGGGCTCGGTTTAAAACATCTCAAACTTAACAAAGTTTAAAGGTGACCTTAAGTTTGAAAGAACTGTTAACGTCAACACCGGCAAAGGGGAGAAACACTCCTATGCGGCGGTGTGTGAGCTGAGTGAGGAATAAAAGCATATTCATTTTAGTTTGTTTGACCTGCGACCTCAGGATCTGACCCATACTGCAGCAGGGCTCCCACTAAAAGTGTCTGAAAGCTCTGTACACACACTGCAGCAAGCAGCGTGCACATTTGGCTGACTGATACCAGTGCAGAGTGGCATTTAAACACACATTTAAATATTCATTATCCTGCGCAAACTCTCTAACAAGGGTCATACAGTTTGTGTGTGTGCTTGTTAAACTAGTTTCATTTATTTTTATTTATTTGAGTTTTTGCAATGAAGCCAACTTGTTTCTTTCTATCCTGTGTGCACAAGCGTGTCTGTTCTCCTTCTTTTCAGTCCTTGCTTTACTGTAGCAGTGAGTGCACTATGGTGTAAATGAGTGTCACTCAGATGGGAGGGAATACATCGTCAGCAAAAGTATTTTTCATGCTTTATTACTGTTTAATGTTCAGTCATTGTGAGATCTATACAGGTTGATCGTTATAGAGGCCCTCAAACCTCTCAGCTCATTCTGTGCATTAGCAAACAATATTTCAAACAAATTTTTCAAAATGGCTTGTTGTCTCAACCCAGATAGCAGGGCACCTTCCCACAACTTTGAGTAATGTTACCTACTCACTTACTCACACATCTACACGGCTTATAGTTCTGGCTCTGGGTCACAGGACTAATTGAACGGAAAACGACAAATACCCTGGACAAGCCGCCAGTCCATCACAGGGCAAACACACAGACATACACAATCAATGTTAGCTAATAACATTTTAAAGAAAGCTTTTAATCGTATTCTCACTGAACATTTTATGGATGTTTATTGTTTCGTCGTCTTTTAACTAAGACATGTTGTCAGTGCCACAGATTACGTTACATGATGATGTTTTTAGAGAAAGGTTATACTGCAGTATTCACACTTGGTGGTTCATGTGCATTTATTCATATTAACACCCACAGAAACACTTGGCAGAAATATTTGAGTTTGAGCAGTGATCATTTAGATATATAGTGATCATTTAGATGGTTTCTTTATGTACTGCAGATATCACCAATGTTGTGCTAACGATACACTACATTGTGCAATCAGTGTAAGGCTGACTCTGTGGCTGTAATGCCAAAAATACAAGTACATTAACAAGTCGATGCTCATAACAGCTGCATTCTGACCATTGCAGCAAGGGGTGCTGTAGTGACAGACAAGCCTGTTCAACTGTCATAGCAGATGAAGAAATACTTCATCACTTCTTCATTTATGTTTATCATTCAATATTCACTGTTGTATTTGCATTGTCAATTCTTATTTCTCTTCTTGTGTTGTTGTTTTGTATTTGGTTGTCAGGCAGAGAAGGACGGGTTCCTCTTTTGACTCTTGGTCCCTATCAAGGTTTTTCCTTCTGCGTAGGGGAGTTTTTCCTTGCGACTGTTGCCCTTGGCTCTCTCACTTGGGACTTGGACCCAGATTTCTATAAAGCTGCTTTGTGACAACACCTGTTGTAAAAGCTGCTATATAAATCAACCTGAATTGTTTGTTTTTGGGATACTGATGTTGTAATGGCAGAATTGGCTGTGCTATGTAGCCTAAATTAACCTTCTAAATAATCACAAAATATTGCCTTCGGATTGTTTTTGTCAGAGGTCGGATGAATTAATCCATTCACATCACCCAACAGGCACAAATTATTTTGGTCAGAATAATGCAGGTTAGTCTGTAACCGTGATCAGTTGATCATTAAAATACTTCAATTATCTGGCAAATAACCCAAGTAAACATAAAATGCTGGTTTTAAATGAAGATTTCATCTATTGAAGGAAACCCAGGCATGATTACTGCCAGAGCTGATGAATCTAAACATCGCTTAAATATAACTTGCCTGACTACGTGAAGCAGCTAGAAGGTTTTAAAGTAGCACACAATGCCATGTTAAAGAGATTCAAATACAGAAGTCACGAAATCACTGAAATCTACCAATCTGGAATAGATACAAAGCAATTGCTAAGGCTCTTGGACTGATAGAGTGATCATTTAAAAGCTGCATTTTGTGTGTACTTGTGTTGCCTTTGTTTTATATTAAAATTAAATGAATTATCTGAGACTTAAATGTGGTGAAATGGCAAACGTACTTTTGCCCAGCACTGAATGAACAAACTGGATAATTATCTTATTAGGTTAGCAAGCAAATGAATGTTTGTGAAGATGTTTACTGTGTTTAAAATCTATTTTATTGTATCAGCTACACATGATTGTTTTAAAATGAAGAAAGCTGTGGATGTCCTGTCCGCTTTATCTTGGTTGCATTTACATTATCAGGCTGAAGTGACACAGATCTGATGTTTTCAGAGCTGCGCTGCCATGCAAATCCAGTCTCTTTAAATCAGACATCATTGTCACTAATCAGTGAAATGCTGTATCACAGCATTCTCACATGCAGTGGAATAGCAAGGCTTTATCGTGTTCGTTTTGTTTCTTGCCCCTTCCCTTTCAACACGCATTGCTTGTTAGCAGCTCAGCACTGAGTCGCATTTCACACACAGACACAGACAAACAGTGTCCCAGCTAATCTGATGTCAGAGTTCCGGAGAAACTCTGAGTCGCAAGGCCCTGCAGAAAGAGGTTAGTACACTGAAAGGGGTATCACTATATGCAGCAAATAATACTAGCATTTTGTCCATATCATACAGTCCTACTCCCAGAGCAGCAGAAATAGGTGGATCATCAAAACACTGACCCCCGTCTCCTCTTCAGGTTCTCATGGAGACACCAGCTGAGGGAGTTTAAGAGCGAGTTCCGCGTGGTTGCTGTGGATATGAGGGGCTACGGGGAGTCTGACTTGCCCCCCTCCACCGAGTGCTACCGGCTGGACTACCTTGTCACTGACGTCAAGGACATTGTGGAGTATCTGGGTAAGCAGAGTGAGCTTCCTTATCTCTCTCTTTCTCTCTCTGTCTCTCTCTCGGTCTCTCTCTCTCTCTCTCTCTCCCTCTTTCTCTCTCTCTCTCTCTCTCTCCTAATATTTCTATTTTAAATCCGAACACATTAAAGGAGCTGATAAAGACTATTGTAGCGGTAAGTGGTAATTTACTGATAAGCCGTCCCCGCTGCATTATGATGCTCTATTTAGTTCATATGACCTTGAGCTGAAGATGGTGAATATCAATAGCGAGCATCTACAGGATTTAGTCACATGTGGCTAGTGTTCACGATCTGTCATTTTAGAACACTAATGTTACTCATGTACAACCTTTTCTCCTTATACTCCGTAAGGTCAATGCTAGGGCGTAGGAGCGAGTTTGACATTGGGGTGGGACACATTTGCTGCTATGAATCAAAGCCCACCACCATCCACTAAAATATTAGCTAGCTATGAGCTGATTCCACTGCAGCTAAAGCAGTAAAACACTTTATGTATAATGACGTGGAACAACGTTAATGTGGAATTACAATATACAGCAAATAGTTTTTGCTATACAGCTTTTGCTGCCCTAAAGCCAGGATTACACCTAATACAAGTAAACACTTGTCTCAAACACTTGATGTTCCTACATGATAGGAATGTCTTTACAACAATCTAGCTTTTCAGAAAACACCATAAACAGTAATTCTAAATGTAGTGTACAGTATCAGTGCCGAACTTAATCATTATAAAAGCTACACAGTAATACTGGACTTGGTACGTGATCAGTTATGTTCATTTTGAGCTCATCTGTGTGTGCAAAACACTTGATAAATAGTAACATTAATATATTCATCATTAATCCATTTAAGAGCTCACCTCACTCTCTTTATCTGGCACACCTCCACCTGCCACTCCCCTCTCTGGACCAGTATTCTCCTAATAAGATGATGAAAATTAAGAAATTGTAATACTGGGCTTGGTTAATGATCAATTATGATGTGTTTGTGTCCTTGTGTGTAAAATCGGTGGTATACATTAACACTACTCTTTATAAAGACCTCAGTAATGCTGAGATGGATTTATTTGTGTTTTCTTTCTTTATTTATTTTTAAATTAGAATTAGATCTTTACAAGACAGAGACAGGGCTAATATTAATGTTACACAGTGAGGTTGCGTCCCAAACAACACACTCTGGAGTTTCATATATCGCACTACTGAGAGCACTTCTAACAGAGGTGCACTGTTTTGTACACACTATTTAGTGAGACTTTTTGTTAGGACCTTTCTCAAGAGCAAATTTGAGAAAAAACGTAGGAACGTATTAGTAAACAAGGCCCATTTCGTTCTTCCGTTTCTTCATTTGTTGCTTAATCCTTCTGTTCTGCAAGGCCAAAGGCATCTTGTGTGCCATGTGTAGTCACCAAGCAGAGCCAGTGCAGATGCTGTGGTGTCCTTGGTTATATCCAGTACAGTGAAGATGAAACCAGACAGCCAGAATACAGTTCTGTTGCAGACTGACAAGATGCGAGCATGAGACCCAGAGGGCATGAAAGCCATTCGCTCTTTGCTGGCAACCAAAGGAGCTTCATTCACAAAAACATGATACGGCCATAAAGCTACTATTATTGAGGCAAGAGATGCTTAATCTCCACACAGTTGGATCTGCGTCTTTACTTACCAACAATGTAAAAACAACCCTATAAAATGTCTTTAATACAGGAGCAAAAAAATGAGGCTGTTGAAACACCTCACGTGTATACTGCAAAGAGGGTTTCCAGTGAAAATGTTCAGAAAGAGCTCAAGAAAAAGGGATTGCAGATTTTCCACTATGTGGCACTGATGAGCCTGAGCTGTCTGTATTGATTGGTGCAGAGTTTTACTGGCAAATTGTGTCAGACGGAGTAGAAAAGCTGACATAAACACTGGTGGCTTCAGCATCCAGTATGATGGAAACTGCATGCATGTACATCAGTCTAGAGGCAGACACCCAAGTCTCAAAGCAGTTACATGCATTTTGGGAGGTGGAGTCACTGGGCATTATTCATTAGAAAACAGAAAACCCTGAAGAAACTGAAGCTCTCCGAAGCTTTAAAACACAGTACACTATGTGAAAGGATAGTACCAAGTTGAGTTGCCATGGTGACACGACAAGCCAGGTTTACCAGAGTTGCAAAGCAAAGGCTTGAAAGCCTAAAAAGGAAACAAAGGACAGATTTAACTCTCTACACAAGATACAACAAGATTATCTGCATTGCTAAGATTATTAGCAACCACCAAATTGGGAGTGGTGTTTGATGTTTCTTCTTTGTCCATCCCTAGATCTACTACTACTACTCTTGAACCCAGATCTGCTGAGTGTAATGTATTGCATTACCGACATTACCAGAGCCATTTTGCTGATTTTTTTGTGGGGCGAAAGAAATGGGCCTCTATCCAAAGACAATGACAATGAGATATGTGTTATGAAAATGTCCAGAGTTGTGCTTGGTGTCACACCAAGGACCCAGGTGCACACAGAACAGTGCTGAAAGTGCTGGGGCTGTTGTGTAGACTGGAGAAAGATGACTTTGTATTTGATATGAAACAGCTGAAGGACGTTCTAAAAGAGATTAGTGTGGAAAAGGTAGAGAGAATACAGAGAGAAGTGTGTTGAAATCTTTTACATTTGACCATATTGGTGTCCTCGCTTCTTTCACCATCAGGGTAAAGTGCTTGCTCCCAGTCCCAAAAAATGTGGGAGAGGGGATTAAGCTGGGTTAAGGAGTTACCAGTAGACCTTCCACATCAGTGGCGTCAGTGGTGTATGGAGCTACCGCAACTTCAGTCACTCACTATCCAAAGGTGGTATCAGATTGATATGCAGCAATCTAGTAATACCAGCAAGCTTCACATTTTCTGTGATGCCATGCAGAGAGCCTACAATGCAGTCATATACAGGGGTTGGACAATGAAACTGAAACATCTGGTTTTAGACCACAATCATTTATTAGTATGGTGTAGGGCCTCCTTTTGCGGCCATTACAGAGTCAGTTCGTCTTGGGAATGACATATACAAGTCCTGCACAGTGGTCAGAGGGATTTTAAGCCATTCTTCTTGCAGGATAGTGGCCAGGTCACTATGTGATGCTGGTGGAGGAAAATGTCCTTCTTGGTGGTATGCTGACATTACCCTGGATACCGTGGCTCTTGATACATCACAAAGACTTGCTGTCTTGGTCACAGATGCGCCAGCAAGACGTGCACCAACAATTTGTCCTCTTTTGAACTCTGGTATGTCACCCATAATGTTGTGTGCATTGCAATATTTTGAGCAAAACTGTGCTCTTACCTGCTAATTGAACCTTCACACTCTGCTCTTACTGGTGCAATGTGCAATTAATGAAGATTGGCCGCCAGGCTGGTCCAATTTAGCCATGAAACCTCCCACACCAAAATGACAGGTGTTTCAGTTTCATTGTCCAACCCCTGTATCTTCAAGAACATATGGCAAGTGGGGAGATCAAAGATCAAAGTCTAGGGTAGCTCCACTGAAGAAAATTACTTTACTGCGACTAGAGTTAATGGGAGCATTAAGCAGTGCTAGCTTGAGAAATGATCTACTGAAATCCCTGAAACTAGAATTGAAACAGCTTAATGTTAACAGATCCAGTTATTGTGTTATCATGGATTTAGAGTTCACCTCAGAAATGGAAACCCTTGGTTGCAAGTCAAGTGGCTGTGATTATAACCTGGAGTTGTACTAATCTGAAGTCATGGTCCCATGGGAAGACAAATCCTGCTGACCTTCCTACAAAGGGGATGACTTCAAGTAGCGTTGTGCATAGCCAGTTGTGGTGGCGGGGACCTTTATTCCTGCAGTCAGTACCACTGCAAACCAAGAACTTTCCAATTGATGAGGACAATGCAGTGTTAAGATCCAGGTTTCAGGTTGCTGTTCAGCTCAGTACTAGTGAGAAAACATCTGATCCACTGTTAGAGCTAGATAAATACAGCAAGCTGAAGCCACTGCTCAGAGTAACAGCCTGGATAAGATTCGTCAATAGTGCCTGTACCAAAATGGCTAGAAGACACCTCAATACTTTTCAGCTGAAACATATTGGATAAGAATCACCCAACAGCAAAGTCTCAGCAAAGAAATCAGTCTTCTGAAATCAGGACAATAAACAAGGACTCAAAGATAAGTAAACCGAAAGCATTCTTTAATGAGCAGGAGGTGCTCAGTGTTGCAGGAAGACTTCACCAGTAAAATGTTTTAGAGAGCAGCATCTATAGGTCACAAAACATAAATACTCAGAGCTGTTGGTGCAGCAATGTCATGAGCAGGTAGTGTATTCAGAAGTAAAGGACAGAGGAGTTAAGGTGAGAGAAAGATACTGGGTGTGCCTTAGCAGGCAGCTAGTGAAACAGATCATGTCAAAGTGTAACATCTTCAAAAGGGTGAAAGTGAAGACCCTTCAACAACACAGTGCACCCTTACTGTACAAGATTGTATACTCAGACAATGCAAAGACATTCATCCGGGCAGACCGAGATTTAAAGGAGCTTTAGAAATCAATCATTGAGCCTGAGCTAAGAAAGGTTTTTTAAGGAAAATCGATCACATGAAAAATGTATTGTTGAGAAGGATGCTTAGTGGGGTCGACCTATGCGCACAATGAGCTAGATTATCCATAACCTTTGACCTTTGCTCACTTCTTGATTGGTCAGAGACTCACCTCCCTTCCTCCAAAGGCATTTCCACCTGTAATTCACATGTCCAGTCTGAAAAACAATATGTGACACGAAGATGGAAATATAGACAGAGAATTCTGACTAGCTTGAATAAAGACTACATGACAGACTTGAAATCTGCCCACCAATGTAGCAGATGTACTCTAATGTGCTGAAGTTGGGAGACATTGTGCTCATGGGAGAGGATAAATTGATGGGACAAATGTGGAAGAATTAAGGAAATATTCCCAGGAAGAGATAGACCTACACAGACACGCAGTGTTCACACTTCTTATGGGGCTTTGTTCAGCCACTATATCCTTTAGAGATAAATAGCTACAGAAGTGATAACATGTTGTTTATGGGGAGGGTGGTATTGGGACTTTCTTATAGATTTGTTAAGAGATGAGAAACTAGTCTGTGTCTCTTTCAGAGTAGAAAACAGCATTCTGCTCCCAGAGTTCACTGTTGTTATAAACAGAAAAAAAGGATTAGAGAGGGAACAAACTATGTATTCACCAGCATGAGGCTACATCACTGATTTGTAAATAGCATGAAAGCAAGTTCCTTTCAAAATATGCTGTTCAGTTAATTACGGTTCATTTGTTTAGTATGGATGAAGAGTTCATGCTTGTCAGAATGGACCAAACTAAAGACAAAGTTTGACTGGTACTTGTAGAGCCGCAGCCAAGAGATGGCCAGTGCAATACTACCATGAATCATGACCACACCTTCTGGCCACATAGTTATGGAAAGTGAGACCGTCACCCATTATTAATAACACATCAGTTATGCTTAAGATGAAAATCTGCTTCAGGGTAGTTTCCAATCTGTTGAGCGATAAATATCTAATGACGCTGCATTTAATAATGAGCATACCTTGCTGTGATAGGCTAATTTAGCTGTTTTAGATTCAGCTGACAGGTGAGTGAATATGCAGTAGGTCCACTCAGCAGTGCTGCTCTGTGAGCTACATTTTGTCATACGCCATCTTTTTCAGCAATAAGTAGTGTCAATGTGTGTTTTATTTATGTGGAAATGGTGGATAATTTTTATGCCATTTAATACAGTAACACCATTCAGTGTGCTAAATCTAAATACCTCAAGGCCAGCCTGTTCTAAAAGTTCTAGCAATGTCCCTCGGTAGTTGTGAAAGCACCCATAGTAAGGTGAAGTGTTTTCAGTTTAGGTTTCAATTTATTATTTTCAGCAGAAATTGCTCAGGTATTTAACTGGATTTCTATTCAGTTCATCCCCAAAATTCAGTCTTTGCCCCCAGCCTGAGGACGCTGTGTGGCATGGCGAGTCTTGGCCTGTGGATGGGATTTGACAGTGGCTGAATCGGAAGAGGAAAAATCAACCAAAAAATGGAAGTAATTTCAGGTTTTTTCATTATTTGTTAGAATTAAGCTAATGATGGTGGGCTTTTCCACCCCGGGTAGAATATTACATGGCTTACTGACATGCCGGCACATGTCTATCCTTGCATGATGTACTGATGAGACAAGGTCAGGTGGAGGTTTGAAGATGTATCTCATTTATCACATCACAGTGAACTCGTCTGAGTAAGGATGCGTGTGTGTGTATAACTGACCTGGAGTGTGTTATGACAGGTCATCAGTGACACGTGCGCTTAAGATATGTGGTGTTGTCCATGTTGCTACTGGGCTTTTGAACTCACAAACTCTCCAGTTCCACCCTGACCTACAGCAGTTGTGTCATTCATCATTACTCATTACTCAGGCATCGCCATGAAGCTTACGGAATATTGTACTCTGATCTTTACTGTGCTGTAAAGTGTGAGGTAGTGCTGGGCTCCGCTAATACAATTCAATATCTGTTTTATCATAGTGTTACGATGTCAGATGATATCTAAATTAGCATGGTGACACTTTCCTGTAAAGTACTTTTTATAAGGCTGTGTGACACCTACATAAGCTTATCATGACAATTGGCATAACCCAACAGAAATATTTATAAATGCTTATTCCAATAGGCGTCATCTGGCATAAAGGTTACTTTAGTTAACTTGAAATTGGCAAATGTAACCCTTCAGATAACACCTATTGGAATAATCATTTATGAACATTTCTGTAGGTTTATGTCAGTTGTCATGACAAAGTAATGCAAGTGTCATGTAACCTTATAAATAGTACCCTACAGGAAAGTGTTTACGTTTAGAAATCTGACAGAGCATGTGTTGATTGGACTGTTTGATTCTTCCTGCTTCTCTTAAAGAGGCCCCCTCTTTTTCAATTTCCTAATTTTATTTTTGAGGTCTATTAGGATGTGCCAAGCTTATCAGTAGGTGGTTAATAAGGATTGTGTTACGAGATGATGTCACCTTGTAACAGAGAAAAGGGTTGAAATTCCAACAAGCTGTTTCAGGCAGCTGAGAAAAGCTTCTGTGGAAGAGTGTTTCTCCCTCTGGCGTGTACTGACCATTTACATGCACAGAAAACTATATAACACACTATAAAAAACATAAAACACAATAGATCCCTTTCAAAATTACACCAGAGAGAGCACACACAGTGTTGTAAAAACTACCTTTTTTACTTTTTTAACTGTTTTCTTTTATGTATTTGCATTTTTAGGTATTTTATGTATTTTCATGTATTTGTCATAGCTTGCTGTATTTCATAGAAACCATGAAACAAGAAAAAATTGCTGGACCTAGCTGTCTTAGCTGTGCTTTTGTGACAATTCTGTAGAGAAGATTTTATATAGGCCTTTATATGAGGCAGTACAGTATTATTAATATTGTAGTTCTGTTGTCTTTACTATATCACTATTTTGCCTGTCAATGTGCTGCTTTCAGATCTTTCTTTTTGAATGGAATGTCCAGCCTAAATTAGATCATATCCTGACATCAGGGTGGAAGATTTGATTGTAATTATGTCCATATTACCCTGTTATCTGTCAAGACTGCTAACACTTAAACTCAGTAATGTCATGGGGTGTCCTTATAATGCCCTGTACTAAGTGAATGAAACATATACAGTTATTTTTGGCAGCAAGAAAAAACAGATGCCAAGCTTAATAGCTGAGGGGCTGAATCAGGTGTATGAGCAGGAAAAGCACTGCATTGTGGCAGTGGTTGGTTAAGCACCTTTGCAGGGCACAGCCTGGCAAACACTACATGAGTGAGCATATGAATCACTTGTTTAATACTACTAAAAATAATAATAATAAGAAGAAGAAGAAGAAGAAGAAATTTGTTTATGTAATCTTCACAGTATGTTAAAACAAGACAGAAACCCCTAAGAAAAATGTAAATAAATGAAAAATAAGCATACAATGATCATTAAATAAATATTAAAATGATTAAAATGAAATGAGTAATAGTATGATGTTGGAGAAAATGCTTTTGACCAATTGAGTGGTCCCTGCCATGTGAAATTAGCACATTACTTTGGGGACAACTATTGGGTCCATATTTTCTCCAATGGAAAGCTTTAGGTGTCAGGTTTAGTCATCAGGTGCTAAATTTAAATAAATTTGAGAGAACTTGTGTTGAAAAAATTATTAAGACGTGTTTCTTCATTTGTGTTTAGCAGTCTGATAAGTTTATTAATGCTGTATTTATTGTGATTATTAGGTTACTTATGATCTCTTTGCTCTGTGGTTAATGGTCTATATTTATTGGCATGCCATTTTGCTGGACCGAGTCCAAAATCTTGATGTTCTAATAGACTCAGATCTTACCTTTACTAATCTTACTAATCTTTTGCACATAGGGTCCTTTAGCACTGAATTTATACTTTTAAGCACTTTTCCTCATGTTCCCTTTCCTTCTGTTTATGTATGTGTGTCTGTATTTGTTGGTGCAAGGACAGAGTTGAGTCCAGGGGCTGATTGGCATAAATGTTGGACATTATTAAACAGGCATTAAAAGGAGGACACAGCCAACACTCTGCGTATAGCTGCTGTTCCAAAGCGACTTCACTTCCTGTCCTGCCATATCGAGTCTGGAGAAGACGTGGGTGATGCGTTGAAAGATTGTCAGACCTATTTTGCTTCAGTGACTCTAATGTGCTTTATAACTGCACTGATTCACTCACGTGTCTACAGAGATGTATAGATATGCTCAGTGTACTGTGCATGCAGACTATGGGTCTCACAGATTCAAGAGTATTGATAGTTTGTCAGTGGTTCATTGATTAAATTCAAATCAGCACAGAACAAATCAATTGTAAAGAAGCAGAGCAGAGATCAAGTAAAGTTAATTTTATTGCATTGATTGTGATGAGTAGACCCAGTATGGTGATAGGTTACCCCACAATGTTAAAAATGAAGAGGCCTAAAGGTTCTATGCTGACAAGGTTCTATGGAGTGATGCCATGTCATGGAACAATCACTTTTGGTTCCCTGTAAAACCTTTTGTAGGTTCTTAGGGCACCAAGGGGTTTCTTCTACATTGTCATTTCAAAGATCACTTACTGGCACTTTATTTATAGGATCATACATTAATCCTTTAATCCTGAGACAAAAATGTGGCTATTTCTGTCTTTTAATCTACTCTTCTCCTTTAGATACATAGAAATACATAAAGAAAGAAAGAAAGAAAGAAAAGGACAGACAGAAAGAAAAAGACAGACAGAAAGAACTTTAATGTTCTCACACCCAGCACCAGTAACGTGCAACAAAATGCAACAAAAAGGATCTAGCAGAAAGTTATGTAGTTATGTGTTGTTATTCTGATTAAAGAAGTTATTAAGTGTTTCTGTAGTGATGTGTGTGTGTGTGTGTGTGTGTGTGTGTGCATGCTTGATCAGAAATTCCGTAGCAGGCTTATTATTCAGTTCCTCCCCACAATTTATATTAACAACAGTTTAAGTTGAGCTTACACAAAAACAAAACAAACAAAAACACTGAATATGGCTGCCTCCTTTATAACCTGAAATTTGGTACTTTATCTCCCTTTTTTTATTGCTAATTGCCATCTCAAGCCAATGACTCCTATCATAGAGCTCCCTCAGCCGATTAATAATAAATACATTGAGGGAGGAAGTGAGTATAAACTACCACATTTCAGGTTATAAAGGAAGCAGCTGTTTTCATTTTGTTTGTTTTGTTTAAATAAGCTCAACTCGTTGATAAAATGATAAAGCAATGCAGCAGATTAACTTAAATGTTCATGTTGACTTCACTTTTAATCACACTGCAGTGCACCCAACAATAGTGGCAACTTAGAGCTTCTTTCATACAGAAAACACACAGAAAGCTTTAATTCCACATACTGTTAATATTACTATAACGAACATGCTCCCAACCCATTTACATTGAGGGCAGAATTTAAAAACCAAAAGTCTTTCATATTGTTTCCCATCATACTTTAGGTTCACAGTTACAGTAAGTAATTAGTAGAAAGCAAGCAAAAAATGAATTTTTGTTTCCGGTACGATGAATGCAACTGATTCCCTAATTACTAAAAATAAATTTATATCATAGAGAATAAGGGTATATTATTAAAATTAAAATCCAGAATCCTTCATATTGGATGCTTAGCAATAGAGGATGGCAGAGGCCTAATTATTGATGTCTGCATTCATCTAAGTTACCACTAATCACTTCTGTCTGCGTCTACAAAATGTGTTATTGCCCAAAGCTGCCCTGAAAATCTAGCATCAATTTGGCCAATATCTACCCACTTCAAACATACGCCATGCCCACATGCACCAAATACTTTGGGCTAAGCATGTAGTCCTTGTCAACACCTGCCTGTGTTTGCTGTGCTTCACTGGTGTTGTACATGTTTGGGCGGCCTCTATTGCACTTCCACACACCAAGCCACACAAATAAATGTTTCAGTGCTGCAAAATGGAAGTAAACATTTTGGGTATTCTTAGGCTGAACAAAGCCATGATCACTTGCACATAATGCTAAATACAGAGAGTCACATAATATGACATCGAAACAGATGCTGATCGTACCGCCACACAGGTTACAAAGCCAAAACAATTGCTGTGGAAGAAGATCAGTGCGATTTTGTGTACAAGTTAATTACTGCCCCAGTGACAAGCAGGGACCACCTCAGGGATAGTTTAGTGTCTTTTTTGAGAGTGTATTGTGTGTATTATATAGTGTATAGTGTATATGTAAGTTTTATACTGTGATATGCTACTGAAAAATACAGGCCCAAAAAACAGGTCCATGCAAATCACGTACAAATGTCATGCTCATACACTGCATCTGTGATCTTTCTCCAGGATACAACCGATGTTTCCTTGTGGGTCATGACTGGGGAGGAATCATTGCATGGCTCTGCGCCATTCACTACCCTGAGATGGTGGCGAAGCTGGTAGTTCTGAACAGCCCTCACCCATGTGTGTTTGCGGGTAAGCTCTCTTTTCCGTCCTGCTCCCCTTGCAGAGGACAGGACGTGCCTAAGAGCTCCTGTCACATCATGTTACAGGATTAGTCGATAGAAAATCAAATGCAGTCAAACAGCCAAGACATGCTTGGTGTCTGAAAATGACTTCTTTAGCTTTGTTAAAGTCTATCTTAAATGGACTTGCTTATGTGGTTTCTGACCCTGTATTACTGTTATCTGTGCAAATGGTTAACATTTGAACATTGCTTGAAACAAGCATGATTTAACCAAGCAGTTTGCACAATGCTAAATGTTGTACATAAGCTTTAATTGTGTGCTCTAACTCAAAACTAAAGTAGCAAACTTAAAGCACCAAACATATTTTAGCTTATTATCTACACTTGAGAAAAGGGAAAGAAAAAAGTTTTCCTTTAACACCAGGGGCTCTTGCGTACTGGATATATTGCCAGGATTAGCATCATTCACAATGCAGTATTATTAGTGAGTCCTGAGAGTGATGTCGTCTCAGGGCGGCGTCCTCCATCTGGCTGTTCAGCCTGGAGGATGAGATGAAGGAGGAAATAATTACTGGAGCACTTCAGGCGTAGATGCAGGAGATTGTCTAGTCCACTTACAATGTCACTTTGGATTTGCTGGGTGTAAACTGAACACTGCACTCTTCAAGACTGCTTTTTGGCAACATTGGGTTTACCTATTTCTTTTTATCTTAATATCCTGAGAGTCTTGCCTACTGCTGATTTCTGTGCTTTTAAAGAACTTCCTAAATTCTCTTTTATTTCTTCTTTTCCTTCTTTCCTTTTCCCCTCTCTTTTCTTTTCTTTTCTTTTCCTCTTCTCTTCTCTTCTCTTCTCTTCTCTTCTCTTCTCTTCTCTTCTCTTCTCTTCTCTTCTCTTCTGCCCAGATTATGCTCTACGTCACCCCAGTCAGATGCTCAAGTCCAGTTACTTCTTTTTCTTCCAGCTGCCACGCTTCCCAGAGCTTATGCTTTCCATCAATGACTTTAAGGTGAACATGCCTTACTTTCTCTGTCTGTCTGTGACTATTCCAACATAATCAGTAATTATGCATATACATTTGATTTTCATTCTGTGAACTATACTGTGTATATATAGATATTATATACTGATATAGTATATCAGTATCTTGCACTTTCAAAACTGCACCTCTGTTTTTTTCTGATTGTTTTGACATCAGGAAATGACATATGTGTGGCAAGAATGTACACCAAATCAAATTAATAAAGATAGATGGACGAACTAACAGACACACAAAGCAACAAGTGGATGAATGAATGGACAAATAAACAATGTTGGTAAATGTATAAATGAATGTGCGAGTGACAGGCAGCTAGAGACAGGTGGTCTAGGTTGCTAGCTTTTGATTATGCTGGGCTAGCTTAGCAGGCTAAGTTTCTCTGACTCTGAAACTGTTTTTTTGTGGGCTGGGCAGAAGATTTCAGCCTTGTGATTGGTAAGGAAAATGCTTACAGAAGCCTTACCCCATTTTAGGACCGGTCAGTTTACATGGGTAGGAAAGAAGTTTGGTGAAATGTATTGGTTATTTCTTGGTCATTAGAAGAATATCCAGAGTTTACTGCAGGAACCAGATCAGCCTCAACAGAAAGAGATTAAGGTTCCCTGGGTCTTTAAGAGTAAACGTATTGAGTCAGAAAAGCCATGGAAGCTTGAATCCTTTACAGATTTGTCCACTTTGCAATCAGAAACGCTTGTTTACTGTGCTGCCCCTGTACTCATGCAGTCAGCTGCAGTTTGTCCAGGCAGGTGCTGACACCAGTTTATTAGCTGACAGCCGAGTAGCTCCAGGTGTCTAATGTGAGCAAAAACAGTGACACAGCCGAGTGTGCTGACGGCTGGTGCTGCAGTGAATCCAGCCGTGATCAGGGACAGCTTGGTGAAGAGAAGGGGAAAACAGAGTTTGATCACACACAGGTTTCAAGCTTTCCCAGTGTCATATATCATTCAAATAATCCTGTTGAAACGGGGGAATCTGCTTTAGTTATATTGACCTGAAAAATGACACTTTAAGCTAGAGATGTCATGTTAAGACTGTTTCAGTACTGATGCTGAAACCTTATGGGCCGAATCCAAGCCAATATTTCTTTAAAATAAGCTATTTTTATTTGAGCGTCTAAAAGTAGGGTACTATGCTTGCTATTATACATTAACTATTTCAGACTAGATTTGTTACAGGATCAGATCTAATTCATTCTTTTTCTTTTGTCCAATAAAGATACCTAGTATCAGATTGGTGTCATCACATCCTTTACATCATATACACTTCATCAAAAAATAGTTGCACCCGGATGAAAGTGTGACATTGCGGTGCTATTGGGAAGGAATACCAGGAACAATAAATTATGATGAATTTAGACTGCTCTTGCACAATTGCTAGGAGTCTCATTTTCTCCTTGTGTGCAAATCCTTTTTATTTCTCCAAGTTTATGTTGACTTCTGCTAAGTGGATTCTCTAATCTCATCAGAAATACCCAAAGAAATTAATAACTTGTGCTTAGTCTCTGACTTTTGCATGGTACTGTACACGGTGTATATTGACATGCATAAGTCGCACTGATACAGTTATATCTCTTCATGGGCTGCACCTACAGGCGTTGAAGAGTTTGTTCACCAGCCGAAGCACAGGGATTGGACGGAAAGGTCGCTGGCTGACCACAGAGGAACTGGAGGCTTACCTGTATGCTCTGTCTCAGCCTGGAGCCCTCACCGCAGCTCTTAACTACTTCAGAAATGTCTTCAGGTGAGCTATACCTGCACATTTGTGCTATACATGAACTGAGTGTGAGGCCAGAATTATATACACATTTATGTGAAATGTAAGCACTGCAAAATGCAAGTCACTACTGGTCAGTAAATGGAAGAAAATTAGATGCATTATGAATGGAATTTTTTTTGATTATGTGGAAAATGTGTCCTCCCTAGAGCTCCTGTGGGGGATAGTTATTTATTACTTCTATTATATAAACAGTTGTGTTATAATATGTAAAACAGCACATTGGATTGACTCTATTTATTTATTTAATTAATTATTTTTCTTTCCTTTTTGACTTTTTATAATTTTGTTTAATATTTATTTTTCTAAAATTGTTTCATAATCCAATTCAAACCAAAGCTCCATTGTACTGTATAACAAGGGGCAAAATAGTGAGCATAGTCCATGCATAAAGCACGCAATGCTAATCTTCAGTAATTAGTTCAGGTCACACTCCACTTTCTATTTTTTTCCTTTTTCTGATATCTAATACTTTTTCTTTCTAATAATACACTCCTCAGCTGTCAGTATGCTTAATGTTTTTGTAGTAATAATAGCAGATCATTGTGCTCACTCTGATTTGTGCTCTGTTGTATTCCATTGTTTTAGTGCCTCTTGGGGAGTGAGGTTATTCAGTTTAGGGATGTTAGCAGGCTAATTAACTTGGAATATCATCCAACAGAACCTTGCTCTTGCAATATGTTGTCCAATAGTTGTGATATGTGGTTGCTTGCTTGCATGGGATATGTTTCTGATCTTCTAGTCATGATACTGAAACTGAAGAGAGTGCTACCCCCTAGTGACACATATGAGTACTGCTAGTATTTGAACCAGCAGTGTATCCCAGTGGTTCTCAGTCCTGTTGCTGAGGTGCCTCCTCCTTAATCTAACACGCAGAGTTCTGGTCAGGAGGGGCTTCTTAAGTAGTTTCCTAGTTGCATCAGATATGTTGGGAGCGGGAGAATTGTGAAATGTGCAGGGCAAACTAAGTTAAGATAACTTTACCTCAACATTGATAGCTTTAAACATGTAATGCTAATAAAATGCACATACTGTTTACATTACAGAGAGCAATGAATATTGTGGTTCTGTCATATCTACACAGTAATGATATCCCATAGCAAAGAAAAAGAGATCTCATTAACATTTCCTAGACAAAGGATACCTTTGCTTGAAGGGGAATTCCACCATCAAAATCTGCATATTCATTCATTCTGAGCTGGTTATCCTTCCTGAGCAGGAAACACCTTGGACAAGCTGCCCATCAATCGCAGGGCAGACATACACATTCACTTACATACTCACACCTAGGGGTCAATTTAGCATCTCCAGTTCACCTGACGACATGTCTTTGGACTGTGGGAGGAAATGGGAGAACTCAGAGAGAACATGCAAACTCCACACAGAAAGAACCCTAGTCGGGAATTAAACCCAACCCCTTCTTGTTGTGAGGTGACAGCGCTACTCACTGCACCACCATGGTACCCAAAATCTGCATAATTCAAACTTGATGATGTGAAAAAAGCAAATCAGAATAGTTTCAGGTTCAGTGCGTAGTTCTTAAGACTGTCACTGACTGATTTTATTTTACAGTGGTACAGAATGGGAGCCGGAAATCCCAGTGTCTACTCTCAAATATTGCCATTTTATTTACTATCCAAAACTACCACTGAACCTGCACATCACATGAGCTTTAATAGGTAATGCTGATAAAGGCAGAACAGGGTTGGCGTTGAAAGAAAATGCTTTATTCAGATACTGTTTTGTCGTACAACAACCTGCATGTATGTGTCCTTTTCTAAGTCTTTTCTAACTATTATACAACGTCTCAGGCATCATGCAGCGTATTCATAACCGTTCCATCTCATATCAAACCACTCTAAATGACATGTTTTAGATCTTCATGGGTTAATTACTGGTGAACCTGGTGAAATTCCCCTGTTGCTCAGAAATGTGTCTTAAGCAAAAGAGCCCAGTAATCTCACCTGTCTTATCTTTAGTGCTTAGATAACACTCATATAACACTCATATTTAAGACAGTATAGTACTGATATGCAAACAAACTGAAGATGATAATAGAAAAACAGTTCTTGTTGCACGTTTTCTTTACTTGGACAACAAGACGCCCACAGTGAGGACTTCAGAGTAAACTGCAGTGTGAATGTTTTGCACTGGTGTGCAGGCTGAGGCCATGTTAAGAGCGTGTGAGTGCTGCATGCTTGGCTGGTCCTCCATCTGCTCCTCAAACTGCCTTTGTTGATGTCTTAGGGCAGGATGGAGAGAGTGTGTTGAGGAAAGAGAAAGAATAGCAAAGGCAGCAGTAAGGAAACAGCAATGCTACAGGACTGCTTTGAGTGTACTGACTGGGAGATGTTTAAATCTGCAGCCACCACAGACTCTCTGGTTGACATAAATGAATATGCAACATCAGTCACTGGATTCATCAGGAAGTGTGTGGATGATGTGACACAAACAAAGCAAATTCGCACACTTCCAAACCAAAAACCATGGATGAACAGTGATGTCCGCAGCCTCCTCAAGGCACGTGATGCAGCCTTTAAATCTGGCAACAGCGAGGAACTCAAAGCTGCCAGACACAACCTAAAGACTGGCATCAGGGCTGCAAAGCACAAGCACAGCTCACAGATAGCAGCTCACTTCAACTCCAATTCAGACCCCAGGCGCATGTGGCAAGGGATCCAAGTGATCACTGATTACAAGAGCAAAGTCAGTACCCCAGTGACCACAGACGCCTCCCTACCAGCTGAACTGAACAGTTTCTACGCCCGCTTTGAGACCTCTGCTCAGTCCTCCAACACTGCCTCGCTCCCCACCACAGAGCCACCACTCATACTGGCTACAGATGAGGTGAGAAGAGCACTGATGAGGGTTTCAACCCGGAAAGCCGCGGGCCCAGACGGCATCCCAGGGCGGGTACTGAAAGCTTGTGCCAGCCAACTGGCCTCCACCTTCACAGACATCTTCAACCTTTCTCTGGCACAGTCTACTGTTCCTGTCTGCTTCAAAGCCACAACAGTCATCCCAGTCCATCATCAAATGCATGAACGACTACCATCCCATCGCTCTCACACCCATAGTGATGAAGTGCTTCGAGAGACTAATCCTGTCTCATATAAAGAGGAGTCTTCCCAGCACCTTGGACCCACATCAGTTCGCCTACTGTGCGAACAGATCTACTGATGATGCGGTCTCCCTGGCAATCCACACTGCACTCAACCACCTGGACAGCAGCAACTCATATGTAAGGATGCTGTTTATCGACTTCAGCTCCGCATCATCCCCTCCAGACTCATCCACAAGCTAAACACACTGGGAATAAGCAACACATTGCACAGCTGGATCATGGACTTTCTCACCTGCAGACCACAGTGTATTAGGATGGGTGAACACACCTCACCCTCCCTCACACTCAGCACAGGATGTCCCCAAGGCATTGTTCTCTCCCCACTGTTGTACACTCTGTACACCCACGACTGCATCGCAACCCACAGTTCCAACATCATCATCAAGTTTGCCGACGACACAACAATAATCGGCAACATCACCAAAGATGACAAGGGCCCATACAGAGAGGAGGTCAAGCT
>CM067476.1:16557704-16570119 GCA_034552555.1 Semaprochilodus insignis | reverse complement strand
CTTAACACCTCACACATTGTCAGGAAGGCCCAACAACGCCTCCACTTTCTACGAAGGCTGAGGAGAGTCAACCTGCCACAGCAGCTCCTCTGCAACTTCTACAGATCCACCGTGGAGAGCATCCTGACAAGCTGCATCACTGTGTGGTATGGCAGCGCCACCTCTGCTGAGCACAAGGCCCTTCAGAGAGTGGTAAAGACTGCACAGCACATCACCGCAACTGCCATCCCACCCATACAGGACATCTACGACAAGAGATGTCTGAGGAAAGCATTCAACATCTCCTCAGACCCCACACCTCCAGGTTCAGGAACAGCTTTTACCCTAGAGCTGTCAAACTGGTCACACCGGCAGCGCCTACCAGAACATGACCACACCACTAAAGACTGTTACTGATTCTAGCCAGACCCCCCAGCACACACTAGGCTCTGAAACCTCAGGACTGTTTGCACCGCACTTTACACTTTATACTTTGTACTCGAACATCTCAGCTGCGTACGTACTTATTTATCTATATTTATTATCTATACTGAACATCTGTACCAAGCAATTTAGCTGTCTGAACATTAAGCTGCCTCTCCTACCTGCACTGTACACTTTATATATCTATACTGTTTACAACCACATACTTAACTGATACTGCTCTTACACTTTGCACGTCTTGCACACATACTGTACTGTTTGCACACATTTGTCTTTCTCTGTTTGTCCTTATTTGTCTATTTGCACTACACTCTATATATATATATTTATACACATATTCTTGTAACTGCACTGGAGAAGGAGCCTGACCGTGTTTCGTTATACTGTGCAACCCTGTACTGGTATAATGAAAATAAAGTTGAATTGAATTGAATGATTAGTTGGAAATTCTATAATAAAATCAGAAGTACCCAATTTCCCCCTTACTCCAAATGTACACTACTGTTGAAAATACTTATTGGACTACACACACAGAAGTAGTGTCTCTCAGTATGACATTGGGCCACCATGTTTCTGACGCAACATGCATAAGTCTCAGCATGGAGCTGTAGAGGTTTATAATACACTAAACTAGACTTTCAGTGTCACGTGCAATAGTTGAAGTATTTTGGCAACAGCAAGACATTTTTTAAGGATACATAGTACACTGCAATCATCTATTTGTAGGATTTTTGTCACCTATCAGCTTTGAGATGTGAGAGTCACTTTTGCAACACAAGGTATTGTGGATATCTATTTTTATCTTTAGCCTGTTATTTTAGGGTTATATTACTAAAAATATTCCACACTTTTAAACTTTAATGTTGTTGATCATATAAAATATGTTTAATTCTTTAGTTGTCCACTGGAACTATGAAGCTAATGTAGCTAAGCAATGAAAGTGTATATTAACACCAATTAGGACTGTGGTAACTGCACTTTGTTTTAAGGACCCTTAAATGGAAAACCAAACTTCCCAACAAAAGGTTGGTATAGCGTAGGTATAGTGTCCCATACTGTAGACTGGTGTTTGATACCCTACCTGGGCAAGCACCCTGCACTATATCCATAAGAATCCTTAGTCAAGACTCCTATCACTACCTTCGCCTGCCTGTATAAGAAATAATCAAATTGTAAGTTGCTCTAGAAGTATCTGCCAAATATCTTAAATGCAAAAAAACTAAAAAAAAAAAAAAAAAAGGTACTTGAAGTAATATTTAAACAGTGAGTTTCAAAATGTGCTGTTTACTACCCGGTCCGTACAGTACGTATATGTGCACTAAGCTGTAAAAACAGGCTGTTTTAAATTCATTGTTTCTATGATGCAAAGAGAACCACACCAACCTAGTCAGACTACAGCAATTCAACCTAGCCCACTCACACTAAAGTTGCAAAGAGCGTTTCAGCTTTGAATTCAGCCAGTGTAAGATATAAGACCCTTAAATGGTACTACTTGCAGAGAATGGCAACTTATTCTCTGAATTTGTTTTAGCCACAGTGAACATGCATGTCCATTCTACAGTATCGTCCTGGATTTATATGTAAGTTCTTCTCTCTGTTTTGTGTTTTTCCTCCAAAGTTTTCTCCCTCTCAGTCAGAATGAAGTGCGTTCGCCCGTGCTACTGCTGTGGGGAGAGAGAGACGCTTTTCTGGAGCAGGACATGGCCGAGGCCTGCCGCCTGTACATCCGAAACCACTTTCGCCTCAACATCATCTCTGGAGCCAGCCACTGGCTGCAGCAGGACCAGCCCGACATCGTCAACACGCTCATATGGACTTTCCTTAAGGAGGGAGAGGGACGAAAAAACTACAGGAACTGACTTTCTGAAGGGGTCCTTCAGCCTCCGGAGGGAACCGGAGATATGCCTGTGAAAAAAGCAAAATTACAGCAACCACAACAACAGCAAGAGACATTCAGAGGGGTATTTCACAAAGGTTTCTCAGTTTGCCAGATAACTTAAGCCAAAAGTCAAGCTTGTCTATTCTGCAATACATTATGACATTGTGACATTGACATTGTTGATATGCTTATGCTACATTTTTTTAGAGATTTGCAAACAAGTTAGAACAGACAAGATGCACCAGCAAAACAGTAGGTCCATATTTTTAAAAAGGCTGTGAAATGTTTTGTGTTTGTTTAAACATTTGCAAAATTAAACTAGCTGAAGGGGAATTCAATCATTAAAGGGTTAGGAAAGTTGTTCAGAGTAGTTTGATGTGAAATGGTTTATTGTAGGGAAACTTACTGACTTTAATTTCTTTACAGTGGTGGTGACAGGAACCAGGAGTCCCACTGTCTAAAATGCAAATACAGCCATTTTATTTACTATCCAAAACCACCAGTGACAATAGTTGTGTCTTCTGTGTTGTTCTATGTAACTTTAATAATGGTGAAAAAATGTTATATTTGGGTGTCATGTTGCTGTACATCAGTCTGCATATGGATTAAAAAAAAAACCATAAAAATAATCTCAGACCAAAACTTTCTCAAAACATCATTTCTCAGGCATAAGGCAGTGCATTCATAACCATTTCTTATAATAACTGTCACCACTGCTGTGAAAGATTCAGACTCGTTACGTTTGCCTAGATTAATGATTTATCTGAAGTCTTTTCAGTTTCAGTTTTTATTTTTTGTTCAGTTTTTCATTATGGTTTTTGATTTCGGTTTAGTTACAGTTAGTTTTAAGAAAGCTGTCATAGTTTTAAGTTCTGTTTTTATTTTCTGGAAAGTGATAGTTTTAGTTTTAGTTGCTGCTACAGCAGGTATTTGATAAAAGTAGAAGACAATGAACACGACAGAATACTGAGCTCAGCTCCAGCTTGTCTCAAAGAAACACTTCTTAACTCTTATTTATTCTCTCTCTGAATGGTTTCTCTCAGTAATTCTAAACTCACCAGGCAAAAAATTGCTCACCTGTGACTGAAACTTTCCGGGTGTAGGCAACATCTATGTTCAGTCACTTTTGCATCAAAGAGTTGCGCAGTTCAGCCAGATTTGGTGGATGCCTTCCCTGGCACAATTCTGTGGAGAATTTCCTGTAGACTGGGATTTTTGCTACTGCTGATAGACCCGTATGACCATACGCTTTGATAAACTGGCTAATTCAGCTACTTCCTTCACACTATGGTCTTTGGCGCGGCCAAACGCAGTCACTCCTTTTTGCCAACCATTAACATCTGCTTGAGACATGTACCACACATCAAAGGAGACATTCAGTGCACTGTTCCACCTTTTCTCAATCTATAAAATGCAACACCATCTGCAGGAGCCTGAAGTTACTACTAACGTATACAAATTTTTGTCCGGTGAGCTGATTTTGTTTTAGTTCATTCTTCAGTGAACATTAATAGTTTTGATTTAATTTTAGGTTAGTTTTGTTAGTTTTTTTTTATAAGTGTAGTTCTGTAATAATACTGACCCTAAACCAACCAGATCATTCCCTCCTGGACAAGCCTCAACTTTTGGGTAAAGTTATCCAGCTTAAAAAAAAATCCTGAAATCCTGCTTTGTGAAATGCCCACCAGGTGAATGCAAGCATCCTTTTGAATTTGACACATGTCAGATAATCCAATAAATCACAAGAACAAAGCCTAGAAGAGAAGCACATTCTGATAGGAGAGGCTAAATAGAGAGTAGCGCATTTTGATCAATTTTTCTCCAGTTTGCACATGACATTCGCCTTAAAAGTGTGTTGGTGACAACATTTGTAAGTAAGTGTGTGGCAAAATCTCCTTGTGAGTGAGTTGTATTGTGTGGTGCCTTTTGACTTGAAATTGTACCATTTTGCGACATAAAAAAATATGCCATGTCTGTGGAAGTGGAGCTGTGGGTTCGCTACTCTTTAATCCAGACAAATCTGCTGGGACTAGAATCCCTCTTCTTCTCTTTCAGGTAGTGTTGTCTTAATGGGTAAATATTGAGAATATCTGGAAATGTTGTTCCTCTCCCTTTTTTCTATTTTTTGACAATACTTGGCGGAGAAATTTGAGAATGTCATTATTTTGATCCTCCTGTAAGATAAAAATGAAAGTGATGTTTCAATATTGTACACCTTTTTGTATCTCTTCCTACACGCTGCATATAAAAAGGTCACTAAACCAGCTCTGCACCATTTTGGTTTTGTAAGCAAATAAATGATAGCCAGAACACTGCTTGGATTTTTGCTTCTTTGCTTTTATGTTCTTTTATGTTCTATCCAGTTTAAAGCTCCACTGTATTAACCCACCAAATTACGGCGAACGTGCTCTGCTGCAAGTCTCTATGTGAAGCCTGAAATGATCATTGAAGTCACAACAGTTGTGTTGGATTTCGCAAGAGATTTCAGACCACGTCATACTTTTTTATATATTAACGTTACTTGCACAGGTAAAATCAGGCTCAAAAAAGGAGGGCCAACAAAATGTTTAGGGCTCAAATGCAAAGTCAACATTATACCAATGAAGATATGATGACAATAGTAGATAATTCACTTACATCTTCAGAAGACGTCCTTCACCAAGTTTTGTTTCCATACGCTTTCCATGCTATAGCTACCATTTGATTCATCCGCTTGAAAAGCTCAACCCACATTAAGGAAGGTTTTCCCCAGCACGTTGTGGGCAATTACACATTACACACCATAGAGATCTCCAAATCCCTAAAACAAAGAATAGCTTTAATGATCCTATATTGATGTAACAGTATGTAACAGTATGTGTTATATGTCCAGAAGTATCAGCACTAAAACTAAACATCCAACATCAGTACCTGACCTTCCTCGCTAATGTTTTACTAGCTGAATACAATCAAATCCTTATAGCCATGTTCCAACATCTAGTATAAAGCTTTCCCAGAAGAGTACAGGCTGCTACTGCATCAAAGGGAGACAATCTCCCTGTTAATACTTTTAATTTCAGACAAAATATTGAAAGACCAGGTGTCCACAAACTTGTGGACATACTGTGTATTTCATTCTCAGAGGCATAAAAAAAGTTTGGGGTCAGCATAACTTTTGATCATGTCATATTGGAATGACACACCAATCACATCACTGCCAAATGCCACAGCAGTGTTGTAAGTGCTAGAACAGCAAATGCTCATTTGTGCTGATCTGTCCCCAAAATGTTGAGTCAGTTATTGTACAGAAATTAACGTGCAAACAAGGTCATGCAGTTTGACAGAGGTGAAGCATCACTCTGCCACAGCAGCCTCACAAACACTGTGGGATTTCTGTAGGAATGAGTGTAAACAGGTGGACAGAGTTCTGGATTTATCCAAAAGTCAGGAGCCACTAAAAGCCATAGACTTTGACCTTGTATGGACCACCCCCAAATACAAAACAAACCACAGTCCAGACACAATCAAACATAACTAACACACCCCAACAATTTAAATCACAAACAACAACGTTAAACAGTCCTTTTAACAGGGCCACACACTTTTAGTTTGAAAAATAGGCAAAGACAATAATTACAAACAACTAAGAGAAAAAAATAGGACCAGGCCTGATATAAAACTTTTTAGTTGACAGTGTTGCTGCTGAGACTTTGCTAGATAAAAACTGTTGAATAAATTCATTTACAAGTGAAAAGAAAGACAGAAATGAAGGAGAAATAAATAAATTAGACTGTTAGTGTAAAATTGTAATGAAAAGTGGGATTTTGCCCATGCTTACTTTTCTAAAACTTCAGCTTTGCTGTTAGCAGGTTCACATTGGCCGGTATATTATTAGGGTTTCTAGTTTTATGTTATGCAATAAATGCAAATAATGTATGTATGCATTCACTTTTCATGAATTTCAAATGTATGTTTTTTGATAACGATTAGAAATATAAATAAAGATAGTAAATATAAATAAAATAACTAACAAATACATATATTGATATGTACATGCATTATTTGCATATTTTGTATAACATAATTGCATATAACACACATTTAGTATTTGTAAAATATAAATAATTGTTACACAAAATGTACAAATATTTTATGTATATATTCACATACTGTATATTTATAATTGACTTGATAGTGGTATACATATATACCTCACTTTAAGAATACTGTGAAAAATGTGTAGCATAAGTGTGCAATGTCATTTGGTTGTCACTATGCAGATATACCAACACTGAACAAGTCCATAGTTTAGTGTTATACCATGTTAAAATTAGGTTGATTTAGCAGTTTTGAAAGCAAATCTAAAACCCTTTATAGCAAAGTTTAAATAATGTCAACCCTGAAGATAAGCTGACAGTCCTGTGGTATCACAACGCTGACCTGAAGCTGTCAGTGTGGAGCAAAATGTGGATTTCAACTTGATTTCAGTGTTGTGACAGTGTTAGGTGCCTGCTGGGTCAGCTCCACGGCAGAACTAATGTAACAAAGTTCAGACACTAGCATTCTTGCCTAGTTTGGGGAAAAATGTGTAAAAGTAATTTTTGGCCAAATCTTCAAAGGGTTCGCTCTGAAAGTTTGATCAAGTATTTACAAAATGGTTTCAGTATGCACTGTGCATTGCCCATATATGCCAAAAAAACCAACAAAAAAACAAACAAACAAACAAAAAAAAACAACGTTTTTTGAATGTATTGTTTGAAAATCATTCATTCATCCATTTAATTTACACAGGCCTACTGAGCCCGGACTGCCATTGGAACAAGGTACAATACAGGTCAGCCAGTAAGAACAGATCTCATTTTCATATACCCAGACTCAAACACAAAAACAAAAACAGGTTAAAAATGACCATATAAATGTATCGTTATGTTTCTGGTGCATAAAACCGCACAAATGTAATAAGTGGACTTCAAGTGGACTTCAGGTGGACCTCAGTAAAACGCCAGAGAAAAGGGTACGGGCCCTTTAAATCCCGAGAATGACCTAACACGGGGCAGGCTCTGCACAGGCTGTATTTAATAGCTTTAACCAGTAGAGGGCAGCACTCTCCATCCAATCCCCTGCTGTCTGAGGGAGGAAGACAAAAATTTCCGGGCCGTTTATGTTCATATGTCCTTTCCAGTCGTGTAGTAGAACGCTGCCTATGTGGAGGCAGAGAAAGAAGATAATTAGGACTCTTAAATACAATATTCAGCCACTTAATGGAGGTTTGTTTGCAGGAGTAGATCTCCAAGCATGAGGACAGCACGCTCAGAGTGGAGGAAGACGGTGCTCTGTTCTTCCAGGTGTGGTACAGCTCAGCGCTTTGTGCTCTGCATGGAGATGTTTTACTAGTGATTATATTTTGTAGGGATTTTTCATTGTACAGAAGACGTGTCGCTTCAATGACTGAAGATGCTGGAGTCTTAGCTCGTAATGCTACTAAGTCGGCTATAGTAACAGGGAATATGTATTTACTACACACCCAGTTTTCATGCTACTGTTGTGTTGGAGGAGCTGCCTTGTAGCTAAGAGCTCAGCTGTAACATTATTCCCCACAGGTAACGTTACCGAGCACTGCTGTAGTGTTTGTATTGAGCTACAGTCTGTCTGGAGACCTTAACGCTAACTGAACCCTTCATATCCCACATTTTCTTCTTCGAGTTAGTTTTGGGGTAATAACTCCAGCAGCCAATTTAGGTCACAAAACCGAGCATATACAGTTTAATCACATAGTTATTTACCTTCTGAGCCGTGATTGTATATGTAGTCATTTACGAAATATACTGAATATGACAGAAGCTATCAGACAGCTAGGACTGGAAAATGAGACACGACCCAGTAAGTTAAAGGGTTAATTTTGCTGAGGTCAGTTAAGGAGTCAGTATGTGGAGTATTTTGTCCATGTGTTACGTGACTGCGATATAATTTCCGTCACTGATAAACGACTGACATGTCCAGCAGACTTTGGATTTCATTTGAGGTAAAGGGCTCAAATCCTACATTTTTGTGTTATATGTTTTGCTCTTGGGGTCTACATACAACGTTAATGTAGGTTTCTGTACTGAAACCTAATACATTATTTCCTATAATTTATTTCTACATTACTTTTTTTTTTTTTTTTTACTCTCCCTTGGCTGAGCTGTTAATGTGCCTCATCCGAATGGCAGAGCACATCCTATGATTAAAAAACTAAGGACAGGCTGTTGCTTTTGGCTGAATAGGTGGATATATGAGCTCACAAAAACAATATATTGAACATGGGCTCTTTTTTTTGTTTTGTTTCTCTCATCTTTTTTTTTTTGAACTGATGGTACTTTTAACAATACGTGTGCTTACATGCATTTACTAATTGGTAATAATTGCTGATAATTGGGCTACATGAGTCAGCCAGTAATCAGATTTCTGCTTTGTTACCGGCAGATAATCTCACACAATAAGACGTGACATAAATGTAAAGTAAAAAAAACTTCATGCTGCACCTTTTTGAAAATGTACAGTCACTTTAGCTGAAAATATCAACATACATCATCTAGAAGATAAAGGATATTTAAAGGATAGTTGGTTTCAGCTTTACTCCAAAAGTGTTTTGTTGCAATTGTGAAACCCGATAACTGAGCTAATATCCAGCTCTCTTTATTGGATTTCTTAATCTGATTCCTAGGCCGTACTAAAGGTGTAAAAAAGTACATTTGAAGATCGCTTTATTATGTTTTGTGATACTGTAATTTTCCACAGCACATTATTGATTACTAATTAATAGTTTAATGTAAAGATGGCAGACTGTGGAACATTTTGTGTTGTGTTTAAACCCCCGACTGCTAGGTCGCGAGGCATTAGACTCCTCCACTTGAACGTAAACAAGTAGCTCAAAGCCTGGCAAATGGCTGAGCATGGAAGACATTGCAGCAGCATGTGCGAGTTGAATATCGAAACATCACAGGCAATCTGTGTGGTGACGCAAACGCACCTCAGTTGCTTAGTGGCCAGAGGAAATGTGTTACAGGAAGTAGGAAAAGAGGGTCGTTATCACCTGTAACATTAGCATCAGTAAACCAATGCATATGTTGGTGTGTTTTGATTCTGTGACAGCTGTGACAAGTCATTAAATTAGCTAAAACAATCACAACATATCGCCTTGCTGACTGTATCACAATATATCATAACATATTGAACCATAGTCCCCATATCATGATCCGTATCGTATTGCCAAGTTCTTTCCAGTGCAAAGCTCTAGGCGTTACTCGGATGTAAAAACCGGTGTTTGCTGTTTGTTTGAATGACCATTTTAATAATCAGAAAACTGCAGGATCAAAATAAGATCGTATTATCAAGTGCATGTAAACACACCACATGCTTGTATAGTAAATCAAGCATACATTTGTTTAAAACAATAGAGAAAATTTGTTTTTCCGGTACATGGACTTTTTAGCAAACTCTCCCAAACTCTGTTAACTGTCATCATTTGTCCAACTCTGTTGTGATGAACATTAAGCCATGATAAATCTTCTAACATTAGGCTAGTACCTGTCTGATGTTCTTGTGTGGATGAAGTTAAATCTTCACTGCAATGTTCCACTGTCTAGTGTAAAGCTATTCCACAAGACCGGAGGCTACTGAGGTTACTGCAGCAAAGAGGAGCATATCCTTTTATTAGATTGGTGTCTACAGACGTTTGGATATGGAATAGAGTGACATTGTAGCATCTAGAATTGACAGAACTGCATTACTCAGAATCAGTATATTGGTTCACCTCTACTGACAGACTTCTGAATGGAAACAAAAGCAAGTAAAGATTTGCAAGCTAATCGTTCTTCTGTTTCCCAACAGAACTGCAGAAAGGCTATAGACGCCCTGCTGAATGCTGACAGGACAGTGATAGGCTGTGATAGGCAGCTCTGCTGAATCCATCAGTCTGCTATGCTCTCCGCGGAGGCGGCCCGGGAATTTCAGGCAAAAGAGCGCAAATGCAAGAATAATCTAAGAAAATGCCTGGCCAGTGCTCTTTCTGGAGACATATACAGGTAACTGTTATACTGAGCAGTCATTCACCTTGAGGGTTGCTCTGAAGGTTATTCCAGTCATTGCATCAGACCTGTGCAGTATAAGTCTGATGCAACATGCTTTAGAAATTTTTATTGTGCTTTTTACTTATGTTGGTTTTTTTGTTGTTAGTTTCTATACATACATACACTACTGTTTGATAAAAAAAAAATATATATATTTTGTTGTCATTGTATAATACTAAAGGGCACACATAATGGGGTGATTAGGCTGATTTGAGCCTTATTTAGATTTTACAGTAATAATCTTCATTTACAAAACACAGTTCTGTGCTAAAGTTTGAGAGCTCTACTCATTTTTATTTTTATAAATATACATATATATGTGTGTGTGTGTGTGTGTGTGTGTATGTGTATGTATGTATATATATATATATATAACAGTAGTTCTAATTATTGTAATTATGAAGGTATTTAATTGTAACGTAGCATTGATGTATGTTTCTGTTAAAAGCTCACTCCTAACAGCATATTTACTGGNAACATGCTTTAGAAATTTTTATTGTGCTTTTTACTTATGTTGGTTTTTTTGTTGTTAGTTTCTATACATACATACACTACAGTTTGATAAAAAAAAAAAAAAAATATTTTTTGTCATTGTATAATACTAAAGGGCACACATAATGGGGTGATTAGGCTGATTTGAGCCTTATTTAGATTTTACAGTAATAATCTTAATTTACAAAACACAGTTCTGTGCTAAAGTTTGAGAGCTCTACTCATTTTTATTTTTATAAATATACATATATATGTGTGTGTGTGTGTGTGTGTGTGTATGTGTATGTATGTATATATATATATATATAACAGTAGTTCTAATTATTGTAATTATGAAGGTATTTAATTGTAACGTAGCATTGATGTATGTTTCTGTTAAAAGCTCACTCCTAACAGCATATTTACTGGATGGGAGGGTCTATGTTTTGGGACACTTAAAATGTACGAACCAAATCCTCATTCCTGCTACAGCAGTACCAGTAAAAACTCACTGAGGAAAATTTGTAAGTCAAAGGAGAGGAAAAACGGGTGCCTTGCTCTTTAATCGTGACTTTCAGAGCATGCATAATGACTGTAACTTTGAAAGCAATGCTGCTCACACTGAAGCTCCTCCTGACCCAGTTCTCAGTGGAGTGAAGCAGATGAGAAGCAGTGGTCAGTTCAGCGCTCCAAAGGCCCAGGGCAAAGCAGGATACTGGGTCACCTAGATCAGTCAGAGTGGACAGGAATGATGATGATGGTGATGTGGAGGGGACATAAAGACATATCGTGCTTTAGCTCAGGAGGAGTCTGAGGATTTTCATTTTGAATTTCTCCTCTTTTCTCTGTTTTTACCTACCAAAGACAACCATGCTGAACTTTCAAATAGGACAATAGAGGAATTCCTACTCAGTGTCATGCATTGTATTGATGTACACTGGAAAACTAAAAGATAAGGAATGTTTTGAATACAGCATTGGCAATTGGCATCATACTCAATGACAATCAAGGTTTTATAACTGATGTACCTTCATTCATTTAGTACTGCATTAAGATGTATCTCTTTATCTTAAGATAATGATAATTTTTACTCATTATGATAATTGACCAGTATAATTGTGTACATTATATACTATATCCTGTAGTATAATATTACTGTGTGGTGGTGCTTCATATGACTGCTTGAGCTAGACTTAACCCTCCCAGCATCAGTTGATGAGGGATAACCTAGCTAGTGGATGGGAACTGTCGGGATAGGGACATCTGTTCTTAGTACTTATACTAGTAGCCAGTAGGAGTATAATACCGGAAGCTTATTAACCATACCTAAATGCTTTACTTACTGTGTGGAATATGTTCACAGGCTGCTGCAGGAGGAGCAGGAGGTGGATGTTACACTGTGCGTGGGTTCAGGGCTTCGGCTCCAGGCCCACAGGGCTGTCCTCCTGGCCCGAACTCCACATGTCCTCCAGGGAGCCGAATCAACTGCTTCAGTCATCCACCTACAGGGCACAGAGCCCACAGCTCTGAAAGAGCTCATCCGGTATGTACTCTG
>CM067476.1:16467624-16553994 GCA_034552555.1 Semaprochilodus insignis | reverse complement strand
ACCTCTTTCCCTTTACTTCTGTCTCTACCTCTCTCCCTACCTCTGTCCCTCTCTCTCCCTCCCTCCCTTCCCCCCTCCCTTCCTCCCTGCCTCCCTCCCTCCAAATCTGTGTCTCCCTCCCTCCACCTCTCTCTCTCCTTCCCTCCCTCCCTCCTTTCCTCTGTCACTCCCTCACTGTGTTTCACTTTGTTTCAGACTCTATGCGTTTAGAGCCAGCCTCTGGCCTTGGTGCTGACCTTTTGGATCTGTATGAAAGAAGTGAAGCCTCTGATATCAGCATCCAGGTGGGAGAGCGAGTCTTCTCTGCTCACAGGTAATGCTGCTGCCTGCTGGCTTTTTTTGACTTTAACAGACTTTTTCTGACACAGTGTAACAAACTGTCAACTATAAAAAGTACATCACATAGATAAAACAATAGTAGTATCCACCCTGAAGCCTGAATTTTGTGTCTTTCTTTCCATGTTTAATTATGTTTTCCTCAGTCAGTCTGTTTAGTGCTCAAGGCTGTTTACAAAGTGATTTAAGCCTCACTAGCTGCTCCCACTGCTGTAAGTGATGGCAGCCCAGCGTTTGGCTCTGCAGAGGTTACTGCCGTTACGGTCATTGTGTAACTATGGCAACAGTGTTTTCTCAGAGCACCTCCCTCGCAGCCTCTCTGCTCCAGAGCTCTTTAGCTGTACAGAGGTACCAAAGCCTCGCTCTGTAGTGGTGTTGAAGTGGTGTAGTGGGGCTGGACAAAAAAAAACAAACAAACAATTCTGATCGTTATCTTAACACTGTTCGATCATTTGGCCGTTATGGATAATAATAAATATTTTTTTCATTTCTTGCCACTCTAACCTGTTTCATAATGGGTATTGGCATTGGCTCAAAGTTCCCAGATTGGTGAACTTGCTACTGGTTTTTGCTTTTTTGGAGTAAATGTCTGTCCTTCACTTGCCCTGTCGTTGTGTGTAAACGGCATATATCACCACCTAGTGACATTAAAGCCTTTGCTGCTAATTCCAGATAAATAAATTAAGCTCTACAGCCAATTTCCAATTTCCGCTCTTCTTAAAATGAAAATGTTTGTCACAACAATATTCAAAAATGCCATTATTTTACTGAAGATACCCCAAACATGTATCATCGGTGTTGAAAAGTCATTTAGTTATCGTTTTATAGCCCAGGGTGTGGATAGCTAATGCAGCTGCAGTCCTGATTGGTATTTTGGTCCTGTGCCAGCTGTTACTGACGTGTGTAACAGCAGAGTTGGCGCACACACAACGAAACCTCACTACCACAGCTTATCTCTGTCTGATCTCCCTTTTTACTTTCATCACCTGTCCACCCCCTCCTGCGAGATGAAGAGGAGAAGGGGAGCAGTGTCTCCTCACGCACGTTCACATAACCATGTCAGTCGGCTGCAGGGTTTTTGTTCTCCGAAAGAAAGTCATGCAGAAAGTAAACTAAATATAGACAAACTGGTATTTCAGTTGTATAGGAAATGTCTTTAAGCAAACACTGAGCTATTGACCTTAAACCAGTGGTACATTTGTGGTGGCTAAAGTTTGCTTCCTTAGTTTTGCACTGAAGCTACATAGCTAATGTAGCCTACAAGTAAAAGAAGCATAATGTCAGATAGACTGACAGGCTTATGTGTATTTTTAAGGACAAAGGTGTGTTCTATGGATTTCTATGCAGTTCCACAAATCAAAGACCACAATTCATTTCCAGTCAAAATAGCCATTAAGAAATTTAAGCTAATATTTTTTCTGGAAAAAAAACAGAATTCAGAATCAAAATTTTCAGTTCTGTGCTCATCCTTTGGTTTTATCACAGCTTCCATTCCTACCAGGAGTCTTGCTTTTAGTCTTTCAAAGAAATATGTAGGGATAGTTTTCCACAGCTCCAAAGTTCAGTCTCAGAAGTTGGGTTTCTTCTGTCTCTTAAAGATGAAACCTGTGAGTATGTGATGGTGACAGTTTTGGTGGTCCAGTTGGTCTTGCATGATTAATAGTCCCATTTTCTCTGTATATATTTGTAATCATTTAATACTCAAAGCAGTAGGAAATCTGTAGGAAATTAATTAATTGTATGTGACTGGACATTCAGTAAATGAAGGATGGTAGTAGAAGCCATTCTGAAGGCTCAGTTTTGTTTTAAATTGTTTGTTTATTGGCTTGTTTATGGAGTGATATGCACATTACTTTTCTGAAAAATAAAATTCTGTACGCATGTGATCACAGATCAAAAGGAAAAAATGCTGTACTGCAGTCCTTACAGTGTCAATCCAGTTAGAAATATTCCCCTAGTCATCATTCGCAGGCAGCCTGCTGGAGCTGTCCAGTGCTGAAATGCTGTCAAAAGGTAGATTTCAAAACAGAAACAGCCTCCTCCTGTTTCTGTTTTGAGATCTGTAATTGTGAATGCACTTTAGAAATGAGCGACAGAGAATAGAGGCAGAGCATGAAACAAAGAAGGTGGAAAGATTGGGGGAGGATGGGTGAGGCAGAGGTACAAAATCAAACGAACATTAAAAGAATACTCCAGTGCTTTTTAAGCTTATTTCTGTTCTGCACCTGTAGCATATAATCAATTACATCATATAATTTTGCTTTACTTGAAAAGAATGATTCCTTGATTAGGGTGTCACTTGTGTCCTAGTGATAGCATATACATTTACATGTTACAAAAAGTTTTGTTCCTGACATTAACATGGTTAACATTTAAATTGATGTTTTTAAATGCTTTTTAAATGCTGACATTTAAATGATTTATTTATTACATTTGCCCATGAACTAAAATATAAACTGAAAGCTGAATGAGCTGTTTTTTTTTTTTTGGTGCGTGACAAAGGCTAATTAGTACTACATGGTGCTGAAGCTACAAGGCTAATGTAGCTAACAAGTAATAGAAGCATATGTCCCCCGATGCATGACTAATCATGACTGTTCATCAAGCACTTGCTTTACTGTCATACTGACAGAAACTATACATGCACTTTTAATGGAAGGCACTGGAAGCTTGTTTCCATATTCCATGTTTCATTGTTGAAACCACTGTTTGGCTATTCACTATGGCTGTGTATTGGCAAGAACCTGGTCATGCGGTTTATATCATGATACAGAGGTAATGATTTAATATATTATGGAGTGCAATACTGTAAGCAAAGTGATGGTTTTCTGCTGATTTTCGTATAATGCCAATGCTGTCACTAAAAAGCATAAGCGTACTGCTAAAGTCCCCCCACCCCCATCTGTGCAATTAACTGGTTGTTCCAAAAGATCTTTGAATAAATAGTTAGAATGCACAGCCATATTCAGCATTTGCCTGTTGGCTAAATCTATCAGATCTAGATCAGGTTAAAATGCTGGAGTGTTCCTTTACAAGACTTTCCAAGAGAAGATAAAACAAATTGGCCTTTATATTCATCCTCATTTAAATGTATTCTGGAGGTGAGCTTTAAGAGTCATGCTTAGCTCTTTCTCCTCAGCTAAATTGGTCTGCCAGTCACATGCTTGCGCATACACACACAGAGTCATAAACTCACACACTGCATTCACTCCAGGGTCTGAATTACAAACATCAAGCACATCAGCCAGGGTGATAGATGAAGTTGACCTTTTTGACCTTTTTCTGTGTATATGTGTGTGCGTGTGTGTGTGTGTGTGTGCGTGTGTGTGTGTGTCCCCTCAGGGCCATTCTGTGTGCCCGCTCTCAGTATTTCCGAGCAATGCTGTGTGGCAGTTGGATGGAGAGCTCGCGTCAGTGCATCACGCTGCAGGGGTAGGTCAACACAACCTGCAAGACAAACACAAAAACACAGACACAATTTCTCAGCTTCAGCTCTCTGAGTAGCATCTACTCTTGAGTGTATTCAAATTTTAAGCATTGGGAAAACGAGAGTACTGCCGCATGGGGAGCTGATATGGATCATTTTACCAAATTGGTTGAGAGTCAGAATTGAAAACACATTTTGCACTTTTACCTGTTTTTTTTTAAACTTGAGACTAAACTCCGGTTGCTTTGAGTGACTCTGTACCTTTATTACTTATTGTATTAAAACTAAGAATTAATATAAGGTGTTTCATTTTATCACTACTAAAACAATTATTTTAGCTCAATTTTAGCAGGACTCATGAACTAGTCAATACATGACCAGCAAACACAGTTTGGAAGAGTTTATTGTTCACTGAAGCATATAAAAGTTTTCTTAATTGCAGAAAAAATTGTGCTTCAGTAGTGACAATTAATGCTGTGTGCTGATTTTCAGACTGTGGGTCAGTTTGAACAGCTATTTTTTTTTATTTAAAAATTAAATTTGTAATGAACGAAAATAGCTTAACTTTTCACTGGACATGTAAATATTTATTTGCTCAGAATACAAAATCCTAGAGTCATGTATAAATACTAGAATAATTCCATGTAATATTAGTACATTTAATTGTAATTTTATTTACAGAGGGCTCCAAATGTTTGAACTGTATGTACATGAAAAATGAGAACGCAGGGCAGACATTTTGATTTTCTAAGTGAAAATAAGTTAACTCTGCCTTTAAAGATAATAAACTAAAATTCAGCATAAATTTAGTGCAAATTTAGTGCACAGTTTCAATTCTGTGTAATATTAAGACATGAAATTAAATGCAACTTACCTTTTTATTTCTTATTACATTTTATTATGTTTTATTACATTCTTATTACATAATTGTTATTACTCTTAGAGCATCTGTTGAGTTATCTTTATTTAGAAAAACATTTTTTTCCTTTTGTGCTCAAACTTCTTTTTATGTTTAATGTTCTGTTCTCTAGTTCTTGCTTACTAACTGAGTATGGCATCTGAGACTGTGCAGGCAGCTTACACAGCATTAATTATTCATATTGTAGTCTGCGTTTGTAAATCAGACAACAGATGTGTGTCTCGTGTTCTCTCTTTCTCCCCCGATGTGCATGCGTGTGTGTGTGTGCACGTAAGGTTTCAGACACCAGACAACCATACACTGATATTACCTTTTGTTTTTCTAAAGCACTAGAAGTCCACCACAGTTTCTTAAAGCTGAATAAATATGCATGAGCTAGACAGAATAGGTCTGTCACTCTTCAGACAAAAAAAAAAAAAATAATAATCGTAAATTTGTATAACTTGACCTGCTCCATTATTGTTTGCGTTTACAGACGTGCCACATGTTACGACCATGTCCCCACTGCAGAGAACCTTGCATACTTTCACACGTTCTGCCATGCAGTTACTTGAACAAGGTTTAGACAGATCTGGATTCGGATTAGTAACTGTACCATATCATGCCTTACCATGCTGTCCGGTGAAAAGAGCGCCTTAATCTTCTTAACTGCAACATTTTCTTTCCCAGTTGAAACACCTAAATCAGCTTAAGGATAATCCCCATGGAGCACTTGTAAAGGCTTGGTCTTTCTCTAAGAAACCTGCTTAATATTTTACAAGGGTAAAAGGTCACGTTTTACACAACACAAAATGAAACCTGCTGGAATGTCACTGTATTATGTGTGTGATATGTTTAGTCTTGGTCCAGATGAGATGGAGATTCTTCTGAACTTCATGTATGGAGCAATACTGGACCTTCCTCCAGGAACCAGTGTGAGGTACCATCAAACATCCCATTAACTTCCTACTACAGTGACATCTGCTCCAGTATAGTGCCCACAGTGTCTCTGGGACTTCATAGTAAATGCAGTTAACTTGAAGATTGAAAAAAATGTTTATATGCAGGTGCGATTGGCCACCAAAAAGCAGAGCGCATACAGACCACATGTTAGGCTTACAGTGCCCTGTCCTCTGGAGGATAAGAAATCTGAATGTTTTTTTTTTTTTACACAGTTCTAAAGAAGTCCTTCTAGACTTCTAAAGAAGTACTTCTAGACTTCCTGAGACCAGACATCTTAAGTCTAAATTGCATAAGCCTAAAAAATACTGAACCACTATGTTCCAAATATGTTACAGTATCAGTTGATGTATACGTTTGCATTACTAAAGTCATGCTTACAGAGTGCTAGAACTGTATGCTGTTTTATTTGTTTCAAAGGTTACGCCAAAGAGAGCCTTTGACAATGTTGTAAGACAACTAGACAGAAAGCAAATTTCCAGAATGCAATTTACTTACATTTATGTATGTTAAACTGAACAACACTACCTGAAGTGTTCATCAACTGGCACAAAAAAGGTTTTCATTAACTATTGATGCAGATAAAAACATAGAAATCAGTATTGGTGTCAGAGTAAAACTGATTTACTGGTACAAGTGATAGACAATATTGATGTAGTGTATTCAATCTGTCATGTAACGTTGTGTTATGTCCTGTTTGATCCTCAGTCAGGTTGTTTTAGCAGCGGACATGTTGGGTCTGGAAGGACTGAAAGATGTCGCTGAAATGGTTCTGACCAGAGACTACTGCAGATTCTTCCCAAAGGTCTTCCCAAATGTCTTCTCTGTTGCTACAGTCACTTTGCAAGTCTTTCTTGGCCTGTTTGTTTATTTGATTGTTCTATTATCTTTTTGGCATGATGGTTTACATTCATATGTATAGTGTAAATGCAGCTGTGCCCTGAAAAGATCACAGCATATACACACAGCATGTTTTTTATTCAGTGATGCTGCGCTGATTGGATGACAACCATAGTATAGTACAAACTATGCAAATAGATTTGAGCTGTACAGTGTCTGGGAGGCACCTGACACAGTTCATGTAAAATGATCCAGTTATTATAATAAGACAGACTGCAGATTGTGAGATCTGACTTTGCAATGTGTCTGCTGGTGAGTTAGATATGCACAGAGGCAAATTTGTCACTTATTAAAATTCAGACTTTTTGTAGGTTGTATTTGAAAACTCATTTCTTGGCTCCCTAAATTAATCTGTCTTCGTTAATTTAATCTTCCGCAGATTCATCTGTATTTAACCCTCCTAATCCCTAATGGTATATATACCATGAAAACCTCTTATATTTATGTACTTCTGAACAGATTCAGTACATACTACATATGCGTTTTTACACAGAAGAGCAGATATTTTATTATGATTTGAATTAGAGGAAAAGTTGTTGCTATGCTTTTGTCATTTCTTGACATTGAAACAAATGGTAGATGTTGGAAGTGTTCACATAATATAAGTGAACTGTAAATTTAATTAATTACCATGCTCACTTGTCTTTTGACAGAGAATGCTCACCTGTTTTGGCCACCGCTTTTGGAGGTGTGGCAGCCCAACTACCCCCAAACCACGCCCCCCAATTTTAATTATGTAGTCATGCAAAAGATTTAATGTAATGGGATATTGCTAAGGGTTTAAGCCAGGATCCTTGGCTTTATTGGCTTTATATGAGTTCTATGTCGACTGATGAGGATTGCACTGACTGGTGACTGTCAGTATGCCAGTTTTGGTTAAAACCAAAAACTGTACTGTCATATGAATTTAATTAGTTGGAAAATGCATTCTGGACAGTGATTCAGCTCCTCCACATTTTGCTGTCTCACTGCCAAAAAATTGTGCCTGTATTCCCTGAGGTTATGATGACAGATTCAGTTTAGTGCACCTGGTGCAGGAAAAAACTTGAAGTGAACCAAACTGTAAAGTCCTGCCATGTCTTCTGCTCGTTAGCTTGTCTCCTGGAGGGCCCTCTGTCTAACTGCAGTGTGTTCTCTCTCTGAGTCTTTGACAAGCACTGCAGTGCGGTGTCCCTCCTGCAGACGGATGTTGCACGACCCAGATAGGAGTACACTGTGAAGCTAAAGGCATTGTCTAGAAAGGATAAATTCTTTTCTCTGTACTAATTAATGTAACTCCATCATTGGTGGTCCACTCCTAGGCTTTGTCTTTGTTCCCTATAACAAAGGGAATTCCCCCACCCCTGAGTATTTGGGTTGTGTGTTCACTTTGGTCATACAAAAATGGATCAGTATAATAAGAGCATCTATATATTCTGCATTTATAGTGCTACTGGATTTTCTTTTGCTGTGTAAAGGAAGCTCTTTGGTGTCTTTATAGTAGGGTGCATTGTATTGTGATGTACTTCTGAATTTAAAGGAACCGATGTGGTTCCATCGAACACTGTAAACCTCCTCCACTGATTAGAGTAGGTGTTTCCACACCTAGACTTTTTGCTTTTGCTGTGTTTGAATGCAGGCTGACACATACCACAGGTTCATGCTAATTTCAACCTGTTCTGCCCCTCAGGATTTGCTGGAGCAGACTGTTAAATGAAAGATGTGTGAAGACTGACAAAAGCGTGAGTTTAACAGGTCACAGTTTTGACACGTCTTCTTTCTGCTTTTTACTGCAGCCTGTTGAAGGTGTTCAGAGGAGCATACTTGAGTGCCTTGCCATCAGCCATTCCATCGGCCTCCAGAACCTCTATAGCGCCTGTGTCGGGTAAGTCTGTCTGGAAGGACATCAGCAATCAATTTTGGACTGTCCCAACTATGTTGCCAAGTCAAGTTATAAGCTGAGTGTTGAATAATGTGTCAGATGACTAATTACATTTATTTATGTATTTGTTTATTTGTTTGTTTAGGTTTTATAACTGAATTGTATATTGTATATGCGTCTGTGTTTCCCAAGGAACTGTTTGTTACAACACAAGATTGCCTCCTTCTATTATACCTAATAGCAGGCTTGTGATTGGTTATTTTGCATGTCAGTAATTTTTCACTTTCCTGCAGTAGTAGGCGGTTCTTAGCCACATTAAGTACCAAGAGGTATCAGACTCTCGCTGGTTAGAGACAATTTTACGAGTGATTGGATGGAGGAAAGGCAATTATTATGCACTTTAGTACTCAGCAGCTTGATTTTACACACTTATTAGCAGTGGGTGTGACTAAAACAGCTAAATGCAATAATTAGGAAGCTTGTCCACAAACTTTAGGCCATACAGTGTAACTATGTGTTTCTTGTGGGCAAATAGAATGGAGTTTCTAATGTATAGAGCACAGCAGCTGTCACAACCTGTTTTTCAGATGTGTGATGTAGCTTATTTACAATATTCAGTCACTGTATAGATGAGTAGAGTCCATTACTGTTAAAAAAAAGCCTCTCATTAGATAAGAGTAATACAATTAGGTAATAAGAAAATAAGAAATTGTTTAACATATTAATTATTTATTATAATTCACAGAATATTGTTTTTGATACCCATTTAACTTGAACTGAAGCATTGATGAAGGAGCAGAAAGATTTCCTCTTGCTGTAAATGCACTTAACTGTATGGGTCTATATGTGAGGCCACACTTCAGGTCTTCAATCCTGTACTCACATACTGGTTCAGTAGCAGTTACCAAATAATTCTTTGCTTGATAAATAATAATAAGATGTTACATTTGTTTTATAACTGAATATTCAAGGGGGCAAACACAAGTTTTCATGAAACTAAACTGTAGGTAGGATTTGCTTGTTTTGTGTCTTAGGTCATACATCCATTTCCTTCTGTCCTGCAGTATTTTAGACAAGAAGTGTTTTAGTGCTGGGAAACTGCTAATATCTCTAGCGCAACGGAGACACCAGTAGACCTCTTCTACTACGGTTCTGCTGGGATAATGGTATAACAATAATGTAACATTCTTATTTTTGAGATCAGCAAGCCAAAAGTAGGTTACTATATATCAGCTGTCCAAATGTTGTTGAATGGTTTGACCCTAATCAAATTAAATATGATAAATTCATGCTTCAGGCAGTGTACAAGAAAACAACACTGACCTAAATAGCATCTTATTGACTAGTATCTTATGGAAGCAAAATAGTTACATTATTTGCATATAAGAAGTGGTCACTGTTTGTCATTTGGATGCAATTTAAATGAAGAGAAATAACTGTAATGCACTACTAAATAACAAAGCTTGGGAGCTGTGAGGCAGGAGTGTCTGTTCTCCACAATGTAGTGTCACAGTTTTGCATTACCCTATCACATGAGTCAATAATGTCACTTAAACTAAAGGTGATGTATGATCTTCATTTCTATCAGTGTTCTGGGGCCACTGTGTACCTGATGACTTTGTATTTGTAGATACAGATTTTGTTGATCTCGATTTTGGGGATTTTAGCATTTTAGTTTAGCTAATCTGTATTGTGCTGCTGTTGAATTCTGTTACTCTTTGCTCTGCCGCAGCTCAGAGAAGCATGAGAAAGTAGGTCGAGTTTTTCCCAGCGCCTTAGATGTGTGTGAGATGTTTTCATGCTGCCTCTGCTCTGGGTAGGAGTGCAAAATGAGTCATGCTTAAAAAGCTGCAGCATTTAAAAATCATGCTCATAGCATAGAGACGCTCTTTGAAATATCCAGATATCAAGTGCACTGTCTTGCACTCCAGGCATCGCCGTGATTCCCAATGATGGGGAGAACCTTGAGTTATCTGTCTCTGTTTTCTAATTCTAGAGTGTACCACTTTTGCAGCTTGTATTGCTCATTATGAGCCTCTCATTTCAACATGCACAGCCGTCAAATCACTTTTAGCAGACTGGATTAAATAAAGTACTCATTTTTAATACCGCTTTTGTTGAGAACAGACCCTCCCTCCTCTAAAAATATCATAGACGAAAAGCACATATCTAAAGCACATTAATGTATATAAATTAGAATATTACAACATAGCTAGAACATTGTAATACACTCATCATCAGAAAAAAATAGTTGCACCCAGAAGGAAGTGTCGGATTGCAATGCTATTCCGACAGAAGATAAAAGTAACCAGGAACAATAAATGATGATAAATTTAGACTGATATGGGCAATATTTGAGCTACACGGTGACACAGTAGTGTCGTTCAGTATGGCGTTGGGCCGCCATGTTTGCTAATGCAACATGCCAGACGTCTCAGCATGGATTTGAAGATATAACTAATAATATCTTGTAATAATCCATCCCATGCAGCTTGAATATTCTCACACAGTTCCTGCAGATTTTGCGGTAGGGGTGGAGGTGGAGTTTTACCAGGTCTGCTAGACGTGTGGCTCGTGACAACAAACCGTTCATCTTGGTGCTGACCACGGTGCCTCCACACATGGATCTGTTGATTGGTTCCACAAAGACAAAAGTGGGACCTGTCACTGAAGATGACTCCATGACAGTCTGGCACGACACTATTGCAATCTTTGGCGACATAGACTTGGTCTTGAGGGCAGTCGTTGTAACGGTCTGCATGCCTGTAGTCCTGCGCTGTGCAGCCGTCTGTCAGTGGTGCTGACACCAACAGTATGACTCATGGAGGGCATCAGTGCTCACTGAATGTCTGTAATCAAGGCCGTTGGGTCAGTCAGGTACAGGGATGAGGCCTATCCTTGCTTACGTCACATGCATGGCCGAGCTTGAAACTTGAATCATTTGCATGTCTCACAATGTCAAACCTACCCACCAAGTTTCATTCCTGTCGGTTAATTCCTTCTGGGTGCAACTATTTGTGCAACTATTTTTTTGATGACGAATGTAAAACAATGTATAATTTTGAAGTCTCTAAGAAACGGGAAATAAAACACTAATAGAACTTAAGGGTATGTGTTAGGTACTTTGCTGATTTGGGAAAAAAAAATACTGAATGACCCCACTGTATTGTTTCCAACTTTTATTATGAATTTAGTGAATTGTTACTAACGCTAACACAGTGGAAGGACTGATGACACACACAGTATGCTCAGAAACACTTATGACATAGTGATATCCATATCATATCATCATGTCAGCCACCCCTGTTCTGCAGAAGCAGTAAATGCAGTAATTCAAAAAAGTAAATTAAGATGATTTTAAAGAAATTCAAGTTGTTGTTCTTGTTGTTGCTTCATTTGTTTGACCTTCATTGCAATCTCTTCTCAGATGGGTTGCTGAGCATTTTGTGAAGTGCTGGTCAGAGAGGAGCTTTGCTGTCCTTCCCCAGGAACTGCAGAGAGACTGCCTCAACACTGTCATCAAAAACATGGTGCGTTACTAACATATACACAGGTGCATACACAAGGCCGAGAGTCACCACCCTCCTTGTCCATATTTTTCCCCGCAGGGCAGGAAGTCATTAATAGCCAAAGCTGTGCCCTGCTGCAGCTGGTTTGGGACTGGACCTTGAGCATGGAGTAATTAGGGGCTCTAATTGAATTTATATGCCTCCCTGCAGCTGGAAACAGATAGCTTGTGAGCTCTTCAGGCACATTCTGGCTATTCTCTTTTGCGCTCTCTCTCTCTCGCGCTCTCTCTCTCGCACTCTCTCTCTCGCACTCTCTCTCTCGCGCTCCCTCTCTGTCTCTCCCGCTCTCTCTCCCTCCCTCTCTCCCCCCCTCTCTCTTGCTCTTTTTCCTCTCTCACTCTTGCTCTCTCTTGCTCTCTGTCTCGCTCTCTCTCGCTCTCTCTCTCGCTCTCTCTCGCTCTCTCTCTCGCTCTCTCTCTCGCTCTCTCTCTCGCTCTCTCTCTCGCTCTCCCTCTCTCAGTCTTTCATGGCTGTACTTCCGAGCTCATAACCCTGAGTGATTAAAAGGTTGGAGGGATGGCCAGCTATGATGTAAATATTGGTAAATTGAATTACTCCAGGAAATGTTCAGTCATTAAATGACATGACTGAATGTGTAGACACTTTATTATTCCATCCGTTACACACAGTGTTGATTCATTTAAAGGGCCAATAGCCCAACTTTTTCTTGTATTTTATTGTTTGGGATTAAGTACCAGAAACATCCCGGACCCCTAACCTCTCTTTTTACAACCTCTCTTTATCCCTTAGAATTAAACAGGAGGTTTTTGTTACTGTGCCGTCAAGACTGATATGTGTGAATGACTCGTATTGTGCTTCATCCTATAAGCAGTCCAGTGTAAGACATGAGACTAAGACAACTTATAACTTCAGTGTAAACGATTGGGGCTAAACTGCTATAGGCTGGATAGATAGATAAATGTAAATTACTGTGACCCAAATAAAAGAGAATAAAAGGCTGTTTTTTAGATTGTACTTTCCTTTTATGGGATAGGAAATTAGTAGCATGTTTTGAAACTTTATTCATGTTTACATACTATATCAACTTCTTTTTAAAGAAGACAAATTGAAATGCTTTACACTTTAATGTTATTAATGTAGCGCTAAAAGCATTCTAAGTAGTATAGCTGTAACATTTCAACAGGAATGGACAGTCCCTTAACAATCCATATGTGTGGCCTGGTTGTAATACCTTGTGTTGTCTTATTGCAGGTAATGATTCATCTGTGAGTGTGTTTTTGAAAAGAACATAAATGTCCACTACAATGGGTGCATTTAGCATCCCAGGGGTCCTACACATCTATGCATTGTGGATGTGTGTAACACGCGTGGTCCTCTTTTGCAGACAGTGCAGAGTGTGGTGTCTATACTGTGCGACAGTGAGCAACTGATTGGCAGTCTGCCAGAAGTCAAGTGGGCAAAGCAGGTTCAGAGTCTGGCCAACGAGCTTCAGGAGCAGTGTTTAAAGAACATCGTCTCACACCTGCCCAGAGTTATACACACAGCTGCCTTCCACAGCCTCCGCAGGGTAACGTGCACACACAGACGAGAGATGAATTTGAATTTTTGATGATTAGAATAGTCATGAAAGTTGAAGATGATACAAATTTGCATCTCTGCAATGTCACATATAAGAATAATAAGATAGGGCTGCAAATGTTTTCATAATTAATTAGTTGGTTCAGTGTGACTTTACATTATTATGACATTATGATTAATTAGTTGAGGAACACAAATGTAGAGATCTTAGTTAGGAAGTTTCATTGAACAAATTAAAAATACAAGATGTATTCCTCCTTCAATAAAACACCTACCATGTCATCTTATTTTATCAAAAGGGCTATAATCAGTGGCAAACCAGCCAGACAGTCCTTTTTATTCACACTTACTACCTCCATGTGACATGAATGACGCAGCAGTGGCTGATACAGCTCGCACATGACAGCCTTTCATACACAGCTTTTGTGCTGCAGAGCTGTTCAGTGGACCTATGTACTGTAAATTCTCACCAGTCACAACAGTGTTCTACAGACATTACACAGAGTCATTCTCGTGCTGTCTGTTCTTCTGCACAAATGTTAAAGAAGAGAATCTTTTTAGAAACATGTGTGTTTGTTTACCATCTGCGGTTTTCTGGCCTACAATTGGGCCATCACTTCAAGCCTATACGTTCCGAAAAAAGCCTGTGTAGTGCAGAATGTTTGGCTAGCTTTTCATTTACCAAAAGCCATAAATCACATAATTAGAAACGGACAAGGAGCAGAGCGGGTACTCTGATGTGTGAGCGAGGTGTGAACATGAAGCGGAAAATAGAAAACATGGAGTGGAACTAAAGTGGAGTGATTACAGAAACACTTTGAGCGAGAAGCAAAAATGTCTTCACTCTACTCACGTGCTGTGGTAATTAATAAGCAATGTAATCCATTTGCCAGAAGTGATTAGTAATTTGTAATTGATTGTTTTTTTTGTTTATACTCCAACTTTTAAGGTTTAAAAAAAAATCTCTGTCTGCATGTGAAAGGGAGGTTAAAATGAGGTAGTATGTGTGCATTAGCCTACATCAACCCCTGATAACCATGAAATACATTTTATCTATGTAGTTTAGTTAAAATGCAGCACATCCTCTCAGCCAACACTGCTTAAACTGAATTAGCTGAAAAACAGACAGTGATGCCCTTTTTTATCTTTGATTGCAGTGTTTTTTATAGTTCTTTATTTCTGGGTTCACCAGTAGTCTTTGTCTCTAATTCTTTGTGTAAATTATATGATTCAAATGGGAAGCGTGAATGTCATCATTAGTTGGCTTGATAACATGATTCATTGCCAGCTTTATTTTTTTATCATTAGTAATGTTGATTAGTTGTTGTAGACTTAGAAGTTTGAACTCCACCAAAACTCCCCGAAGTTTTGAACTTGTACTCCACCTTTTAGCTAAGAAGTATGAGATGAAATATGATGTTACCAGACTAATAAAGACAGCAGACAGACACCATCATTCAAATTTCAAAGCATGTCACTTACTCTGGATTTGTGGTCTGGGACTGGGGTTAATATAGTGGAGCAGCTGATAGACGCTGAGTGGCATCATTGTCTCTGGTGGTGTCTGACAAGTGTACAGTAGCTAATGGTAGACAAACTAAAATTTCAAATTTGGTTAAAATGCCCATCCCTAACACAGACATGCTTTGCACACACATTGTCTTTAGATGTGTTTGTAACAGTGCTGTGATTGGTCATCTCAGAGAGAGGAGTTCACGCGTGATCCTACGCTGCTAAGGAAGGTCTGTGTGGCTGTGCGGGAAGGCATTACTGTGGAGAACTGCTGCGAACTTTTCACCGCTGTGGACCAGCTGAGCGGCCATTCAGACCCCGAACTACTAATAGCAGAATCAGCCTATCAGGAGCAAGAAGTGGAGGTAAACAAATGAAACAGTGCATCAGATGAAAGCATGAAAATAGTATTCCACTACAACTAAAGCTAATCTCGTTAGAATCTCACTTAAGCCTGCTCCATTCTCTCTTCAGCCACTTTGCTGCTCTGTTCTGCTTCACAAACTTGCATTTCCATTTTTTACAGCATTTGTACAATACAATGAAACATGTTTTTCTTTTCTTTGCAGAGTTGATATTTCAGAGATGCAAGGTTTTGTTGCAGCAGAGGTGTTATAATAAATTTTCCACAAAACAAATATAGTAGTATTGATGGAGGTATCATGTGAATTATTGCAATTATGAAACCTGCTGAATGAAATCTTTACGTTTGTTAGATGTTGAGGATTCTGAAAATAGTAGTTACAGTGGACAGTAGTTACTGGAACAGCCATGTCTGTGTGAAATGTACAAGTGTCTTCATTGTATGTGTGTGTGTGTGTGTGTGTGTGATTACACGTGGCAGCAGAGTGCATGCCTCTTTAAACCTGGGATTAAAGCTGTGCTATAATGTCCCTGACCGGGTGGATTACTGCAAAGTGACACTACAAATAGAAAAGGCCACAGTAAACAACCCCAACCACACCAGCTCTGTTCTACCTCTATTTATTGATTTATTTATTTATTTATTTTAGCTCTATATATCTACCTATGTCTGTCTGTCTGTCTTTTTCCTTATATTTTGCATTTTCTCTATTCCTTTTTTTAGGTTCTCTCCGTTTCAATACCTGTATACGTCTTTATATATATCTTTTTGTCTGTTTTTCCTTTTCTCCACTTGATATCGCTCTCGCGCTCTCTCTCTGTCTCTCTCTGTCTCTCTCTCGCTCTCTCACTCTCTCTCTCTCTCGCTCTCGCACTCTCTCTCTCTCGCTCTCGCACGCGCTCTCGCGCTCTCTCTCTCTCTCTCTCTCTAATCATGTCTCTGGGGAAGCGGCTGGCTGGATTAGCCTGGAGAGGATCTGGGTGTGGCCGACAGCAGTCTGAGTGTGTTGTGGCCAGAGAATGAAAAGGGGGGAAAAACATGAATCAGAGAGAGAGAGAGAGTCAGTGGGAAAGAGTTAGTCATTTTGGTAGGACCACCAGCTGGTGACATCATCGTCGTCATCATCACTGCAGCTCGGGGGGTTTCTGGGAGGGGAGCCGGGGTGGGTTGCCATGGAGACTGGCTCTCAAGCAGCTGTGTCTTTACTCCTTTTTTTTCATGCTGTTGTTTCCCCCTCCCTCCTTCTACTTCCCTCCCTCCCTCCCTTTCTGGCTGTGGTTCAGCCGTTCAGACGTGAGGTGTGTTTGCTGCGCACTCGACTGTGGACCTTTCTGCTTCAGTCCTTCTTTGCGGTGCGGCACACGCGAGGATGGGACACACTGCCGCCGAGACACCGAGAACAGATACTAGCAGGTAAAAAGAAGAGAGCGATGAAAAGAGAAATATGTACACTTAACTGTATGTTGTCACTTGTATCTGATAGCTTGATACAAGAGAAGCAAAAAATATTTCTGTCTATCCACTTGCCAAGAAAATGTTCAGACATTGTTTTTTTTTAAAAATGGTTTTAAAAATGTATTCGTCTCGTGTGTTTTTTGTATGACAGTATGTGTAAGTATGCTAAAAATGGATAAAAACCATTACACCTTTTGCTCTTTTGCTCAGAGTCAAAAGCCTGACTGCAGTGGGGAGGGGGTGAGCGTGTGGTGCAGGACTGGAGCACTGTCTCTGTATCAGTAATGGTTTAGTGTAGCAGACACAGTTGGATAAATAGCATAGCTTTCTGATGGTTATTGCCGGTCCATTTGCTGAGCTACATATCCATTGTGTGCATGTGTATGTGCAAAGCACTCCCTCATTTTCATCCTAATATGTGGCTGTAGTGGTCTGCTGAAGTACAACATTTAAACTGGAATGTGTGAGCTCAGTAGTGTTGATGGCTTTGAAAAAGGTGGTTGTAGGAGGTTTAAATTCACGTTGTTTATTATTAGACACTATAGCAAAAGAATAATGCTCCTTGTGTTTTCCCTGGTGATTTGCATTTGGATACACAGGGGGCATGAATTATGCATTTGTCAAGAGTGTTTTGGTGCATTCTGACAGGTTTGATTTGTGCATTCCACCCCCATTAATGTATAGCTTACAGTATGGCACACGCATAATTGCTTGCAAATATATCTTGACATGGAATCATAAATGCATGTACACATACGTAGCAGGCAGAATTCCTTAAAAGAGAAGGCAACTGGCTGTGGTCTTTGGCGATTTGTAAAGTTTTTTTTTTTTAAACTGAGCGTCTTTATGAGGAAAGAGGCTATGGATTGTTAATTTTCACCTCCACTTTTATCTTAATGAGGAAAATTATGTGTGTGTGTCTGTGGTTTTTGATGGCTTATGTTCAATATGCAACAGTTTGTCAACATGACTCTCAGTGTGACTGTATATCAGTGAATGTTTTTAAGGGCACATATCATAAAGGATGAAATTTTATTCATCTCGTACAAATGCAGTTTGTATATGTAAACTAAACTGCAAAAACAGCCTGTTTTGAATTCACTGTTTTTGTGATTTTATAATAATATATACATATCACCTTTAGTCTGCAGCAGTTTAGTCCCGCCTATTCATGTTAAAGTTATAAGGAGTGTTTAAATTTGGACTGCTTGTTGAGTCATAATGCAGAGCACTAAGCATTTACATATATTGGAGTTGAAGGCACGGTAAAAGAAGGCTGTTTAACTCTAAGGAATCAAGAGAAGTTGGAAAATTATCCTGTAAAACTGAATTGTTTTTGATGTATAAAATCAAATAAACATAATTAGTGGGCGTCAGGTGGAAAATAAAATACAAGAAACGTGTGGAAAAGGGGCTATTTAATATTGCGTAGTTGCTGTTGTAGATAAATCTCCTAAATCTCTGTAACATTAACTTTGCTAAAACCTTAACCTTACTGTACAATCTCTTCCAGAAGTATTGGAATAGCATTTATTTTACGTGCTCCGTTCCCTCTTCTCTCATACTGAAGATATTTAGATTTGAGATCAAAAGATGAATATCAGATGTAAGATCAGAATTAAATTTCCTTTTATTTCCAGACATTTGTCTAGATATGTTATTACATGGTGCCTTTGGTGGTAGACCTTGCTGCCATGCAAGTTATACCCATGACACCGCCTCCACCATGCTGGCCTCTCTTTTTTTGGCTTCGAAAAGGCTTGCTGTTCTCCCACAGACAACTCTCCGGTCTTTGTTTCATTCCAGGCTTCAAATGAAGAGTAGACATTCAGATCTGTTAATAGATCTGAACGATATTTTAAATATAATCAATCAGGGCCCATGTCACCTGAGGAACTAGACACATTAACAGTGCAATAATACAGAAACAATATTTTTGCTCAATTCTGATCATCTTATCATCTTTTAATCTCAAATGTCTTCAGTGTATGACAAAAACAAAATAATTGGCCTTGTGGATAGTTAAAAAGAATAAAAGATGAACTAATCAACAGGCATTAAGTTCAAGAAACATTATTTTCAAACCAAGATTAACCAAGATTATTGACATTTTTGTTTTGTGCAATTGTACAGTGGAAAAAGGAAAGGAACACCATAAAGTTTGGTGTGCCCAAGAGATCTGAGCTCTCAGATAAATCTTACCAAAGTCTTAAACCTTAAATAGCTTGTTAGGGCTATGGCTTGTTCACAGTCATCGTTAAGAAAGGCCACACAATGCAAGTTTTATAAATACTCTAATTTCGATAACCTTGTCCAAACAGCAGCCATGGGCTCCCCTGAGCAGCTTATTCATGCCCACAAATAATTTATGCCTACAAAGCATGAGAAGGTTATAAGGAAACGGCAAAGCGTTTTTATGCATTCGTTTCTTCAGTTCGTAATGTAATTAAGAAATGGTAGTTAACAGTAGAGGTCTGCGTGGAGTGGATTTTTGTTTTTTTAGAGCCTACTTCCCACTACAGTTTGTCCCACTACTACAACCAAAAATGTCCTGCTTCCGACCACAGTCCTTTGCAAGGGTAAATAACATCCAGTATTTCATATACTCTATTCACAAATAAATCATTTTATTCTGAAGTAATCACTGTAAATGATTGCCGTATGTCAGTTTTGTCTTTAGTCAGATTTATTGTGGTGTATTGGACCTTTAAGAGCACTTTGCAAGTGATGAGACTGACTAACTGTCTAAAGGCTATCAGTTGTTCATGTGATTGGTTGCTTTGCAGCTATTTCGAATGTTTATTTACTTTCTTATTGATGATTATGCTGTTTTCCTCTTATGTTGATTGTACGTACTGATTACTGAGTGATTGTTATAATTTTATATAGACTTGTTATTTATTTCCATGATATTTCTTGATGTATATAATGTCCTGCTCGCAAATGCACTGAATTGGTTAACTGCCTGCTTTTAGCCATTGAAATTTAGTCCTCTGCTGTAAAAACAGGGATGGTGGAGGTCTGGAAGACCAAACAAACTTGGCGACAGAAATGCTTGTACAATTGATCTAACGGCAAATCACAACCCCTGTTTGACTGCAAAAGACAGGAAAATTAGCAGACTCTGGAGTGGTGGTGCACTGTCCTTCTGTGCAGCAACACCTGCACAAATATGACCTTGATGGAAGATGCGTCAGAAGAAAACTGTTCCTCCTGCATCCTCTCCACAAAATACAGCATCAGAAGTTTACAAAAGAAGATGTAAACTACTTTCATGCATATTTGCTTGAAAACTACTTTCATGCTTTGGGCTTGTGTTGCAGGCAGTGGCACAAGGACCATTTTACTGGTAGAGTGAAGAAAGGACACAATTAATTACCAGCAAATTCTACAAGCAAACATCGCACCATCTCTGAAATAGCTGGAGATGAAAGGGAGAATGGTATCTACCGCAGGATAATGTTCCTAAGCATACATAAATCCATGATGGACTACCCCAAAAGACACAAGCTGAAGGTTTTGCCATGTTCCTAGTCCCCTGTCCCCATTCAAAATCTGTGGATAAACCTCAGAGAAGAATGGGTGAAAATTGCCCAAACACTAATTAAAAGACTCTTAGCTGGCTAGAAAAAGCATTTACATGCTGTGGTGCCTGCAGAAGGGGGAGTTACTAAGTACTGACCATGCAGGGTACCCAAAGTTTCAGGTCCTTTGTTGGTTTTATTTTGTTTATGCCTTTTAGAAATCACTTGACAGTTGGAATGCATGCCACTATACTTTTAGAGGAGTATGTGGATGTAAGTTCGGAGCATTTCTTTTGGCCAGCTCATCCTGAAATATTTACACACTGTAAAAGGAGCTGACATATATTTTTTAACTTCCAAGTTTTTTTAAGTTTTAGTTTAAGTTGTTTTTATATAAATGATCATGAGAATTTGAGACGGCATTGGCATTGTGTCATAATGTTGTTGTTGTTGTTGTTGTTGTTGTTGTTATTATTGTTATTATTATTCTTAGTAGTAGTAGTAGTAGTAATAGTAGTAGTAACAATATATGTGTTCTGCTTCCCCACCCACTCCCCCCCCAAAAACAGCTACTCTTGATACTGGTGACTGCAGAAGACTCAGTAAAAAGCCTGTCCTCAGCAGCTCTCAGGTAATTTGTCATTTTGCTTTTATCTGCAGTGCCACTGAAAGTCTTTTGTTACTGTCATAATGAGAGTGCTTCATCTTTAACATAAATAATGATGGAGCGTAACTAGAGCATGCAAGCTATCAGTAAATTACTGACACTCTAATCCACCCATTATCAGACAGGCGCCATGTCATGGCATCCATGATGTGACTAGTGACTGTATGCAGCTGCTCAGAGGACTGATCTCTATCTGAGAAACTGGCAAACAACCTGAAGCTTTTTTAAATGAGCCTAAATGTCTTTTAAATTAATAGATTAATTTAAGAATCAAAGTCAGCAAAGTGGTCATGTCTGTTAGTTTAGTGCTGGGGCTGTGATGCTGCATGCATCAAAATAAATACCATTAGTAAAAAGAGGCTATATCAAGCAAACTCATGACCACAAAGTAACAACAAATATCAGATGTTACTTTTTATCGTGCTTTAGGTTGTGATCAGTGTTCCCCTACGATTTATCTAAAGTAGGTTGCATAACCCCACCCAGTATCCTGAAAAGACGTTGTTTGGATGGCAGCGTGTGTTGCTCCAAAACCTGTATATATCATTCATCATTAATGTTCCTTCACAGATGTGTAAGCCTCCCATGCCATGTATACTACTGCTCCTCATACCATCATGTATGCTGGCTTTTAAACTGTGTGCTGATACTGCTTTTTGGCCTTGTTCCCTACATATCAAGATTTCTCCATCTTCTGAATTTTTTAAATTATCTCATGTACCGTAGATGATGAAACGCTCTTTGCTTTTTTATGTTGAGAAATGTTATTCTTGAATTGCTGCACTATTTGCCTGCAGTCTTTCTCAGATAGGTGAACCTCTCCTCATCTTTACTACTGAAATACTCTGCCTGGAATGCTCTTATGTACCCAGTCATGTTATTGACCTGTTGCCAGTTAACCTAATTAGTTGTATTATGTTCCACCTGTGGTTTTTAAGCATTAGAACAGTGTTTGTTGCCCCTGTTCCTGTTGCTGGCATTAAATTTAAATAGGCATATATTTTACTAAAACCAATGCCATTTCTCAGGTTCAGCATTTCTTGCTCTCTTTGTAATATGTTCAATTAAGCAATAATACAAGAGCAGGAATGCTCAAGTGTGTTATTGCATTTATACCACAGTTTCGTCACAGTTACCATTTATTGTTGGATTTTAAGATAAAGATGACAGAAAAAACACATTTTAACAACATACTGTGAGGTAAAATGGTTTGATTTTATCAGCCTCCCTATGCTAAACAACATGATTCATAATTCAGTTTATAATTTCCCATCATTAGGATGATAAGCGACAGGCAAAACATTAAATCGATGTTACAGGTTATATTAATCCCATGGCTACACACACAGTTAAAGCTTTCTTTTATGTGAAACTGAACTTTGTTTCATATTCACCTGCTCTGTATTCAAATCATCTATCCTACCTTAAATGGAGCAGCAGACATGCTTCCTGGATTTGCGATAAGAAGGAAAACTGTATGCATTTTCCCACCAAACTAGGCATCAGAAGGTCTGATGATAAGACTGGGTGAGCTTGTTACTGGGCCTGGGCTCAGTCAGGAGATCCAAAGGAAGACAGCCTTTGCCTCTGACGCACAAATCCCTCACTAGCCCCTTGAGTTGTGTTGTCACAGCAACCTGGTCGAAGCTGACAGGAAGTTGTTTGAAGGCCATGGAGCTGTGTGTCTTTGATACAAAAACCCTGTGTGTTCACTTAAATCAGTATAAAGATGAGTGCAAAGACCTTGGGCTAGTGGGATCTACAGTGTGATTAAAATGAAGTGTTTGGGCTCAGTTATTCTGTCTTGTGTTTGATGACACATTTGATTCAATTTACATTTTAATTTATTCATTTACCAGATGTCCTTTTCATAACATTGGAAGCCAAATTGACACAATGTACCCAAAAATTCATACTGCAGTTACTGGATGGATTAATATCCTAAAAAATAAGGGCCCTGTCAAAAACTTGGTCCAAGTAAGAGGATGGACAAAAAAATGTAATGGTTTTTGTTGCCTTATTTCCTTTCTGTTTGTTGTCCTATCTTTCCAGCAGAAGCTTGGAAAATGTCCTTCAGGCTCGTCATCACCGTGTGACAGTCCTCCGACTTTTCGGCCCCTGAAAGCCCCCAGGGGTCCGCGTCCAGCTTCTGGAAACTCACTACCGAGTGCCATGAAATCTGACAATCTGACAACGCATACGACGGCTGCAGCCACAAAAACCAAACCTGGCACCAATAATAAGACTGATAAGGCCCAGCTGGTCAGCGGCACAGCTAAAAAGAAAACCCCCTCTGCCGCTAAACCTGTGCTGAATGGTGGCAGTGGCCCGGCACCACGGAGGGAGAATTCAGCTGCTAATGGTCCCCGGGGGTCACCCACCAGCAAAATGGCCCAGGAAAAGAGGACGACAACAGGAGCCAGGCCCAAGTCTTCCACCGCTGGGCATATTGGAGCAGTAGGACAGGTCACAGCAGGGAAAACACACAAAGCTGCCACATCAGGGAAGGACTCCACTCAGGGCTCTGCTTCAGACAGCCCAGGGAACGCCCACTGCACCCAAACCACATCCTCCACATCAGGCAGCGCATCACCAGAAAGCAGCATGAGTAGCCCACACAACAACATCCATGCTGCTTCTGCAGGTAAGATCACAAACAGCTCCACAAAAAACATTTGAAAGTAATGTAGGGTAGACTATGAATGCCAAGTGTTCCAGGAGAAATTGATAATTGAACTAAAAAGCGCTATTTTACTTCAGATATCTGTTTCTCTAGTACTGCAACTCACTAAGCATCTCATTTATGCTGTTTCTTTTGACTTCTAAAAGCACTTGGTCCTTTCACAAACACAAGTTCACAAGTCCTTTATAGTGCAAAAAGTCTCTGACAAAAGATAAAAAAACACTCTCTGTAATATCTTATATATCTCTGGATATCTTTTCAAATAAATAAGGCCATGGCGCAAGTTATTGCCTTAGAATGAGCAGAACTGTTAGCCGATGGGCCATGCGTTTACTCACCAGCCTTCTTGCTAAGGGTACCACTGGGGCTAGCCAGAGCTGAGTCTAAGAGGGAGCGAGAATCATGCGCCTCCAATCTTAAACCATTTTGGGGTGTGTGTCTGTGTGCGTGCATGCTTTATAGCAGCAACATATGTCTTCTTGAATAGTCATCCTGACATGCCTCTTACCTGCACAAGCAGTCAAGAGGCTTGACAAGAATTTGTCACTGACAGCAGTGATAAGAGGAGAAACTATCAGTCATGTTTCTAAATAACAAAGGCATATGATCTTTGCTAATAGTTCTACATTGTTAACTCAGATTACACTGATGCAAAGAAATAATGCATCCCTTGTTTATCAATCTAGGTAATTGCGTCATGAATATTTATGCTGGTGCACTGATGTGAATTGGTGAACCTTACCATTCCTAAAATTTACTGTACAGTGTCTCATTTTTATAGCTACATAACTTGCATATCATCAATGTTCTAACAAAAACTAACCATACATTATAGGGGAACCAATCCCATCATTAAATTTCATAGAAATTACATATTTATTTTTATTCCATTTTTAATGGTTAGTTTTCCAAGAAATATTTACTATTTGAATGGCACCTGGCACCAAATAATTGAACAAAATTGTGTTATAAAGTTAAAAGTAGTTACCAATTAGTTCATAGTAGTCACATGATTACAAGTCTTAAGATGTACAGTATAACAGAATAATACGCCTGCTGTTCAAAGGGTTATCCCACCCTGTCATCCATCTTGTCCCAGCATTTAAAGCAACCATGCACCCAAAAGTCTAATTTGCATAATTTTCCCCTCTTCCCCCAAAAGTAAAAAATCAGCCATTACATCTTGTCTCCAAAGTTTACTTCTTTATCTTTGGACTGGTGCTACATAGCCTCTGCTACTGCTGTGTGATGTATTTTTGTCTATTTTTATAAATAATTACGCCATATGGTGTCAGAAGCCACCATGTACATTTCTTTCCCACAATTATTGCATTAAATGTTAGCCGAGTGACCGCTTTTTTCCTATGCCAAGCACCTCTGGCAGGGAACTGTGTGCAGCAGAGGCGAGGAAAGATGCCAGATTCAGTAAAGCAGAGGCAGGCGGGCTAAGCTGGGATGCTTTTGTTAGTGATGAAAGATTGAAAGTTTGGCCCACGGAGGCTGGAAACTGAAAGAGCTGAGCAGAACAGCAGATGGAGTATGGCATGCTGGAGTTTAAAGGCTTTGTTTGTGTGTGTTTGTGTTTGTGTTTCTGTGTGTGTCTGTGTGTCTGTGTGTCTGTGTCTGTGTGTCTGTGTGTCTGTGTCTGTGTGTGTGTCTGTGTGTGTCTGTGTGTTCAGTAAGCAGCCTTTTAGAACTCAAACAATAACTAATTAATCCCTTCTCTCCTGTCACTGCTCACTGCTTTTTCACTCACTGTGAGGTGATATGAAGACTGATAACAGTCTTTCTCAGTTAAAAGAGCATCAGTCATTCCAATTCCCAGAGAAACCAGAGGGAGGACAATCAAGGACAGAAAGAGAGGACTAGTTCCAATCCAACACTCTAGCCATAATCCAACATACTAGGCACAATGCAATGATGCGATGCAATGCGATTTGTTGTACCGTTATATCCGTCATTATTACGTATAGGCTTAGTTATATGTACTTGCATATAGTTGCTCTCAGCAAATAAAAACCCTGTATCTCCAAAAACGGTACAAGACAAGCAAACAAAAACAACTTTCAATGCAAGTTTAGTTCACAATTAAATATTGACATGGCATAGATTGTATCTTTAAATTAGGTTAAAAAAAGTTCTGTTCTGTATAAAAGAATGTGTGTTTTGTCTGTGATTCTGTTATCAGCAGAGCAGGTTTTAGCTGGGTGTGAGCTAAGGTTAACTCATCATTAAGCTTCTTAACTTGACTAATGCTGACTAATGTGTTCTCCTGAATCACAGCACAGGTGGAGTTATATAACCAACTAAGTGGAGCTAGTATACATGGTTCGCGGTTAGCTTGGTCCTGTCCAGAATGTAACTGCACGCAGTGTTTATTTATTTGTTTATTTACTTATTTATTGTTGATTTCAAAATGGTAAGTTTTGGTATGTGTAAATATTATCTACAGTTGACATGGTTTAGTTAACATATGCTCTGTCTGCCTGTTCAAAACCCAGTAATCCTTCTGCTTTTTAGTTCTCAGGCCAAAACCCCAAGCCAAGGCAACAACAAAATCTCCTCTGACCAAGACTGTCCAAAAGCCAGAGACGGACAAGACTAACAGGTGAGCAACATATTTCAGAAAGTGGCTTTTAGGCCTGAAAGACCTGAAAAGTGTTTACGAACCCCAGTACCACAAGCCAAGTTAGCTGTTGCGCTCATTCTGCATTATCTGCTCTCAGACACCTGGATCATATCACTACATGTCAATATTACCTTCTGTCCTGAGTGGAATCAAGTGTGCGAGATCTGGTAAATGGAAAAAACATGCAGTACAGGGAACAGGATTGTAGTCCAGACTTGTGTATGGAATGTGATCACCCCCTTGTGGTGACAGTCTGCAAAAACCCCAGAATGTGACATTACTAACATCACAGCAGTGTTTGTGAAATCCTGATTTTTGTCAGTCTTAATAGGGATCAGCTTTGGCTTCCCCTTGGTTATTTTTTTCAGACTAGGTAGACCCTTGGTACTATGCATAATGGATAATACTATGGATAAGAAAATCACAGTATACCTTTCTTTTTATTTTCACCAAGTCTACTCATGAACGAGTGTTTACGCAAAGATTTGTATTGTTTGTTTGCTGTTTGGATTCTTCATGTATGCAGCGTGGATTCTAAGTTCAATGGGTGTTTCTTCTGTAGCCTGTGTATTTATCCAAACAAAACATGTATGTTTGATTAATCAATTTTTAATTTCTGGTACATTGTTTTTGAGACAAAAATAATTATGTAAGTTACATAATTTGAATTACACTATTTAAATTGCACAAATTACATGGTAATTGCTCCTACATACTGTTCATATTTATACACAGTATATGACAGTTGTCTGCCTCTGCATGTATATTCCCCAGCCCCACAAATAAAGCAAACAAGACCAAGATCACAGTGAGAAGTGGAGTAAGTGCCAGTGGCTCCTCTGCAGCTCGGACAGAAGCAAAGAGCAGGAGTACTGCTTCAGAAAACCATGGTACCATGGCTTCTCTGGCTTTTTTTGGTCATTTACAGCCCATGAGTCTGTAGTATTTGTATAAATGAAAGCATTTTCCATTAAGACATTTTATGGATCATCTATCAGACACTACACTTTGTCAATGTATAAAATGTACAGTGTAGATATAAACGTGTGTGTGTACATTTTCAACTTTTTTATTGTTTAACTATATCTATATATATAATAAGTGTATTGCTTAGTGTATTTGCCTATTTTATTTTTCTTTTCAGTTTCACCCAGACCTAGCTCTGTCCTGACCTCCAGAAAGCCTACATCTCCCAGGAAAGATGATGAAAAAGACGGAACCAAGGTTTTAAATGCTAAGAAACTAACAAGACCAAGTACAACAGAGACTAAATCTTTGACCAAAGCCACAAAACCCACAGTGTCATCTTCTAAACAGTCTTCTACTACTACAAATAAAGCTGTTCCTAAGCAGAAAACGTCAGAAACTGCTGGAAAATCTTCTCCAAGATCTGCCACACCATCCAAACAATCCTCTCCTGCTGCCTCCAAAAAGCCTGCTGCTGTGGCAAAGGATTCAGTGTCCAGCCCCAAAACCTCTGACTCGAAACAAGAGCCCAGCTTTGCTGTAGATGGAGTGAAGGAACAGACAAGAGCACAGGAAGTGAGGTCATCTCAAGACAGCTCTGTGGTTCCTATTTCGTCTGTTTTATGTCATGTTGGCACAGTTTTGCCAGAACAGCCTGATTTGGTTCGGGATTCTGCACCCGAGACAGTTATGTTGGCTTCCAGGGAGCCTTCAGTTATTGAAAAAAGCACTGATTCACAGGTTAAATCCAGCACTGAAATGAAGAGAGAAGCTACAGATCAGGCAGCAATACAAAACAAATTGAACCCTGTAAGTGCAGAGACTACACAGAGAGAGCTGGGAGGGGCTAAAGCTTCCCCAGGTCATCACAGCAGTGCAGCAATGCAGGGAACTATTACCCAGAATTCTTCAAGAGAATCAGACCTGCCCCCTGACACCCCCTGCAGTCTGGGCAGCACAGATACACCCTTGGAGGATTTGTGGAGTGGTATACAACCCCAGGTCAGTCCTGAGTCAGAAACAGCGAGTGCCACTACTTCCTCTGACGATATAAAGCCACGCTCAGAAGATTATGATGCAGGTGGTTCTCAGGACGATGACTGCCACTCCCACGAGCGTGGCGCATCCAAATGCGGGACGATGAGATGCCCTGACTTCCTGGGCCGCAGCAGCAGTGACACCAGCACCCCTGAGGAGCTTAAAATGTATGAGGGCGGGGCCGGGCTGCGGGTCGAGGTGCGGCTTAGAGGTAAGGAGGCAGAGACTACCAGTGAAGAAGAGGTGGGGCGTCGCAGGCCACCATCCTGGCTAAGGTGTGATCAGGACACAGTAAAGGAGGAAAATGCTGAGATGGATGCCACAATTACAGAGGTAAAAAAAGTGCCAGACCATCAGCTTTTCTCATCTGAGGAAGAAGAAGACGAGGAGGAGGAAGAGTCTGAAGATGAAAGGTCTGAAGTGGAAGTCTTGCCTGGTGGAGTTGTGGCTCCTCATGGCGAACCTTTGCCCCAGTTCCAGGTAAGGGTGTGCATCTCTGAAGTTTGGTTATGTTTCAATATTACTGAAAATCTCAGATTCAATTTGATTTGATTGTTTTGCTATTATCCAGAAATTCTCCAAAGAATTACAGAGTAAAATCTCAAATATCATCATGGTTTAAATTGATGACTCTGCTAAATTCAGGATTATTTAAAAATACTATATAATACATTGATGTTTTTGTAATTTATCTATTTAAAATTGCCACAAAATATGATTTTGGCCAAAATTAGAGCATATGTTACTGAATATTATCATAGTTAGTTTTAAGTCTGACATCCAAAAATTGAAAAAATGATGCAGTTGAAATGCACATCGATGCATTTTTACACCCTTAGTTCCAGGGCATCGTGAACCTAGCATTTGAAGATGGTGTGGAACAGGAGAACGAACAGCCGGAGTACCAGTCTGCTTCTGGTTTCCGCCGGTCAGTGCTGCTTTCGGTGGATGAGTGTGAGGAGCTGGGTTCTGAAGAGGGGGGGATGCAGACGCCCCCACAACAGGAGGCAGACGTCCTCACGCCTTGTGACGTCTTTGAAAGCAAATCCCATGACAGCAGGACAATCTGTGACTCCCAGAAGCCCACCAGCACTTCAAAGAATGTCTGTTCCAGCGGCCTCCAGGAAGGGGAGCCTAAACCTATGGTTTTCCTTACGGAGGTCCAGGAGTCTTCGCCAGAAGAGCTTGTGTATAACCAGTCCCAGCTCGACATGGACGTAAAAGAGGTTGCTCCTCAAGAACGGCCCTGTCACCTAGACCTGCGGTTGACCGAACAGTACGGCAGCCTGCAGTCTAAGCACACAGACAACAAAAGAGCAGACTTGCGGCTAGACTTACCTGAGCCGCAGGTGACCACTAGCTCATCACCTGCTCACCCTGCTCAGTCCCCAGCAGGTAACGTATAATTTTAGAGCCACTTCCCCCAGTTCCCACCAAGTTCCTGCCTCAAAATCACCCAGCCACACCCACAGTCCCTGCCAAAGTGACCCAAGTCTTCACGTTTCCTTAGCAAAATACAATCTTCCACTTAAATGCTCAATTTTATCTTGAAAGGTTACATTTTCGTAGAATATGCTTTTTGTTTATAAATTCTACAGTGCCACATAAGCTAGATCATTACTGGCCCTCTTTTATCTTCCATAAAGTCAGGGTCTCTTGCTGTCTGAAAATTTGACCAATCAGGTGTCAGTCACCATGACAACTTACACTACCTTCACACTGAGGCACTGTGCCCAAAAGACGTTTACAGACAGCAGCAATGCAAACTTGCCTGCGTGAATACGCAATATGCTATAAGTATGCTTATTGAGACCACCTGCCTAGTAGCATGAGCTGCATAAGTTGTACCAGTGCACTTTGACATTCGTAAGGAATGCAATTATTTCACATTTTTGTTCTTTTTCTTTTGGACATACATATAGCAGGCTCATTCCACCTGAGGCCAAGACTGTTTTTTTTGTTTTGTTTTGTTTTATTTTGTTTGTTTGCTATTGTTTACTATTGTTTATTTATGCAAAATACAAGCATCAAATTCCATCATAAATATGCACAAAAAGCCCAGCAGAAGTTGAGCTCATTCAGTAACTTCCTTTGCTAACTCTGCTAGCCTGAACACCTATTCTGTAGCAGTCATACATAGTTTGACTGCAATGGAAAAAGGGACTCTGACCAATGGTTTGTAAACAGTTCTTTACTCAGGATCAGTATGAATGAGTTTAGCCCTGATCCTCAAACTCTTTGTGTCTGGTTGTTATTTGACCCAAACCAGGAATTCTTGCATGCTGACTTTAGCCATCATCATTGTTTTCTGCCATGTATGAACTTCCATCAATGTTGGTTTTGTGTTTGTGAGTGTGTTTTATTTTTGTTCATACATGTATTAATTTCCTTTATCTCATTTCCCATAGAGCACAGTGTTGCTAGTCAGTAGGTAACCATTTTCTCAAACTGTAGTTTTCAGTTTTATGTTGTAGTTTTTTTTGTGTGTATTGTAGTACTTGTAGATTTTTCTGTGTAGAGATTTTTAAACAAAGGTCCTGCTATGTCTCTCTTTTTTCACACTCATGTTAAAGTTACAGCCACTGTTGAAATTTTTTGCATATAATTCATACTGGCATAACAATTGCCAAATGTTATCTTTTGCCAGCATGTTTCTCATATTTGTCAATAATTGTCAGTGTTGTCAATGTATAAATAAGGTAGTTACAGTTAAAAAGCAAGATTTACTCGTTTATGTTTCTGTATGTGCTTATATAGCTGTAAAGAAAGATTCACTCAGTTTTGCACGAATCTAGATTATAATGATCTTTTGTGCCTGAACAACATTAAGTTAAACCTACTGGCGCTGGCAAAAGCATGGCTTTTTGTTTTGTTTGAGTAGATGTGGATAAAAGAGACACATTCAGTGTAGGCTTTTCTCTGTCCATCACCTTTATGGCAGCTGTCAATCCTTATCTCCCAAAGTCCAGCTCTACTCCACTCAGGACTTTGGTGTTTCACTTATCTGTTTAATTGTAAGCCACTGCTCGTGTAATCTTAGAGATACTAGATAAACGACAGTGGGGAGTAATGAAATAACAACTCCTTTTAAACATATAAAAGTATTGGTGAAACAGTTAGACTATATGTAACGCACTCTTGAAAATAATGGAACTAGCCAAAGAACCACCACTTTTGATGGATGATTCTTAAAAAAACATTGTTGGACATTGCTCTCATGCAATGCCATAGAGCAGTGGTCATCATCCCTCTTCCTGGAGATCTGCCATCCTGCAGAGTTTAGTTCCAACCTGCATCTGACATGTTGCCCCAACATACCTAAAACTAATGCATCTGATCCAACCAAACAAGAACTTTTGAAGAAGTTAAACAGCTGGACTTTGCAGGAAGGTAAGGTTTCCAGGATGTCGAAGGTTGGTGAGCATCGCCAAAGAAGAACCATGTTTAAAAAAAGAGATTTGTGAATCTTTTTGCGAGTCTTTTTGAAGGTTTCATGAAACATAATGCAAAAGTATACCAATTTAAGATTCTTCCTAGAACCTTTATATTATGTGAAAACTCCTTTAAACTTGAAAAGGTTCTTCACCCTAATTTATGAAAATCCTTCTCTGTAGAACCACCCACTAAAAGGTTTTTTAGGGAACCAAAAGTGGGTTCTTCAGTGGCATTGCACACCTTTATGTTTAAGAGTGTAAATAAGATGTGCAAGTGTGAAGAACCTTTATCAAGGGTAAAGAACCCTTGCATAATGTAATGGTTCTGTACCAATTACAGGTTTTTCATATGTAATGACCCTTATTTTTAAGAGTACAGTGAGGTATTTTAGGCTACACTAAAGCATGAAGGACACAGTTGCACTAGGGGTGAAACTCTTCAGAACAGTTTGCAAATCCAGAAACTTGTCTGCCGCATGTATTAAGAAACAAATGTCTTGTTTGAAACAAAAAAGCCCCATCAACCGGTGGAACCTATGGTCATTGTGCAGTATTGTCAATTGTTTTTAGGGGACATTGATGGTTGTGACAGACTGGATCAAAGCTGCACACATGACCGACGCCCATCTAAAGTGCTGTCCCCCATTTACGAGCTGGACGTGGGAGAAGCCTTTGAGCAATGCTTGGATTCGGACAGGACCAACGAAGAGCAGCAAGGGAAGGAAGATGAAGAAAGTATAGAAAATGAGAACAGAAAGGAGGAGGAGGAAGAGGAGGAGGATGATGATGAAAACAGCAAGTTTGCAGAACGTGACTGGAGCTTACTCCGGCAGCTTCTCTCTGACCAGGATTCTAGCCTGGGTGTAATAAATTCGGTGCCAGAGGATTTGAACCTGGCTCAGTATCTGATAAAGCAAACCCTGTCGCTGTCCCGGGACTGTGTAAACGAACAGGCCTTTCTGCCTCATGAAAAGGAAAGTTTCAAGAGGTGGGCGGAGCTTATTTCTCCTCTGGACGACTCTACCACCAGCATCACTGTAACCAGCTTCTCTCCGGAGGACGCTGCCTCTCCGCAGGGAGAGTGGACCATAGTGGAGCTGGAGACCCATCACTAAAGTGGACAGACTGAGGGGTTACATGACGTTCTTTCAGCATTAGAGGATTATCAGGTGTTTTTTGGGGGGGATTGTTATGTTTCCTTCTTCCCTCTGTGTAGATGTATGGATGTTCCTCACTCCTTTTGAGAAACTCCAGAGACATTTCAGCCACAGATTATTTATTATTTTTCCTAAAGTTGCACCCTACGTACTTCTCTTCATAGGTAATGTACTTTATCAAGGAGTGGATTGATGGACTCAATGCATTTAATTTGCATGTGGACTTTTTTCCTAACAAGTTCTACTGTTTATTCAGTGTCGCTTTGATCTTTGTAGAAAACAAAAAAATGCATATTTCTTTGCTTTTTTCTGTCTTAAACGATGGCTAGACAATGGCTTTCAACAGAGCATTCGCAATATGTAGTGAGTCTGGTGGTTTACATTCATTGTTGTACTTAATAAAATATGTGTGCTTAACGTTTGTTGTTTTGTTTTGTGTTTATATTGAAATTGTGCAATTTTAAAAAGTGCAATTTTAATATTTTAATTAGAATTAAATCTGATTTGCAGGTAGATTTGATTGACTACAACATTTTAAGCAAAGTATAGTTTTATCAGGTATAGTAGAGATATTATCTTTCACCAAGATTAAAACATTGTGTTTGAGGGTCAGACTGATGGGTTGCTGTTTTGGTTGTTTGATTTTGTGTGCTTGATGTTTCCAGTTGCTTCCCAACTGTGTGCTTTATGGTGTTTTTTTTTTTTTTTGTTTTTTTGGTTTTTTTTTTACTTCTTAAAAAAATGGCCTTAGACTGGTAGTAAATAACGTTGTTCGTGGGTAATAATAGATGCCGTCATTTCATTTAATTATAGTTATATTTGGTCTGGTGTAGTTGTATTCAGTCATAGAAGAAGCACTACATCAGCTTTGAATGGTAAAGCAGAGCACAGCTGTAATGTCTGCAATCTGTACACTTAATAACATTAACTGTGGGCTGAACTGGCTTTGGGCTCCTCCTCTCTGTATCTTTAGTGTCTCTAGCTCATCCTGAAGTGAGGAACAGAAGTTTGCCTGCTCATATGAAAGAATGACTGTCTGTACTGTAAACAGTTTGACGGTGGAGCTGTGTTGTGTCTGAATGACTGCGTACAGCATACAGGAAAAACAGTACATCTCATTCATCATTTCATTCACTCAAACAGAATACTCGGATTGTTCCTCCTCCGCGCTGGAAGTTGTACTCCGTAACAGTAGTTCTGCGGGATGAAGTGTGAATTATGAACGGATGGCAGAAGTTAGTACAGCCCACAAACATCACAGTTGAAGGGCACTAGTGACACCCTAGCAACACCTTCAAAGACACCATACAAACCAGTTTGCAACATCCTAGAAACCACTTGGGAACCATCTGGGATATCAGCACCCTAGCAACTATCCAGAATGGAATAGCAATCATCAGGAACACCACAGTAAGCACCTAGCAACACCCTAGTAACCACGTATGATAACACAGCAAATAAGAAAGCTATAAGCAACACTATGCGATGACTTGGCAACATAATAGCCATATTCTGCTCTAACTGTACGTTCCTAATCAGGCTGAGATCATGCCGACTCTAAAGGTTACACTGATACTGTTTAGATGTATCTATTTCAGTCATACATCACTAGATGAGTTAATGTGATAAAATCCATTTTATCAAGACTCAAATTTACAGGATAAGTCAGGGGCGGAAGACTGCCGATAATAGTGGACCTGACAAATCAGGAACTTCTTTGAATCCAAACCTCTGAAATCTTAAAAACGTTCGGAGACAAATTGATTTTTATTTTGAGTTTTCATACAAAGTTATTATACAAACAAACTGTCTCAAAACCTCAGTAGAGCACTGTAGACTGATGCAGCAAATGAAAATAACGTCCAGAGGTTTTTGGAAAACGTATTTTTTGGAAAACATTCTTTTCACTCCACTACATTTAAAAGACTCATTTATACACTGTTCACTTATACAGTCGTGTTGCAGAAGATCCGAGATGCAACTAGAAAATTGTGAGTTATATGGATGTGCAGGCGTGATGAATCTGGTAACAGAGCAAGACACAACTGCTACTGTTCCCACACCGCGTGAACGCGTACAAGACACAGTTCGCTTAGAAACCTGTTTGATATGCTCGCCATCGCCCCCCACTGTCAGAATCAAATCACGGCATCTGCTTGATTTAAGAGCAAAACGTGCACCACTATTGATCCTACAAGGAAACACCACGATCACCGTGAACTGCAACTGAAACCTTCTGTTTCCATGAGAGATTTATGTTCATCAGAGTAAAAAAAGNTACAGAGGTACCACAGAAGTGATGGTGAACACAGGGAGACCTCACAGGTTTTCCTTTACCAGCAGTTTTAAGGAAAGTCAGTGAGATGATTTCTTCCTCAAACTGTAGAATAAAACCTGTAAATGACCAAAAAACCTCTGGACGTTCTTTCATTGGCAGCATCAGTCTACGGTGCTCTAAGAAGGTTTTGAGACAGATTGAGTAGGACAATACATTATATTCTTATTTAGCTCTTTATTTCAGATAACAGTCCTAGCTGTAGGTGAAAGTCTGACTGGGATTCTTTGGATATCGTAGTTACAAAATAACAAATTCTAATATTATTATCTCACGGTGATCTTTTCTTTCTTTAAATTGTGGACTAAAACCTGTAAATGACAAGAAACCTCTGGATCTTCTTATAATTGCTGCTTTAGCCTACAGCCTGTTATGTGACTGAGTGATTCCAGGTTTCAAAAACGATAACACAAAAACATATACGGTCAACGTATGGTCAATGAGTGATTTCAGGTTTGAAATACGGTCAAGCTGAACCTAAAAGCCATGCACTTTCCTGTCACTGGTAATAACAGTTTCTGAACTACACCAATACAATGCAGACATAAACAGACTTTTTTCTCCCCATCCATTTTATTATTGTTCACATCTGGGAATTAAGCATTACAACTTTTATAATGCAGGCTGCATAGATTTACAGAATCCATCATACTGTACATTAATTATATGTACACTTCTCCACATACCCATATTTACTCCGAGGCAGTTGTTATGTTTAATACATAGATTGCTGGGAAATGTTATGTTTATATATAAAACATCATAACAAAACATTTCTCACACAGAACACGAAAAACTACCTATAGTCAAACATCTTGAAAAATATTTGACATCACTCTGTCATGTATGATGTCATATTGTCCTACCAACATGAAGCAAAATTTTGAATTTCTTGGGAAAAAAAAAAGTCTTGGCATTTTATAAACTATTATCAAAATGAACAAAACCATAATTAGGAAAACTTATTCCACTATTGTTAATAAATACCCCATTCCAGAAAAAAAAAAACATTATAGCAAATTAGCAACTACTTGGCTCAGTGACTTGACTTAGAAGCTACCAACATTTAAAAACACTCAGCAATCACTCTCTCTCACTCTTGCGCTGTCACATCAGGGAGCAGTAAGTTCTATTATGTGTATCAAACATAAGAATCTGTTTTATCAGGTCACTATGGAGACGGAGGCCATGTAAAGAAAAATTACCATGGGATGGACGTCTGAACAGGAACTTCGTTGTAAATCTAAAACCAGCTGGACTCTACCTCTTTTCTAAACCTCAAGGAATGAAGCACCAGCAGTCATGATGTCATTTAAATCATCAATTAGTCTCTTAAAAATACAGAGACTTCAGTGAGATAAAACTGTAGGACTAGCCAGAGATTTGGCCGGAAAAGAAAGTTGTTAATGAGGTCCGAGTGTAGTGGTGAGTTTGGCTCTGGTGTCTCATGTGCGTCGTGTCTTTGGCCTCTTGGATGGACGCTTGGCCTCGTCAACAGCAAGACTGTCCCCGCTGGTCTGAGTCAGGCCGCGGACCCCCTGGATGCGGCTGAGCAGCTGCAAGAAAAGTGGGATCACCTGAAAATCAAAGAACACACACTATTACAATCTCAGTTGTATTTAATTGGTGTGATTTCTATATAAATATTGAACAATTTGATTTTCTTCTTTAGAACTGGATGTGGTGCTTCTAAAAATGCTCATATTACAACTTAATACACTACCAGTCCATTGGTTGCGCTCAATATTTTATTACTCAAATACATACCAGTAACCAACAAGGTTAACTACAAATTATAGTTTGTAAGTGTAACTACACATCCTAAAACAGAGTTTCATTTTAAGAGTCCGAATTGAAGTCAAAACTTTTCCCCCCATGCTTGAACCAGTTACTATGAAAGTGTGGATATTCTGAGGAAGTATTCTCAACATTCTTAATTTTCTGATATTTGAAATATTTTTTATTGTGATTTTCTGTAAAAGCCACTGATGCCTTTCTAAACATGTGTACATTTAAACATCACAAACAACGCAAGAAAACAGTACCCTTTCATGGTTATACACTGCCAGTAACAACAGCAAAGTTAGAGGCAGTGCTATATAAGACCCTTGAGCAACCTCTTGATCAGGCAGTTTCCTCTGTGGAGGAGAAAAAGAATGCATTTTGTCATTCACAAAACATTTTGCAGAAAGAGTCCGCCTTTATATCAGATTACATCTGGATGTCTTGTGTACTCACAGCAGGATTGAAAGTAAGTGTGACGTGTTTATGGTAGCCAGAGGATGTGAAGGAAACCTGAGGGAGTTTAAAGTCATATTGGGAGCGAGAGAGAGTGGTGTCCAGCATCAAAACATAGCTCTGTGAAGAGAAGAAAAATAATCAAAAATGAATAATAATGAATCACAAGTGAGATATAAAACTCAATTCAAACATGGTCGAGTAACTCTGAGGTTGGTCTTACCTCTCCATCACGTGGGAGGGGAGAGAAGTGGAAGAAAAGTGACTGGCCCAGAGACATGCTTTGGAAAGGACTGTCAAGGTTGTCACTTTTGTAGAGCTTGACCTGTGAAGAGACAGACGTGTCCATTAAAGAGTTTTCAATTAGAGACTGTGTGTTACCGCTATAAGAATCAACAGTCTTACCCAGAGAGTTGGTAGATGCTCGGGTGAGGTAACGATGTTGCCGCTTAGGTCAAACTGATTGATCTGTCTGAAGGCGATGATGTTGACTCCCTCTATATCATTGCTGCCCACCTAGAAAAACCAACAAATGTACACAGAAATTAAGGTAAATATCAACACCATTTCTGATAGTCCACAGTTGCCCCATGATGCTCACTGTCCTAAATTTAACACTTGTTGACCTCAACCCAAACCCTGGTTGCTACAGAGTCTTACTTCGATGGTTCTGTGTTGAGGCAGTGCTCTCTCTATGTGGTCATTGCCTTCTCTTCGCAGCTGAATGATATAAGTACAGCCAGGCTGTAGGGAGGAAATAAAGACACACAACATCAAATTAACACACTAACAAATGCTAGTAATTATAGTTTGAGATGTTAATGTGGGCAGGCCAACAACTTGTGTCTGTAATCAGTCTTACCAGCAGGCCTCGGAGTCGGAAGCGACCTCCCTCATCAGTGACAGTGTCCTCACTGTACATGTTGCACTCCCCCTGCCCCACTGCCTCCACAGCCACATCCTGCTCAGCATCACCACCCAGAGACTGCACAGTGCCATAGCAACTGCAAACACAAATAATGTACTATAAATGAATGTAATAAGTTTAATTTTATGATAGCAGTCATAAACTTTTCTCTGATATGCTTGTACCTGTATGCGGTTTTGAAGCCAGTGATGGGGATGCGGAGATTCTGGCCCTCCTCAACTGAGATCATCTGTGCTGAGGGCTCGAAGCGGAACTCTTTCATCATGGGTTTAAAGTAGTACTGGCCAGGACTCTGGTGAGTAAGTTTTTAGGTTATAATTCAACACATTTAATAGACAGGAGACATACCTTTATGCAACATAACTGTCTTTTTACTTTTCCAGGATTAAGGAATGCAGTGGGCACATATACCCATAACCATATTGCAACACCCCTGGATCAACAAATTGCAGTGAGAAAATGGTGAGTGCGGAAGGGAAGGAGTGTGAGCGTAGTGGACCTGAGGGTGCGTGGACCTGCGGGGGGTGCCTCAATTGGGTAAGTGACTGCACCTGTGGGGAATTGAGTAAGTGTTTGGAGAGTTGAAAAGGAGAGCGGGCAGGAGAACAAGAGGTACGGTGAGAAACGAGTGCGAGTTGTAATTGGGCTGGGAAGGGTTGCTTGTGGTTGTTTAGGGCAGCCGGCAACGAAGATAGGTAGTAGAGGGGTTAGATGTTCCAGCGCTAGGAGGGGAGGTCCAATTGCCTCCTGTAGGTAGATAGTTGGGGTGTTATATTGCAGCTGTATGCCTTGTGTAATTCTTGGGTAGCTCAATGCCAGCTGAAGCCTGCTTATCAGAGCAGTGACTAATGGTGATGCAGTTCCTTAAAAGGTAATTTATTGTTCCATTCCTGTTTGTGTGGTTCTTCTGGCCTCTATTCCAGACCTTACTGGGGTAACAAAGGTGGTGGCAGCATTAGGCTACCTAATACAATCTAGGTTTATTACAATATGTTTCTTAGTGAAGTGCACAGTGACAGTATGATTAGCTCTATGTCTGTAGCTCAATCAAACGATACAGCATTTCAGTTATTAGTGTTACTGGTGTGTAACAGAGCCTAAACAGAGCAGATCTATTACGGCTTATCTACAAAAAGGTAAATATGCATCGTATTTCTTAATAGGCTTTACCAGGTTGTTGAACGTAAGGAGGCCAGTGTCCTGTGTCAGCATATTGGAGCGAAAGTTTCCTCCACTCAAAGACAGAAGCACTCCAGAGAGAGGGAGGCCATCCTCTGCCTTGATCTACAGATAAAGAGCAAAGCAACATGTTAAACAAGCAACAAGCATTTCTTATTACTGTCATGCAAATATGAGTTTCTCTCCAAGCATTAGTGTAACAAGATAGGATACACATTTTAAGTAACAACAGCTGAGAAGGTGCATTATACCAGCCTGAATATGTAACATGTCAGGATGTACGTGTGCATTACCTCAAAAGTGACACCTGCCAGGGCAAAAGCTTTGAAGTCTCCAGTCTTTCCCTCCACTGGAGTCAGCACAAAACCCTCTTTACTGGCACTTATGTCATACTGCAGGTCACTGTGTAGAGGTCCAACACTGGGGAAGAAAGCACCAAAAGTTATAAGAACTCTACACAGAAAGTAACATCTGACTGGAAGAACTGGAAGATCAACGGTTTTTTTTTGTTAAAAGCAGGAAAGAATGCAAACAAAAACACTGAAATCCTATTTTATAAATCATTACTTAAAAACAAGTATTAGGATCAAGGTACAAACTGTTTTAGGTTCATATCTGTGTGTACAAATCTTTTATAAATGCGGCCCCAGATCTTGTGTCACTGCATTCGTACTATGGGTGGACAGCAAGAGCAAGAGCATCACGTCCGCCATAGAATAATATGGCTCCTGAGACATGTGGAATGGCATGACCAATAATAAGACACCTCACTCACACTCACAATTGAAATTATGATTTTTTTTGCGTATGCCACAAAGAAGCTTTTCAGTAAAGGGGGTTGGGGTGTTGGAGTCCACCATGCCAATGAGAATGCCAACAGAACTTTCTGAGAACGCTTTTTGGTTTCCTTGAATAGTTTCCTTTTGATTCCCCTCTTTGGAGAACTACCACCTCTATAGTTTAGTTCCAATCTTGCACGAATGTACAGATCAGTCAGGTTTGTTGGATTACAGTTGAAACTATAGAAGCAGGCAGATCAGAATGAATCACTTAAAGACCAATGTTTAGTACCTGTAGGTTCCAGTTTCGTCCGTGAGAACGGTGATAAGTGACTCTGTAGCTCCACTCTCTTTAATGGAGATTTCCACACCTTCCAGCTCAGGAAACACTCGCCCCTGCAAAAACAGCCCTGCACGGCCTGTAATCTCCACCATCTGGCCTGGACAACTTTCTGTCAAAGCAAAGCATGCAAGGATGAGTCTTCTCCTTACCAGCTAACGTGTACTTTCATGATAAATGTACAAATCATATTATTTAAAAATGCAGTGTGACTGCATATTGACTAAAACCTCCTGTGATGGTGGCCTCCACTTCAGGTGGGTAAAAAAGCAGCTCTTTGGATGAGGGCGTAACAGTGATCTTTTCCCCAGCCCTGAAATACAGCCAACATGTCCGTCAGCTTTCATACATCCATAAGAATATATCCAAAACAATAACTTCATACAAGTTAGAAAAACATGATCAAATATTCTATTGACTAACTGATCAAGGACTGTCTACACAATATGGTGATGGTAAGAAGGATCATCATGGTTAGAAATATCAAACTAGGAAAAGGTTTGTGTTTAGAGATAGTCCATTTCTGTAATCAATGAGAGAGAAAACAGCATTAGTCAGTGTTAAAGCTGTCACCTTGCCCAGTAGGAGAACTCATAGTGGAAAGGTTCATGAAGCTCATCTGGTTTCTCCTCCACAGGTGGGCTCTGCTCCTCTCCTCTTTCTTCTCTCTCTTTCCTGCGAGATGCTATCTCCAGTAGCTGCTGCTCCCGCCTTTGCTCCTCTGCCGAGCGTAGAGGACCCAGGACCAGGGCGGGCTCACTCTCAATGGACGACCTGAGGTCGAGAGTGAACAACTTAGGTTTAAAGTGCTCCTAGCTTTTAGAAAGTGATAGTCTGTCTGGAGTTTTCTTCTGCTATGCACTCGAGCTACAGCATTAAAGCAACTGGCAAGCAAAGCTTACACCCCACCAACTAGAATCATGAAAACTAACTACATCACTAAATCATCACACACTTATCTTAAATTGTGTAAATCAGGCATTTAGCTAAATTACTCCCCCCTAGGAGAATAATATTCTAATCAGGATGTTTTGTCTGCACTTACTTAATTGTAACTGTGACATCCAGCATTTTGTCAGTGGTGATGAGGCCAGTCATGTGGTGCCTGACAGCAGTCAGAGTTAAAATGCTGGGGGCAGACCTGAAGAAACAAAACATAGTTAGGAATCACCAACATTAATCCAATGGTCCAAATCCAATGCAGATCACAAAATGGTCTGCATCTAGAAAAATATGCTTAACACAATATATCCAGTCAGAAACCTATACTTACGTATTGTAAGTGTAGTAATCCTGTTCAAACTGATGGCAGGAGCGAGGAGTCACTTTGTAAACACCTAAAGAGAGCAATGCAACAAGGTAAAGAATATGTTGTCATTTAAAGACTAATACACATGAGGACAGATCATGTTGCATAGTTATGGAATTACTAAATAAACCTGGTTTGGACAGGCAGAAGCGGTTAACTCCCTTGGAGAGATTGTAGATGCCAACATTCTCAGGTTTGCTGCCATCTTGGAAGAATTCCTGAAAAGAATGAAAGGGTAAATAAATAAATTAATGAAACACATCATAATTTGGACTGCTGCGTCAAGAAGGAGTGCAGATAAATTACAATGCATTATTCTTGCTGCTCTGTTATCAATGTTAAAGAGTCAAGCAAAGAAAAGCTCTTTCTTTAGGTTCTCACCAGTGTGATGGCATGGGACAGGGAGCAGCGCAGCATATAGCCAGTCTGTCTGAACTCTACCCCGTCTACATCAGAGTCCAGCACCTCCACCTCGACTGACTTATGCTTCCAGCACCATTCTTCATGGGTGATAGCCACTGGCAAATAGAGCAGTTTTATTCTTAACAATTACATATAGTCACATAAGCCTGCAATCTTAAACATAACACATTGTAGCACTCCACAGTTTACACCCAATTCAGGTCAAGCAGAGCATGAGCAGACAAGCAGAATCAGGACTACATAAATTGGGTAGCGTGAGTGAATGTTGAGCAGGGGCTGGGAAACCAGTCAGACCACCAGCAGTCTTCCTCTCCTTATGAGATAAGAAATATGACAGTACTGATGTAATTTTTATGTTTCTGTTCCTACCTTTGTATTTCCCAGGTAGGACATTACTGAAGAAGAAGCTGAGGGTTTCGCTGCTGCCAGAAAGCTGGATGTTCTGCCTCTCCCCCTGTCTGCTCACGGGCTGCAGAGTTACTGTCAGATCTCCACATGCAGCTGAGGGATCCATCCAAAACAAACAATGCTCATTATCTCAAAACCACACAAAGGACCGATGGTACATAAAGCAACAGTTTGACAGAAAATGTAACAATTCTCCCTGTAGCTCAAATGCAGTCGAACAGTCAACACAGATCTGTATAGAAAACAACCTAAACTTAGACATCAAGATGACTACTGCTAGTACATGTGTGACGTACGTTTAGGCACATTTTTATAGATAACTGCACATCATACAGTGCCAGAAAGTGCATAAACATGCTTTGGGGATAATATAATGCATAATACAGGCATGCAGCTCGTACCATGTTAACTATGTTACTATGTTAATTACCTGTTAGGTACATTAATCTTGTAGCTCCAGAGCAAAACCAAATAAGAAAACTTACACCAAACATGTCTTGTCTGATTGCCTACATTTGCACTAAAGAGAAAACTGTGTAAATTACTCCTTAACAGCACACATAGAACTTGCTTACCCAGACATGAGACAGAGCCAGAGACTGCTGCTATGAACTGAGTGAAGAGCAGGTCGCTGAGTGGGTGGTCAACCAGTGAGATATCAAGAGACTGGGGCTGCAAAGCAAGTCCAGCCTTCACCTCAGCCTCTGGAAGGGTCACCTGTTTAAAACACATAACAGAAAAATATAAATACATGACAGTAAAAGAATATACCCGAGACTGCAGTGACTAATGTAAACAGTAATGCCTATAGCTTAAATCAATTAACCAATCAATCATTCAATCATTTCGGGTACTCCCTTCCCATCATCACCTGAACACTGTAGTCTCCTGGTTTGGCTTGGAAGCAGAACGTCCCCTGGTTGTCACTCTCGATAGTGCGGACAACACCCTGATCGTGTCCTTGTCCGGAGAGAGCCACTTTATAACGTCCAAGATGCTTTATGCCCTCCGGGAGGCGAGTCACGGAGATCTGACCACACACACTAAACCTAAGAGTAATCATATAGAACCATTTTTACAAAGTTCCCACGCACAATGATTACATTAGCATTCATATTCAAAATTATTAACCATGACACTCAGCATGATCATTTCCCCAAATTTTGACAAATTGGAATGTTCATTATTTGATTATACTGTCCTCAAAATATAATGAATCAATCATTCAGCTAGAGAAATATGAATTTCAACATGTTTACTTTATACAAATTGAAGCATACCACCACAAGACACATGCAAGTCACATGTCCAGCCACCATACTTACCCTGCAGTGATGATATCTGGGAGCTGGGGGGTGCTAGGTGCAATCTTCACTGTGACTGGCTCAAAGAACATGAACTCTTTGTGAGTGTTGATGGTGTAGGTGCCTGTAGTCATGTTCTCCAAGCGGAATGAACCATCTTCTTTGGTTAGCACTACAGAAAGAAACCAGATATTAGAGAAAACAGCCCCATAAATGAGCCTGCAACAGTGGCACGGAATGAAGGAAAGGAAAATAAATATGTATAATAAAAATAACATTAATTAAACATTAACATTAACATCAAATTATTAAAAAACATTAAAATAGATACCACTTTGGTTACCTTTAATCTGGTTATTAAGAGTGACAACTGCGTCTGGAACTCCTTCCCCATCTTGACTGTTCAGAACTCTGCCCATTACTGAGAAACCCATCACTCGGAAAATTGGCTGAAGAAAGCAGGGAGAAATAATGCACCATCAACATTAAGTTAATAACTCTTATAGCTTAATTACGTTCTAAGAGAGATTCAAATAGATTACTTGAGTTTAACGGTAACACACTACTACAGTGTACACTAATAAGGTGTAAGGGTGGCCAACAAGGTGAAAATCTCACAATATATTTTCCAGATATACAATACCCATCACAACATTTAGCTTTTCTGTACTGATGAGAAACAATGCAACTTCACAATATTTTACAGACTGCACTACCTGTTGTCACACCAGTTGCCCAATTACACTCTCTTGGACACTTTTGGCATCGTCAGCATCAAAACTCTCTTGACAATATGTAAAAAGCTTAGATCATTGTGCTACTTGGGTGCTCAATTTAAATGGAACAAACAGCTGTTAAGTGTTTTGGAAGTACTTGTGATGTCTATGAGAAGCTCCAAAAAGCTTGTTGTAACGATTTATCGTGTTAACAATATCACATAGGCAATTTTGTCTCCCTCCAAATGCAGCATATGACCTAGCTAATGAGAGGCACTAAACCCCACTTCTAAAAAAGCCCTCTTACAGAGGTTAGCACAGATGGCTAAAGACTCACAGAATCAAACATTGGCCGTACCTCTAGCCTCATACTGCTGTGCTCAACTCTGAAATCCAGCCGGGATGGAGCAACATCAAAAGTGATCCTTTCACCTCTGTAATACGGCACCTGTAATTTCAGACAAGTTTTGGTGAAACTCAGCTGACAACATTTTTGTTCGGTTAGCATATAAAAAAATAAACATAAAAAAAAAAAAAAAAGACAAGATTTTTACCACAGTGTATTCACCGCTGGGCAGGCAGGGGAAGGAGAAGGTACCATCCTCACGTGACTGCACACTGCACAGGTACACAAGCGACGAGTCGTCTGACACGGCTCCATCTACTGGAGCTTTGCTGCAGCCATTAATGTCCTGAAAAAAAGAAGTGGGGTGGGGGCTCTTACTAGACTCTGGAAGGCGAGCCACAGAGATCTGACTGGAGGCGTTTTTCACATCTCGGTCAAAGCTTTTCTTTGTTTAGTAAAGTAAAACTAGGCCTGTCAAGATAATGACAATTTGTCAAATATTTGTCATGAATAACTGCAAGATACAACCTTATTTTTCTAAAAGACAAACACATCAATGTTCAAACCTAAAGTGAATCTAAGGCTGTCTCATGTCTTAGTAGTCAATACTTGTTACCAACTGACGACAAAGCTTGAGCTCAAACAAACATTACTCATATTATATACAGTATATACACAATCCACATTCTGTAGACAGAGAATAGTGAAAGCTAACAATCAAATTATAACGCAGTACTTTTGACAAGCTTATCTGGGACAGATGAAAAAGACATTGATTAGGTTAAAAGCATTCAAGCTTATGAACATACCTCTTGTGCAATAGAGCTGGAGTACAGGAGGAAATTAACCTCCTTCATTGGTTCACCATCGCTCTGCACCTCTCCAGAGACATCATAGCCTTTAACCACAAGTGGAGCTGCTGCTGGTGCATTGGCATTCGACACAACCACAGAGGTTGAGCTCTGTTTAGACATTACAAATTCCAACTGGAATCACTTAAATAAGAATGGGATGATTACTGCACCAAACAACAAATTTTGCTAATAAAATTACCACCATTAGTGTGTTTCATGTGCGTGGCACATAGAAACCCATATGTGAAATTCTGGATTGGTGCATTTCTACAACACATGTTATAATAAATTAATTTACAGAATACAAATGTGTGATATGTATTATAATGTCTAGACAATATATATAATATAATTCAATATTACAATGTTTAGTGTACAACACTATTTACTTTAAATTTACAATTTAACATGACAAATGATTCAAATCTTTTAAAACACTGTAAAAACAGAATTATGGCACAGCCATGCACAGTAAACATCACAGCATGCTCTAATATGTTGTGTTGCAATCTGCAAAACAGAAGCTTAGCATTTCAAACACTGGGGCAAATTACACAGTTTAGCATTTACTTGGCAGTGATGCATACTTCTAAAAAGAAGTGATTTGAATGATGAGTAAACATCTGTGACACCAAAAGTGCATCAGAAGATGTGTATCAAAGTGACCAACTCATGTTTTGATGCTGGTCGACCCCCAAGGTGAACCCATGTCGACATAATTCATTAATTATGCCAAGCCTACAATGGCAAATCACAAAACGTTTTAAAGGTTTTAATGGCATTAACTACAAATCATTATACAAACAGAAAAAGTGACATAATATGGGATACTTTTCCATTTAAACACAAACAGGCCTCTGGCCAGGCCAAAACAATCAGTGAAAATAATTGTAGTTTGGGTTTGCCCCATTTTTTTGCTCGTGACTAGACACTAAGCTGATAGCAGTCACTCAGTAATACAAGGTTTTGAGCTGATGTGTTACTGTTCCACCAATATATACTAGAAAAGTGAAAGGCTATGTTTATCTGCTTCAATTCTTTGCATCTATCCCTAGTTGTACAAACACTGATTTCATACAAACATGTTATTTATGAATTGCACTGCTATCAAACAAAATTTATTTATTTTGGACACAAACTATCTGATCATTCAAGAAGATTAAAATAACAAAAACGAAGTCATATTTTGTTAGAGCCTACAACATGAAAATAAAATCAATATAACACCATCAATACCACCACTATTACTACTACTACTACTACCACTACTAACAGCCTCAAAAGAGTAAATAATTTTTTTTAAATGGTTGTATTTGTTTAAAGCTTCATTAAGCCTTGTTTCCTCCAACATCAGTATTTGGTCCCTTTTTACTAAGAGCAACTGCAAGACTGGACAACAATTATAAATGGTCAGCATAGCTTCTAAAATACATCAACACACAATGCACTCTACCTGCTCAAGGGTCCAGGATGCATGGGTTGCTGTGATGTCATAACGTCCAGGGAGCACTTTAGTAAAGGTGTACCTGTAAGATGAACAGGACAATAAACAAGTGCATAAGACCTTTTCTGTGTGTATGTTTTTTTGGCGTTTTCTTCAGTATCAGAGATGCTCTGTTGCAAAGTTGTTTAAAGCACTACAGCTGTACCTACGCTTGACTAAATGTTATTAAACTACATATCCCGAGGGTTGACACTCCAAACTGTAAAACAACACCCTCCATGATGAAATGCTATATGTTATATGGATTTCACAGCATGTTAAATCAAACATTTTCCAAGTGAATACCTGACCTGTATTTTTCCTTTATTCAACCTTTTTGGCATACTTTCAACTTTAATCGGTTGAATTAGGAATTTTAAAGTTTGCAATACACAAGCATGTGTTCTAGGTTATATCACACTAATAAAAAAATACTTGATTAACATCACAATCAGAATTTTTATGACCTTGAAAACCTCTAGTTACATTGTAATTGGCAAACATTTTCCAAACTTCAACCCAATGCAAAATATAAATACACTTTAAAGTCAGTGCCTTCTTAAGAAAATACACCCTAATGTATTAATGAATAGAGAGTTTTTTGACTCACTGTCCCCCAGCCTGAGTGAACACGGTCTGAAGTATTTCCTCCTCTCCAGCATCTCTCAGGCAAACCTCCACTCCAGCTGGGCCCTGCAGATGACCTTTACTCAGCACCTAAGCAGAAAAGGTGGAAAGAAGGTGGAACTCTTACTCTGGCTAAAGTGCAGCAAAGAAATGAGAAACTCACAACAAAACAACTCCTCAGGAAGGAACATGTTCTTACTGTTCCTAAGACTGAAAATCCAGTGAAGAAGAAATTAATGTCCTGCTCTTTAGTGCATATGTCGGTGAGGCCATCCACATGGAGATCCACTGTTGTGGGTTCTGGAAAAGAAGAGCAGAGTAGGTCAGAGGATGAATACAAAACCTTCCAAACACTTCGTCTGATAATTAAGAAGAAATAAAGCAAAAAAAATACATAAACTACAGTACAGAAACTTCTGGTGGAAACAATTTCTTACCAAAACTCCATCCCAAAGGTGGTTCTATTTTGAGTACAAAATCACCCTGTAAAACAATACAAGCAGTATTATTACATGGTATTAACTTGTATTATTAACACCTTATTTACTTTTTTCACATCCAAAGTACTATCCAATATTAAAATTATCTGTATTAGAATTTGAAATGTCTGCACTGGAGAGACAGCCTGACAGTGTTTCAATATACTGTACAACCCTGTATTGGTATAATGACATTAAAGTTTAATTGAATTGAATCATATCTGTGCATAAAAAAATATATCTTTCACACTTGCAAATGCAGATTTTTTGTGACATTTCTAAACACACTGATCTTGTGACTCGTTGGGCTTTATTGATTTTACAAAACGTCTGTAATTAAATAGTTTAGTTTAACTAAACAGTCTCTAAACAGTTAAACAGTCTCATTCAGAGCAGTTTGAGGTAAAATGCTCCTTTCTGGATAAACTTTAAGAATTCTCTTTCTTTTCATAACTCTTTTATTAATAATACCTCTTTTCTTTATTAAAGAAGTAAAGTAAGCTCATTTTGGATTTGGTTTTAGGTAAGAACAGAATGTATTCAACAGCACAAAGGTGCAAACAGTTTTGTGGTTTAAAAAACACACCATAAATCTGACGCAGACATTTTCTTAGTACCTTTCTCGAGGCCTACTGCCTCTAAAGCTGCCTCACAGACAGCTATAGCATCATCCCTGGGATATTCTGGTTGATACTGCAGAAGGTTTTAGTGTAAAATATACAGAAATAATGGTGGTGGAAATGTAGTCAAATAGACAATTCTTTTCCTCTTCAGATTCACTGCTATTTCAACACCAGTGAACACTACAATATAAAACTTGCATTTGTTCACTGGTGGTTTTGAGTCATTTCACATTAAACCACACCTAATGACTTTTTATTTAATATCTCAACAAACTTAAAGTCAATTTTACAGATTTCACTGTACCTTGTCATAGAGAGGGATCATGAAATAGCCGTTGATAGGGGCACAGTCTGTCTGGTATTTCAGGGAGCCTTGCTTAGTGTACAGCTTGATCTGTAGGAGAAAGATGAGGAATATTTCAGACCGTACTGTTTTTCTGTCGCTACGGGGGGAGAGAGACTGTGTGTCTGTCTCTGTCTCTCTCTCTCTCTCTCTCTCTCTCACACACACACACACACACACACACACACACACAGTGTCAATCTATAGCAAGCCGCGACTTTTGTCATTTGCCTCTCATTTGTAAATCGGTTTGAGCTCAGTTAAACAGCTACGTTAGCTACACGATCAGTCAGGATCACCTGCTAATATTGCCGGTGCAGCCTAATAGGCTTGAGCGTCTAAGTTCTTTGCTATATGCTTACTAAGCATTTTGGGAGGAAACTGTCAGTAAGAAGAAAGCCAATTACTGAAGATTATATCTAACTAGCAGGCATATTCTTACTGCATTATGTGTAAGGCTAAAACTGCTTAGTAGGCTGCTACAAGAGTAGCTAGCTAGCTAGCTAGCTAGTTGCTACGAGGGCCGGCAGTGCTGATCACAGTTAAACCATCGAGATTATATGACCTGCATGGAGACGGAGGATCTAGGTCGAGTCAGATGGTATAGAAATCTACTGAATTGTGCAGACCTGCCCGGAACTGAATTAGCTGCACACCAGGCTAGCCAACTAGCCGTCTTTCTTTATGAATCAATCTTACTCTCACCTCGATAAGGGAATAGTCGATTTCCACATCTGACTTGACAAACCCGCCGCAGCCAACCAAAATATCATCCGCAGAATTCACAAACTGTGAGCACACTGAATAAAACAGAAACAGTAAAATCTTTAACTTCTTAAACGCTGCCATCGTTCAGCCCTTGGATAGAGTAAGGACAGACAGCGCACGTGGTTTCTGCGCATCGGACCAATGACAGCGCGCTGTTCAGTTTCTGGCCCACCGCTATTTGCTGTTCATACAGTTTGTCCATGCTCATTCGTTTCATTGGCTCGTTCAGAGGAACACATGACACCGATGTATCCAATCACAGTGCTTATATTTCGTGGGCTTGTAGTGATTGGTGGATAAAGTACCTGCTCTTACAGCTGAGCTGCTGTAGGGCGACGCTGAGTGGCTGCAGGTTTAAAGGCCGTATAAATTATTTATTTTACGTGGTAGTTTTATATTAACAAACAATTATTTGAACATATTCATTTTACCTCCCATAATTTAAATAGAAACACCCTCCCTTTCTTTTTTCACTCGTTCATTATGTTAATATGGCAGCGGGAAATGCTTATTTTATTTTATTATTATTTTTTTTTTATGCAATTTGTAGAGTGGATAAAAACGTATGTCTTCTGAGGTCCACAAGATGGCGCAATCGTTTCAGGTGGTCGTTCTTGGGGTTCCGAAGCCGTTTCTATTCTGCGGCAGTTTTACAGACGGCGAGCTGTCCTTGTAGTGTATGTAAGACTTATATGTGTTTAGTTTATTGTTTGTTAAAAAGCTTCTCTTTACAGAATCTATTGAAGAAGCCAGAGCCCAGTGTGTTTGTATGCACTGTAAGTTACTGAGTCTGGTTTACTCAAATACAGCTTGAACCTGAGCCAGTAGTTCCCCGCCGGGTTCCTGAAGGAACCCTGCACATTTTACTGTCCTCTGCATTAACAAACCTGAACTGAGAATAACCTGCTCATTAGCTGTTTGTTGAATCGGGAGTGTTAAACCAGGGAAAACACAAAATATGCAGAGTGGGAAACTGATCTAAGCAGAAGCTGCAGGAACGATAGTAGTCCTTGGTGTTCATGTACAATAACAGAAACGCATTGCTCTCAAAGCAATAAAAAATAATAACAAAACATTAATATCTCAAAGCTACAAGGACTACTACATTCAACTTCCAAATAGTTAGAAAAAAACTGTAGTCTATTTATATGAATTATTGTTTTCTCATTTGAACAGCCCACACACTGTGCTCCAGCCCTGGTCTTGGGGAACACAAGTATTCAGCTACTTTAGTTTTTCTTATTTAAAAGAGCAATTTTTAGTTCAAAGATTCCAACATTAACTAAAATTATCAACAGGATTTGAAGAAATAACACTTTTGTCGATATGTCAAAAACATCTATGTATCGCGTAGCAGGCTAACCGGCTAGCCTGTCTGTAATACCACTTCATACCTCAAGAGGTGATAATGAGGCACTGTGGCGTAAAGCTGAAGCTGAAGCTCTTTGTAAGCGTCCATTATAAGAACCGCTGCAGCAAGAATCCACATCTATAATGATATACATAAAAACTAAAGAAGAGTTAACACTGGTGTTGCTTTCCACCAAAGGAGACGAGTAAAGAGATGAAGTTTTATGCTGAAGTTGCAATGTTTCTTCTAGACTGGTAAGAACTGAGAGGAGGAGAAAGGACTAAGGATTTTCTGGTGATATGATTTTCTTATTGTTTGGAGTATGAATTCAACAGGTTGCTCATCTTACAAATGGCTTCTTTAACAATATGCAAGATCACACAATCTGTTGAATTCTACTCATCTCCTCCTCCCTCTTTGTCCCTAACCCCAGTATTTATTGCCAAAAGAACCATCTGGAAGAAATGTTGCCTGTTTGGCATCACACATCATCCTCTTACACTCAACGCTACAGTGACTCACTATCTCCTCATGAGGCACAAAGTGGTATTATGGGCAGGATGAGTCGGGGCTAGCTGGTTAGCGTGTTAACTTCAGTAGAGATCTCTGTAACACAGTACTGTCAAATCTCTTTTTCCTCACATTCTGCCTTACAAACATTTTCCCCCAGAATATCACTGGACCCTCTGAGTTCCTGGGGTTGAAGTACAAATATTGTTTCCAGGACAAGCAAGGGAAATCCTGGATGGTGGGCAGCCCTAGATTTTCCAAGTCTATAAAGTAAAAATATGTAAACACTGGAGGCATCATTTTTCACCCTATTGTGATAATGAAAACGTATTTTCAGAGCACAGTCTCCGTAATATGGCTGCGATGTCTGAACTTTGTGATAGATATATTGGCATATTTATCCATGTGTAAGTGATGCTGCTGATGCTCTGTGTAGTGAGCTGCTCCAAAACATAATGAGCAGTTACACAGTGTTCCAATGAAGAACTGAAAACTACAGACCACAGATGCATATATCTTCAAGTCGATATGTTCATCTTGATCTTCGGCCTGCAGTAAATTGCAGTCATTTTGAATAGCACACACACCCCCTTGTAAGTCACATAGTCTTCTTCTGAAAAGAATGACCTTTGGTGGAGTGTTTATTGAAACCTTAACGACCGAGTGAGCTATCACTCTTTAGACTGAGGGCTATATGGACTCCTGTCATCAATACTAGAGACAAAGTCCAGCAAAAAAAGATGTGAACGTGATGCAGAGAAAGCAACCGTGCCATTCATCCAACAGCTGGAACGACAGAAATTACCATTATTACACAGCATTATGTCTTTGGTGTTCTGCCCCACCAAGACCATTCATCCAGTGTGATGGCTTTGGTCTGACAAACAGACTAGCCACATTTGCAGCAGAAGCAGTGACATGCCTCTTGTGGAGGCAATAAGACTGAAGACAACAGAGTTAGAATACTAACACGTTGAGCTTTTGAACAATTGCTTGGCTGAAACAAAACAGCGGAGGGTGAAATGGCCAAGAGATGTCTGTAGAGATGAGAATCATTTTCAGCTTTTTGACCACCCTGTCATCTGGTGTGCTAATGTCCATTAGATTTTAACTGACACGAATATGAGGTATAATTTAAAATGGAGCTTATGGGGTGGAACAAATGAGATTTTAAAGACAGTGTTATTAGTGGCAATGGACTGTCTGAAAAGGTTTGTCCACCTCTTGGAAAGAGAGGGCACAGCAGACTTTCTGTTCTTGAGGTTAAAGCCCGACAGGCTTGTTGTCACACAGCACGCAGGTTGCTTAGCTCATTTCTCTATGTTAATGGAGATGACCTTAAATGTATGGTTCTTTATGGCTTACTTTACTAAGGTTGTTGTAAGCCTGGTATGTTTCTGAAGAGCATGAGAGTAAATCACCTCTTATAAACCAATGACTGGGCACGTCAAAGAATGACAGATCTAATAAAAGTACGTTTTTTATCTTAGATCTGGAGTCATGTATCAGTGTGTCATCCAAGCTGTCAGGAGAGAAAAGAATGAAAAGGTATCTTGACAATGAAATAAAAGAGCCATCAAAAAATGTAATTCGTAATATCTGATACAGTGTAAATTGATCATAAACTAGACACCAGCAGACATTTTACCATTTCTTATTCAATATTTTAACTTTCTTGGAGCACCAGGAAGTAATTAAGGCATAAAAATATACTTTCATTAACACTTCTTAAATATGTAACATGCCTTTTATTGCCAGTTTTCATATCGTAACTACATTCCCAATGTTACAATGTTAATACAGCTTCCTCAGTCATTTTAGAATAATCTACAGCCAGGTTCATCATTCTGGAGTCATCACACATTTATTACTTTATTTACAGCTCTCTGTAAACCTATGGTGTTGTAAGGTAGAAGCATCTTAAAAGGGAATTCTGAATAGTTGTCAAAATGTCTGCATGATTAGATCCTAAAAATGTAACCAAAGTCAACATGGAATCGATGTTACGTGTGGTTAAGTGCAAGGTGTGATGACTTGGTTTCACCATGGAAAGACTGCTTGATGCTTTGAAGTAGTTTCCAACTCCCTGTGTCCCTTTATTAGTGATCACATGAAGAAAGCAAAAGAAAAACTGTGCAAAAAAGGAAAATACACAGATTAAAAGCATTTTCAGACAGTCAGACTCAAGTTGACACATTTTGGTCCACCAACCTCAGAGGCATAAAGAAAAGACAGAACAAGACAGGACAGTTCATAGAACAGTTCCCCCTTCCACCCCTAGTCACCCTGGGCTAAACCATTGCCAAGAGGCAACATGTTGACAGAAAACAAATTTATACAATGTATCCACAAATCTCCACAATATATGCAAAGTCATTTGGCCATTAATTCATATTACCTGTAAGTACAGTTTATTTTTAATTGCTTATATGTAACATGTGAAACAAGACCAAAGAGAAGATCAAAAAGCTCACATCTCCACATATCTCGTACAATTCCTACAGTCTTTACAAAGTGTCTTTACAAAGAACAGTTTTGGTGATGGGGCAAACCTTCTCATCAGTCAGTCACATTGGTTTGATGTGAAATACATCATTCTAGAGAAATTGGTGGTGGTCATCGGAATCAGACATCTGAAGAGCTTAATGCCTCTAAAAGCCACAGCCCAGAAAGTTTTACAGATACTCTCCTGATGCCAGACACATTATTTTAGCTTTGTGATAAGCTTTTGGTCTTAAAACACATAAATACATTCAGTGGTACATGGATAGCAAAATAGCATCCAGCGTACAGTTTAAGATTTACCTCTATTTTGCCCCAACTTTATTTATGAAACCCGCTAGACACGTATGTGCATGCTTACTTGTCATTTGGGGTAGTGTGAAATGGCTATGTTTAGATCGTTCCTATCACTATTACTGTAAATAAATTTGACTCAGTAAATTTATCCACAATTAATCAAAACTAAATGACAATGAAAAAAGACTTACAAAATATGATTCCAAACTTTTGCGTGCTAGTGTGCATGTCTTTCTGTTTTGGTAAGAACTAAAGACAGCAGCAATACTGCCAGTTTACTTGAGTCTTTAAGCTTGCTGCCTTGTCAGTTTGTAGAAGTATAAAGCAATTTCATAACATGAGAGAATGTAAGAGAAACTAATTGAACTAGGCAGGGTTTTCAAACAGAGGTTATTCTTAAATGGTTGAGCAAGCATGAGAATGAACACTCTCTCTTCCAGTTAAGATAATCTTAACACTAAGATGTTTTTGGGAAACTGCGCCCTGATTAAGCACTCTTTTTAGCACTAGTTTCCCTGTTTCTGTACATGTATACATTTTTATGTTACACATTTTAGTGTTTCCCTGTGCAGAAGTTAGAGACCATATTTGAGGAAGCATTTAACTCTCAGAGCCAAGAATCAACCTTGACTCCGAGTTGTGTCAAAGAATCAACTACAACTCGATACTGTATCACAAGTAGTGGGCCTAGAAGCAAGCCTTCCCAAAAATTAGAGCACACTTGAAGTAGCAACATACAAACACATCCCACTTCAGAAGTTAACCAGCATACAAACAAGGTGAGAGTCCAAAATTAGCCTTTCAAACTTCTTAGCTTTGTAGTTAACTAGCAGCACTACAGGGACGCAAACCTACCATGATGGTCCAAAATTATATGCCGAGAATCTCAGACAGAACAGTTACTGAACAGGCAGCAACATATCTACTGATGACTGCTATAACAGCAAGCCTTTACTAGCAAGTTTTTTCCTGACTTAGTAGCATTTGCTATATGATTCTTATACCAGAACACAGTCCACAGTCATTTCAAGATTAACACAGTCACAATCTTTTTTGTCAAGTCAAATCTGCTAGCAAATTTAATCCACTCAGACACTCTGCTGATATAGCGCAATCACTTTGGCCTGGTTCGCCCCACACTGCTTAATTGTAATGGCTGTTCCATCAGTCCAAAGTAACGTCACATCCATTCAGAGGCCGTCCTTGGTTTTTGGCTGTTTTTGGATGGACACACATGTAAAAACTCTGTGGTAGGTGGACCTCATTAAATGGCTTGTGAGCAAAAATTATAGGGTAGGTGTTCAATGTGGTGGGATTGTACAGTGTAAAGCGAGCAGAGCAGTCTTGCAACCACTCAGGTCACTTGATAAACAAGCCATTAAAAATTTTAATAGAAATATCACTACAATATCACTGTTGTCATATACATTCTACATGTCTATACGTTTAATGTGTTGAACTTTGACAATCTAATTATGAATTTAGATGTCTGCATGGTGTTAGAGATAAATCATAATGCTGATCTGCACCTCATCCCTGAGGGGTTTTGTTGAGCTTGTGTATAAGGTCGGCCTTTAGGTGTGTGTGTGTGTGTGCATGTGTGTGCGTGCATGTGGGTACTGGCATTTCTATATTAGGTTCTACCTTTACATAAGTGCAGTGCATTTTCATTTGAAGCCTTTGTGTAATGGAATAAGATCCCCGCTGCTTTAAAAGCCAATTAGTTCAAATGATTTTAAGCGTTCAGTCATGTGTGCATACATTTACCATAATTTTGGGGTACACTTTATGAAAGATGTTTTAATGCTTCAAATGTGGATGTAGGCTATGAAAATGTGATGAATGAATTTATCTGTAATATCTTATGAATGTGAAAGACAGTCTTTCTGTTCAAGTGGAAAAAATAACACATCTATGCAGTTTTAGTGTTATGTGACAGATTTACCTCTGTTGCTTCTTGCAGCAAAGATAAATAGCATGGCAGAGTGATAGAGCTGTGCTGATTGCTGACAAGACGAGAGTGTTTTTAAGTGGAATGAAGACATTTTTCAGCTCTTACAGAGAGAGAGTGAGATGTCTAGAGGAGGCTACAGCCTTTGAAAAGGGTTTAGATGGCAAAAATGTGTTTCCAACACTTAAAGCTATCACCTCAAGTGTTCTTGTTAAGATGATATATGAGAAAATGCTGTTCTTAAAGAGTAACATATTATTTTAACGATTTTTCATTAGTACCATGGCCATACATCACACTTGCATCTGAAATATCACCAAATAAATGTTACATTTAAGACTATATGTGTTCCTATTTGCATTAGATATATTCAAAATAAGATTTTAAGATAGTGTTTATTCAGAATAAAAATATTGATATTTTTATAATTTTATGATCTTTGACTTAGCACCATTTTGCTTTTAAATTGGTTTTTGTCTAGCATGTTGTTCTATTAAAAAAGAATAATTTTTATATATTTAGGATCTTTTATTATTAACCTTTTATATCCAGAATTAACAAAAGTTTTGAATGTTAGATCACAGAGACAGTTTGTCACTGTACCAGACAAAGTACAGTTTTTCTGTTTCAACAGGTCACATCCACCGCGTCACAGCATCATTTTCTTAAAAAATAATGGAAATATAGTAAAATGCTACAAAAATGATTTTGTTTATGTTGTGAAGATTAAAAAAGTGTCATTTTTATTAGAATTTTTAAAAAATGAATTAGTTCTTAGTAAAAACAATGAAACAATTGACATGTTGAATTCATATTTCAAGAAAAAAAACCCAGATTAAATTATTTTCTGTTGATGGTTTCCCATAAAAAGACATTTTAATAGAAATAAAATGTGTGTTTTTTTTAAAAAAAATTTTCATGTATTACTATTCAAATGGTGGATTAACAATTACGGATAAAAGAAATGTAAAGAAATGTTTGCTCTTGATGAAAATGGAAATGGCACCTGTTTCATAGAATGACCCAGTGGTAACCCTCCACTGAACCTGTTTTTCTTTGTGAGAATGTATTATACACATTTGCACATGGGGGTGCATATGCAGGCTTCATTAATTACCCTTCACGCTCTCTGATGCCTGAATGTGCTATATAATAAGGGCGGGAAAGCGGGTAAGAAGGTAAAGAATTGCCATGTGGTCGGTATGTAACAGGGGTCTCCTAATACAGCCTGTTGTGACCAGAACTTGTGCTCTGCTTTCAGGGTCCTGTTGCTACAGCAGAACTCACCTCAGATGAATGAGTCTGATGAATGAGATGAATTGTCCTCATTAAGTTTCGTGAGAACTGAAGGGAAGTGACAAATAACTCAAAGGATGTTTTGTGACTCACAGGCCATTAGTGATCATTCTTTCATAAGCACAGTCCTGCTATAAATGGTACTTATGGTCATTGCAACAGTAGTTGCTTTCATAGTAGAATCATTTGGTCCAAATAATAGGTTTTTGAAAAATATATTTTTGTTGGTGTCCACTTTTTAAAGTACAGGTTACTGGGCTCCCTAGTGATACAATCATCTCATGCTTCACACACTTTGGATGACTTTAAAGCTGGACTATGTTCTTTGGACCACATCATACATATCAAATTCACAGGCTTAACAACAAGGTCTGGCTTTTTTATGTCTCAAATGCAAAATCAGCATTATTTTGATAAAGATACGATGACTACAGGTCATTCACTCACATTCTCAGAAGACATGTCCTTCAAAAAGCTTCGACTGAGTTGAGTGAAAACTGTCAGTGCACTCACAGTAATCAGATTTTTTCGTCTGTATGGGTTCAAAGCGCAATGACATCTCAAATCTTACATAGTGAAACATTGACAAGTAAGATGCAAGGTCTGCAGTGACTTTTCCACCAACCCAGCACATCCCTCTCATCCATGATGTGCCTGCAAATGATTGAACTTCTGTAATGTCATTCAGGGGCACATTCCTCACACTCCTCAAACTCTGGAATGTAGCTATAGACTACAACATTATATGAAAGAGACTAGGAATGCCTGAGAGTGCACATCTACATATTAATCTACATTAAAAATGCTATTAGGTTTGCTGTCACCTGTGTTTATTCAACACTCAGCTGTGCTCTGAGACACCAGTGCTTTGAATCTGATGTAGTTGGCTTTGGTTTTATATGATAGATATAGAAATCATATATACATTTAACACAATTAGGTGCTGATGCGCCAAACAAGGCAGTCACCATGTTGCAATGATGTATCTTTCGAGCCATAAATAAGCCCAAGCTATAGCTTGGTAAACACACTTAAGTACACTGACAACCTGTAACTGGTGAAAAAAACATGCTGACTCAAAATGGCCGCAGATGGTGTCAATCTTCCTATTTTCTCTGTTTAGTTCTGTACTGGGCAATATTTATTAAGCTACAAATACAGAAGTAGTGTCTCTCAGTACGGCGTTTGGCCGCCATGCTTGCTAACACAACATGCCAGACGTCTCAGCATGAAGTTATAGAGGTTCCTAATGGAGTCCTGTGATAATCCATCCCATGCATTTACAATGTTCACCTGCAGTTCCTACAGATTTTGTGTTAGTGGTGAAGCATTGATAGTCTGTCCCTTAGCATCCCACACATTTTCCCCTGGGGGATAGGTCTGGCGATGCAGCTAGCCATGTTGTAGTAAATGCGTCTTCAAGGCAAGCTCTATGCAGACTAGCGTTGTTGCAATAATAATAATAATACTTTATTCTTGTATAGCGCTTTTCACAAACCCAAGGACGCTTACAATCTTGGTCGAGACAGAAATGCACAAGTGTCACACAACAAAGAAACAAAGAGACAGAGCATTGATAACAACAAAGACGTACAGAAAGACAATAGACAACATGAGCAGGATCATTTTAGAGAGCTGTGTTAGTCTTGGTGCAGGTCGTAAGCGAGAGTGAAGAGATGTGTTTTAAGATTAGATTTAAATACAGAGAGAGAATTGGACTGCTTGACCAGGGGTGGGAGAGAGTTCCAGAGTCGGGGAGCAAGTCTGGAAAAAGCTCGGTCACCAAAGCCATGGAGGTTGGATGGAGGAATAGTAAGTAGCCCAGCTGTAGAAGACCTGAGAGAGCGAGAGGGTTTGTAGGGAAGAAGAAGGTCAGACAGGTACGAAGGAGCGAGATTGTTCAGAGCTTTGTAAGTGAGTAGGAGGACTTTGAATTGTATGCGGTATTTTACAGGAAGCCAGTGGAGGTGCTGGAGGACAGGGGTAATGTGGTCATGAGAGCGGGTGCAGGTGTGGAGCCGGGCAGCAGCGTTTTGGACCATCTGGAGTTTTGAAATGGAGGAAGAGTTGATACCAGATAGAAGGGAGTTGCAGTAGTCCAAACGGCTGGAAATGAAAGCATGAATAAGGGTTTCTGCAGCAGAGTGAGAGAGAGATGGTCTGATTTTGGCAATGTTGCGCAGGTGGAAAAAAGAAGTTTTGACTACAGCATTGATATGGGCACTGAATGATAGGGTTGCATCGAGGATGACACCCAGATTTCGGATCAGTGGGGAAGGAGGGATGGCTATATCATCGATGTATAATGTAAGAGGAGTTTTATTGAGGGTTGATTTGGATCCAGTAAGAATGAGTTCAGTTTTATTACCGTTTAACATGAGAAAATTGTGTTTCATCCACTTCTTGATCTCTGACAGGCAGATTTCTAGGTGAGTAAGAGGTGGATCTTTAATAGATTTAGTACTAAGGTAAATCTGGGTATCATCCGCATAACAGTGAAAGTCAAGTTTGAAGTGACGTAGTATTTGTCCAAGAGGAAGGATGTACACAATGAATAAGAGAGGTCCGAGGACTGAGCCCTGTGGAACCCCTTGAGTGACACCAGATGTAGAGGAAGTATGACCTGAGAGGGTGATGAACTGCTTTCTATTAGTTAGGTATGATGTAAACCAGTCCAGGGCAGTGCCATCAATGCCCAGCTCACGCAGCCTTGACAGAAGAATGGAATGACACACTGTATCGAAGGCTGCACTCAGATCTAGCAGTAAGAGGATGCTGAGAGCATCAGCATCTGCAGCCACAAGCAGGTCATTGATGACCTTGATTAAAGCTGTTTCGGTGCTGTGGAATGGACGGAAACCAGACTGGAAAGGTTCAAAAAGATTGTTATTTACTAAATATTTTTGTAGCTGACTAGAAACTGTTCGTTCAAGGACTTTGGACAGAAAGGGAAGGTTAGAGATAGGGAGATAGTTATTGAGATCTGTTGGGTCTAGACCGGGTTTTTTGCGTATGGGAGTAACTGCAGCAATCTTGTAGATAGAGAGAACTTGACCAAGACGCAGTGACTGGTTAATAAGAGTTGTGAGATGGGGGACTAGGGCAGGCAGACAAGCTTTGGTTAAAGTTGTAGGGAGTGGATCAAGAGAGCAGGCTGCAGTTTTAGAAGTGGTTATGATATTGGCAATGAAAGAAGAGTCAACTGTACTGAAAGTAGAGAGAGAAGAAGAGGATGAGTTGCAGTCAGAAGGGTAAGTAGTAAGAGAGGAATGATGAGAGAGATATCAGTAATAGAAAGTGCCAGAGAACTGTTGATGTTTGTAATTTTAGATTGAAAGGACTTTAAAAATGCATTACAAGGTGCAGGAGAAGCATCTATCGTGCTTTCAGGGGGGTTGAAAAGCTTGGCAACTGTTGAGAAAAGATGGCGGGAGTTTGTATTGTGTTGATTGTTAATGAGGCTGGTAAAATAGGTGGATTTGGCAGTACGTAGGGCATCTCTGTACGTGGATAGGTGTTGCCTGTAGGCCTCAGCATGTACAGTGAGTTTTGTTTTCCTACAGAGTCGTTCAAGTCGACGACCAACCTGTTTCATAGCATGGAGTTCACTAGTGTACCAGGGAGAAGGAGTGGAAAAGGTCACAGTTTTAGTTTTCAAAGGGGCCAATGTATTTAGACATGTACTAAGAGTAGCATCTAGCATTGTTGCATGAATTTCAGGGAAAGAAGGAGCAGAGTCAACTGGAAAGGCAGTAAAGATGGCCTGGTTAAGAAGAAGAGGGTCAACGGACTGAGTCTTACGAAAGGAAATACACTTTGGAGTGGAGCGGTGGGGTACAGCCAGAGGGGCAGTGAAGAGAATAAGTTTGTGGTCAGAGAGTGGGAACAGTAGAGGATGTGGATTAAGAACAGACAGGGAGGAAGAACAAACTAAATCAAGGGTGTGACCTTTGTCATGAGTAGGAAAATCTACATGCTGTACAAGATGGAAATAATCAAGAACGCAGATAAAGTCGTTAGCAAGTTTGCAGTCTGGAGAGTTTACATGGATATTAAAGTCACAGAGTAGCAGCAAGCGAGGAGAGATTGAACAGGCAAGCGTGAGTAGCTCAGATAATTCAGAAAGGAATGATACATTAGGCTTTGGTGGGCAGTACAGTAACACTGCAATTACAGAGCCGGGTAGTTTAAGAGCAATATATTCAAATGAAGTAGCAGATGTGATGCTAACTTCGGCAATGTTGACTTTGCTTTTGAAGACCACTGCCAGACCACCTCCTCGTCCAGAAGAACGAGCTTTACAGATATATTTGAAGTTAGGTGGAGTTGCCTGATTTAAAGCGAAGAAGTCACCAGCTTGCTGCCAGGTTTCGATTAGGAAGATCAAGTTGATGTGATTGTCCAGTATAAACTCCTGCAGTACAGATGCTTTATTGGAGAGAGAGCGAACATTCAGCAACGCAAAAGTAGTATCAGGAGAAGCAGAAGGGAGAGGGCGCAGATTACATAGGTTAACATTACGAAGTCACCATGTTGCAATGATGTACCCTTGGAGCCATAAATAAGCCCAGGCTATAGCTTGGTAAACACACTTAAGTACACTGACAACCTGTAACTGGTGAAAAAAACATGCTGACTCAAAATGGCCGCAGATGGTGTCAATCTTCCTATTTTCTCTGTTTAGTTCTGTACTGGGCAATATTTATTAAGCTACAAATACAAAAGTAGTGTCTCTTAGTACGGCGTTTGGCCACCATGCTTGCTAACACAACATGCATGAAGTTATAGAGGTTCCTAATGGAGTCCTGTGATAATCCATCCCATGCATTTACAATGTTCACCTGCAGTTCCTACAGATTTCGTGTTAGCGGTGAAGCATTGATAGTCTGTCCCTTAGCATCCCACACATTTTCCCCTGGGGGACAGGTCTGGCGATGTGGCTAGCCATGTTGTAGGAAATGCGTCTTCAAGGCAAGCTCTATGCAGACGAGCGTTGTTGCAATGGCACACCACAGTGTGCATTGAAAAAGTTGGGCCTCTGGTTGCATACTTCACTTGCAAAGGATGCTACCAACACAACATCATGAGTCAGAATGGGAAGCACACACAATAGGACGACCTTGTAAGGTACGGCGATGAGGCCCATCCTTGCTTAGGTCACATAAGTGACCAAGCGTGAAACTTGAATCATTCGCTTGTGTCACAATGTCAAACCTACCCACCAAGTTTCATTCTTGTTGGTTCATTCCTTCCGGGTGTAGTTTTTTTTTTGATGATGAGTGAATAAACAGCTAATTAGAAATAATTCACTACATTAGTCATTTTAGTGACTGTTATTACTAATAAACTGTCTTCTCATCTGTATTTAAGTCACAATTGAAGACAAACATAATCTAACCAAACATACAACCAGTTTCTTATTTTATCAAGCACATTGAGTACCATCCACAGTGCAGGCAAGAAAAATTAAGTGAACCTCTGTGTTAATGATTGCTCAAAGAGTTAACTACCAAAAGGTCATTAAATAAAGGCAGCACACAATATCTGGTTACTGAAAAATCTGTTCTTTACAAGTTGAGTGTGAACCAATTCTCGCTGCAAACAACTTTCAGAAGACCTCAGAAGACATGTTATAGAGACATATGAAGCTGGAAAAGACCTTAGCATTGCATAGACCTGGGTGTATATTCTTCTGAGAAAATGTTCTGTTGACAGATGAGACAAAAGTGGATTTTTTTTAGCATAAATGCACAAATCCTCGCTTCATCTCCGAAGGATGGTGGAAGGAATGTTATGGTTTCGGGCTGTTTTGCTGCCTCGGCACCTGTACGCCTTGTAATCAATGAGGGAACAATGAATTCAAAGGTAAATTAAAACACTTTACAGAAGAATATAGGGGCAGTAGTTCCTGACCTCAGGCTGAACAGACAACAAGACCGTGACCCAAAGTAACTAAACAATGGTTGAAAAATAGAATAGGCCTGTGCAAGCAGTATTGATGAACTGAAACACATTTGCAGGGAAGAATAGTCTTCTTCTTAATCGAATCTTATCTGCAGCTCCAGAAAACATTTGGCAGAAGTGAATGCTGTGAAAGGGAAATGTAGAAGTTATTACATTTTTGCTAAACTGTACAGTGAATGTGACTCAGTGTGCTCAATAACATGCATTAAAAATATACATTTTTGTGTTATTAGTTTAGTTAGATTGTGTATGTCTATAATCATGGCTTAGATAATAATCAGACCATCATTTATTTGTAATCAATGCATAAAACCAGGTAACTGTCACTGAAAAGTGAACAGGTGGCAACTAACAATCCTCAAGAGCGATGCTGCACCTGCATGAAGTTTAATCCCCGCCACAGCCATCCACAGTCAGGAGTCGGGGATAATTGTCCAGTCTCTCTCTGGATGGAAGAATCACCCTCTTCTCTGTCACTCAGTCTGTTAGCATCCTCCTCCAAGAGTTTGACTTGACTATATGACTCTAGGAAAAAAAACATTATGTACAAGTTCTTCAAACTTTGAGAAGGTTTTTAACACTTATAGCAAAAATTATTCTTAACAATTCCTTGAAATGTTCCTAACATTTCAGGGAATGTAAACGGGTTCTTCTGAGAACCCTTATGCAGAGTGTAGTGCAGGTAATACTTGCAGGTGCGTGGTCACTAACAGGTCCAGGGAGGTTTCTGTACAGCCTCCTTAACGTCCATTGTCTCTATCGACAAAAGATCAGGAAAAGATTATCCTTGTCATGACAATGGAGGGCCATTTATCACGACCAGTAATAAAGTGTCAGCACCACTTATTACATTAGTTCTTGTGCAGAGGAAAATGGGACTAAGTGCTTTCAATTGTCACACAGGGTGCACAATTCAGCCAAATTCAATGGCTCAAGGAACATATATGGCCTTTTCAGGTCCAATCAGAACACAAATTCAAATATGCTGACATTCTGTCAAGTTTTCAGGTGTGTGTGTGTGTGTGTGTGTGTGTGTGTGTGTGTGTGTGTGCAATTACAGTAGAGAGAAAGGTACACGATCCTATTGCAGTGCTTACAGCCACAGGAAACATGGTTCTTGTTGTTGTGAGATTCAGTCTGGCACTGTGCACTTATCTTCTTCTTTTAAAACATTATATTCCCTGGGCTTATAAGACATTTGTTTTTGCTCTCAAGCGAAGGTGGAGAAGAGAGAGGCAGACAGATTGAGAAAGAGGATGGAGAACGGACTGAAGAGGATGAATCAATAATCCACAGACTATGATGCCTCACTGGATATGATTGTGAAACCTCTCATATCAGTTTGTTTCACTCAACAAACGTAGTCCATAATGCACTGCTTTTTACACATTCTGATGACCTTCTTTATTTCTCATTTTTCATCAAAGGACAATATATTTATTACTTGGATTATTCCATGCAAAAAAAACACATTTCAAAACTGTTCTCCAAATAGTTGTAGATTGCAAAACATCTTCCAAAAATATATATTTTTAAATAAAATATACACTCATCATCAAAAAATTGTTGTGCCCAGAAAGATTCAACCGACAGGAATAAAACTTGGTGGGTAGGTTTGACATTGTGTGACATAAGCAAGGATGAACCTTATTGCTGTACCTGACTGGCTATATAAGGTCGTCCTGTTGCACATGCCTTCCATTTTGACCCATTATGTTGTGTTAGTAGCATCCTTCACAAGTATGCCTCAGAGAAGAGTTTGAAAACGATTTGATCACAATGTGGGGCAGCTCAGCCACCAAACAGGACACACACAGACTGCAGTGCATCAGGTCTGCAGAAAAGACCACTGGAGTTAAACTACCCACACTGATGGATCACTGATCCATCAAACCTTGGCCATTACCTGTTTTAGCGTCTTTCCTTAGGTCGGTGCTTTAGCCAAATGAGGATCAAGATAAACAGGCTACAGAGACACTACTTCCCACATGCCATCACACTCATGAACAGGTGACCACTACAATGCACATTACAATCCACACCCCTCTCATTTATCTAGAATTACATAAATACATAAAATAATTGTACTTCATGTTTATCTTGGTAATAGTATCAGTCCCTGTGTGGAAGCACCGTGGTCAGCACCAAAATGTCCAGAGGCCCTGTTGTCACTCCACCTCTACCCCTACTGCAAAATCTGCAGGAACTGTGTGAGAATATTTCAGCTGCATGGGATGGATTGTAACAACCCACCATGTGCCCACTGAATGCCGAGTCATCTGGCATGTTGCATTAGCAACATCAGCCTCACCTGAGTTCTAATCTGTTTCACCTGTCCCTCGTTAACTTCTCCTGCTTTTATACCAGTCTGTTTGCACTCACCCTTTGCTAGGTATTGTCACTTGTTACCTTACTAAGCGGTTTCACCTGCAAATCTTGTCTTTCTGGTTTTGACTTTTGCTGTTTTTTCTTTTTTGCTTTTGGTTCTCCCCTTGACTTGTTTGCTGGTTCATTTGGATTGTTTTGGTTTTGACTCTGGTTTGTCCCTTGGTTTCTGGCTCTGTTCTCTTCCCTTTGGGTATGTATGCTTTGATTTGCTTGTTGAGTTTGACTCCCTGTTTGTTTAATAAAAATCATCTTAATAATCTTTTAGCTCTGCTTGCGTCGAGGTTTGTCTGCCAAATGTTAGATTATTAGAATATGACCTTCAGTCAAAAAGAAATTACATTTATGATAATGCTATTTTCTGCTACCTTCTTATGGAGTTTCCAGTAGTATGATAATATAACAAATGCAGTTGCACATGAATGTGACCGTTCTAGATTAAATTTGCACGTCTTTCATTTTGTAAATGGCAATTTGTATGTTTTATTTAAAGCAGATATTAACAAATGCTGATGTTGACTGGTCTGACAGCCTACAGCTGGTCCCAGAGTTCACACTTGCCATTAAGTGTGTTAAAAATAAGCATGGCAAGTTAGACCACACTAAACACACTTTAAAGCAGTATTGGGATAATCAGTATGTGCAATACTCCATAGTGTTGGATATCAGTGTTTTGTAAATAAGTTTGTTTTGTATACAAGTGTGTATACGTTTACCATGTGGGGAATAGCTGCATTACAGGACGGAGTCCCTGGGAGAATGGTCATAGGTCAAACACCACCTGAAGGACAGTTGGCTATCTGTTAACACTAGATAAGGACACACCCTCTGTGTGCCTTAAGGGGGTGGTGAAACAGGGTATAAAGCCTGTGGGACAAGGGACTGTCTTTGGACTGAGTTGGACTGGATGGGACTGTCCTTGGACAGGAGCTGTGAGTGAACTGCGATCGCCATGAAATAAACAACTCCAACATCCTCAGCCTCCAGTCTCCTGACTCTACCTTTCTGTGCAAGCAAGAAAAAGAAACAACAATAGTATAACTAACAAAGTAGTAATAACTAACAAAGGGACACATCATATATCAACATCTACAAGTAAGCTATTCTCCATGCTGAGGTTTTTTAGGCAAACCTTGCTGATAACATTTTCCAGGATTGGACATCACCAGTGATCACCAGCATTTTTAATCCCAAACTCAAGCTAATCTGTCCTACTGGACAGCCCTGTGTAACTTTCCAGTTCAGTTTTACTCTGTCATGTTTAATTAGTTGCCTCATTAAAGGTGAGCAATGATAAGCGGAGCTTTTCAACTGAACTTTAACAATTTTTAAACTTGATCAGGTGAAAACTCCACATCAGATGCCGAAACGTGAGAATGGACTATACTTGCAGAGTTTTAATATTAATCAAAAGGAATAAATATTGTATGCACACTGTCAGACAACGTCCAGCAAAATATGTGTATGCCATTAAAGAGAACAAAAAGTCAAACACAAACCGAACAAACGTTTCAGCTTCTTGCTCTCACCAGTGCTCAAATACAGCAAGCATGATGAAATATGAACATGTATGCTTTATTTAACAGAAATCATTAGGCCATCTCTGAAGGCCTAGAAGACGCACTGATTTCCAGCAATGCTGCTTTGCAGAGGGAAAATCTTACTGCCCAAATGGAGCTCTTTGGTGAAAGACTTAATGGTCAGTTTCCTAATATTTAATAGGACAAAAAGCAATATACAAAAAAGGATACATTTAAATACGGGAGAGACAAAATGGAGTGTTATCTCAGCAAATATGAACACAAAGTGTGGCTTTAGAGATCTTTACTAAAACTCAAGTGGAGACACGTGGGATTACTGAGCTCTTTAGCTCAGGAGAGAGCTGCAGGAGGCTTAAGCAAAAATGTCTTTCCACCTGAATTCGTTGTCAAGGGAAAAACGTCTTATTTGACTTAAGGTTGCTTGTGTCCAGTTTCATAGCCCAGAACTACTCTTTGATATAAAATACCTTTCTTTTTATGGTGGTTATGCCACAACTGAACAAAACAGTAACCTAACTATCTGTTCCTCAGTCCCACTGAGACCTGAGGAGCTCAATGCACAGTCGACCCAATTACCAGACTTAGGGGTATGTAATGAATCATTTGGGTGAATTTTATTTTAGTCTTACAGACGTCCTTTTTAGTAGCGGATAACCTTTTTTGCTGTTTAGATGTAGAGAGTAGCGATGTAATGGAACTCTGAATCAAAATCATGCTTTCAAATGACATGAATATAAAGCTGATGATCAAAAGAAACAGGAATTCAACAACAGTCTGTACAGCAGTGTGCTATATGCATCTAGATGTGTTCCCTTTTTAGCTGGGTTGATGTATTGATTCCCCCCTCACTCCCCCCATCTTAATCTGGCTGCTGCCTAGCAGTAATATTCTTCCTCTGCTAATGGTGGACCATTCTTCACCAGTAGCCTCAAATACAGAAAATAAGATGACCTCTGACAAATAGGGCCAATTCATAATCATGTATAATTAATTAATACGGCTTCACCATTCTTCGCTGGATTCCTGGGACTAATTTGGTGTGTGCAGTTATAATACATAGCAATTACAAAAAGGATGGAATTTGTGTTTGACTCAGATCTTGACCTTATTATGGGCAGATCTGCATGTTCCAGACATCATTTCTGTAGTATGGATGATTACCTCTGGCTAATTGCTGTGTAGCTTAAAGACCACTACATCTATAGTGGCCACATTATTATATAAAGTTTTTTTATTATTATTATTTTTTACTGTCTATTCAGTCTATTTATTTCAGTCTGTTTTTCTTTCCTTTGTGTGCCTCTGTAAAACACTTGTGTATACTTGTTTTAAAGGAGTTGTGTGTAAGATGTAGGGGGATATATTAGTGGAATATAATACACGTGACAATGTTTTCTTTAGGGTAAATACAAATCATTGTGTTTTTGTTAGGTAAGAATGAGCTTTACATAAGAGTGAGTCCTCTTCCAACAGAGACCACCATGTAGAGTTGCAATGTTGCTAGCCCAGAAAGAACAAGCCAAACACTGGTCCTAGAGAGTGGGTTTCATGTTTTTACACTGAAGTAGCAGCCTAAATTTGGTGGCCCTGTAGCACTGGTTACAAGACGTAGAAAGAGGAAAAACCCATGTTGAAATGTCCTACTGAATTCATTTGAACTAGTTGCTAGTTCTGTGTTTAACTTCATCTATTTTGCATGTGACAATTCTCTCTAGCTGTAAAAAGTGCTTCTGTTTCTTGTTTAAGTACATTTTTGTGATGTTTTTTCAACTCCCCACTGTAATAGAACCAGTAATAGATCCACTTGTCTTTACTGACAGGAGAGGGAGTGGGGTTATGTGACATAGAGGAGGAGCTAAAACATGACTGACAGGAGGTCAGTGTAAACACAAACAAGCCCTCCAGACGGGTTTATCAGGCACAAGCTTTTTTATTATATTACATATGTTACATATACTACAAATGTTACTGTTATCAACATTGCATATTAAAACTCAGAACCCATATACTCTCCTCGTTTTGGATAAAATGGACTGTGGACATCACAACATCTCCTTCATATCACCATCATTGTTGATGAAACAATGAAGGTTCCCCATTAAATGACCTAGATGAGTAACCCAAATGACCCAAGGTAACTAGTCTCCTTATACAGTTATGGGTTGGTTTACTGGTTTACAGAGAGGTCTAGTCCTGGACTACTTAGGAAAATCTAAGAATTAAGCTTTCCCCCTGTCTGGAACGTTCATCCTACATGTCTAGGCATGCTCACTATGTGTTATATATGTATGTATTATCTATTTATTAAGTCAGCTCAGCAACCTTGTGTGGAGTAGATGCTGTGCTGATCCTGTTTTCCAGGAAAGACTTCTTCTGCAAAAACCTCATGTAGAAGTTGATATAAATTAGTTGTGTGTGCTTTTTTCACTAGTAAACTCTTTTCAGATTGTCCCGTGGAGTTAAAAACATAAAGTACAGTCTTAGTTGTTTCTGTTTTGGCAGAACACACTGATCTTAACAATGCTGGCATTTAGACATCATACATATTTGTACTGTTACATTTTAGTTCCACAATTATTCAAGTAATTAAATTTTCATTTTGCAGGGTCATGCACTCATTTAGTTCCTTTTAGAGAGTGATAATTGATTATTTCATTGTTTTGCTCTGAAGTCAGCAGAGAGAGAGAGAAAGAGAGAGAGAGAGAGAGAGAGAGAGAAAGAGAAAGAGAGAGATATTAATTAAATACAAATTTCATTGACACAGACTGGGAGCACGCAATTCTTACTGTAGCACTGTCGCTCAAATGCTCAATCGGAAAATCTATTGTATATTGTATATTGTATGTAAATGTATATTGTACATTACCAGGTGTAAAAGCAGAAAATAACTCCTCAAGACCTTGCTTTCACAATCTTGAATTGTTCTTGCTGTCCATAACCATCTGCTGATGTGGTACATGCAAAACGCCACTTTGTATCATTTGTCTGAATAATGAAATACACGTTGGTCGTTTCTGGCTCTGAGGGGTTAATTTGAACCATACATCATTTTGAATGCATGAGGGGTGCGTGCCCTAGGAAATCATGTTAACGTTTCTTTCCTACTGTGCTGGCAGGCACATTAACACTAAATCCAAGGCCATCTGAAGCCCAAATTAATTGCCACATTCCCACAGTGTCTGGTTGGAGGAATCGGGTAATATGATTTGAACTCATCCGAACATTTAGCCCATCTAGCTAAGGGCCCCATTTAGCTGAAACAGTTTCACTACATTTCCAGAAATATCCATCTCTCTGCCTTTCTCGTTCTGTCTCAGTCACCCAAAACAGCACCTGAGGGAAATCAAGGGAATTAAAAGTTGACATGTGCTGTCAGATGGTGTTTAACACAGGATTTTGGATTTCTCTATTTATTTTCCTGTATGCGGGTAAAGATCAAATACGATTTTGTCTGTTTTGTGTTATCAAGAGGACACAATAGACAGTCATATGAAAAGGTCTGAGATGTGGTGTTTATTTTCTGAGTGTAAAAAAGTGCACATGTTCTCTAAAGAGGCAACACTTCTGCACATTGTAATGCATGATTACTGTTTATTTGATGAATTTAACATGTTGGGGAAATTAAAACATGACCTGTGCAAACGTTATGGCACATCTTATTTTCTATGTGTTAAACTAAACATGATTAAACAGCAAATAAATGGAAATTGTGCACTAAAATGTGCATAAAAGTAGTATATTTAAGTTTGCTGTCTGTTGAAGTTGCAGTATGTATAGGGTTGTATGTAAACACTTGGCACATATAACACTAGTGCCATTAAAGTTGAATTTTTTTTATTGTTTTAAGCTGTGAAAATCATCGTTTGTTTTTCAAGGCTCATCAGATTAATTGAGTTTTCTCCATGATAATTCATATTACCCACAAGGGGGCGATATAAGGAATCAGATTTTTTTTGTTTGTTGCATTTTTAAGTTTTCTGCATATTTTAGCGTGAGGAAACCCACAACAGCAGTAATACATGGATGGATGGAATAATAAACAAAATGGAAACCAAGGTTTACTGTTATTAATGTATTTATCCAGCAAATTATCATTGTTAAAAACAGTCTAAAGATTGAGTATAGGCTAAAATAGCATGGTGGTAGGAACAGTAGCACCTCAGCTCCAGATCAGTTCTGGAAGAGTCTTTTTTGCAGGTGTTCACAAACAAGAAATTACATGTATGACATTACATCCCCAAACTAGGTTTTTAGCCCTTTTACTTATGAACATATTACCTGATGGACTACAATTACCATAAACATTTGGACTTCACCTGCGTCACAGCCCACATGACTATGAGTAGATGACTTGGCAATGGGGAAATGTTTCATATTTCATACAGTACGTAGTTAGAACAGTTCACAAATATCTTACTACGAGTAACCGAATGCAATTTTCGAATAATTTTCCATATTCTCTAATATAGTTTTGAATGGAGACATATACAAATTTGTGCGTTTGACTGTGATCACACAGGATTGACTTCTCCTAGCACATGCAGCAATATTGTTGCATCCTACAACCCTGATGTGAGATTTGGGGATTTGGAGACCTCTCTGGTGAAACCTGTAATTATAAAGGGCAGAAGAACATTTTGTAATGTTGGTTGTCCTCCTTTCCTGAGCAGATGATACCAATGTTTGCCAAGCATGTTGAAAGAGTATTCAAAGAGATCTCAGTCACAACTTAAAGAGCTTTGTTTTCTCATGTATGTAAATGATTTAGTATTGTTATCACATCTTCATTAGCATAATGTTGATTCTGAATTTAGACCTTAACAAGTAGCTGGATCTTCTTTTTAAATCTGTGTGTGATGTTAATACATAACATGCATGACACCTCTCATTCATTAATGATTATTTCAGGCTCTACAGCGCAGGCACACCATAATTTATCCTGTTTTCTCCTGATTCAGCAATGCTACTTCTTTCAGTTTTAACAAAAGAATCTTCCGTATTGAATCAGAACATTTTACAGCTTCCCATGAGCCACAAGAATTCCAGAAGATGTGGATGGATGGCTGAGTTCCAGGTAGCGAAAACTTAAAAATCTAATCAGAGACTCATTAGCCTCCTTCTGGGCACCTGAAAGGTCAAGAAACACATCAGTGTGTAGCACAACAAGCCTCACAGAGAAAAAGACCAGATGCAGCAAAACATTAGCTTAGCAAGGGAAATGGAGGAGTGGATTGGGGAGGGGGGAGGAGAAGGGAGGAGGGGGCGGGCAAGGACAAATGCCATTCTGCATCCCTCCTCACAGAGTGAGGACCTGTAATTGGAAAATAACAGCTTTTCGACAGATGGGAGGAAAATGCCTGGAGCCAGCGTGACTGATTGCGGAGAGGTTTAAATCTGGGTCGAGTCCCAAGCACTTTATATTAATAAGAGAATGTATGAGAAGAACCATTAATCATATCAATGGAAGGAGTGACTTCGAGAAACGCTGCGGTTGCGGGTTAGGTCAAGCAAAGGACAAACTGACCGAGTTTTTCTGAGGGTCACTCAGTCATGAGGTCCAATGATTTAACTTTGATTGGCCAATTAGCTAAAAGATTTCAGTCTATTTAAGTGCACCATGTTCACGCATTAAAGTAGGCAGACAGCATACTTAAAGGTTCCACAACTTACATATGTGGTACTGCATTCTTTCTGTGAGGTCCATTTATAAAGTATTATTTTTAAAAAAGGATTTTTATACTTAAAACAGTCAAACCAATTTTTATACGGCAATTTTCCATCCTCTCTTCACCCTTTAGAAATATTTATGCTCTTATTATGCTGTTTGGCTTCATTTATACCATTTTTATTGTTTGTTTCTGATGTGAGTGTGTGGCGGTGGCTGAGAGCCATACCTTTAATATAATCAACGAGAGGTTAGAAACTGCTGTCGTAGCTGTGCATGTTTTAGCACATTTCTTGCACTGAAAGTTTTTTGTTCGCAGCACAGCATGTTTTTTCCCACATTGCTAGAATCTACCAGTGAGTGGACACAGTGTTTAAAAACCCTAGCAGCACAGCTGTGTCTGAGCCACTCGTACCAGCACAACACACTAATACACCACTACCATGGCAGTGTCACTGCAGTGCTGAGAATGATCCACTTCCTGAATAATCCCACCCTGCTCTGTGGTGGTCCTGACATTTTAAAGAACAGGGAGGAAGGGGGGATAACAAAGTTTGCAGTGAAACAGCGAAACTACAGTCAAAGTACATCCATATGGTAAGTGGAGCTGAAAACATGGACAATGGCTGTAGAAACAAGGAGATGTACTTAAAGAAGTGGCTGGTCAGTGTATATACTAGTAATGAAATAAACTGACTGATACACCTTTAAAGTGTAAGTACAAGTGTAAAGTACAAGTGTAGTTTGGAGAAAAGAGACACTTTTGGATCCCTAATGAATCTTTCAGTGGTTCGTTCTTTAAAGAACTAGTAACACTTTTAAAGTGTATAAAACCTCTACGTAATATGAAGGTTTTAAAGTCAACTTGAAATCAAAGCTGAGCTTATTTACCTTTTTAGTTTCCTCATCATATTATGCACGGTTCATCAAATATCATTTATTTCCTGTGCACCATAAAGAAACTGTTACCAACACAGATTTATTTACAGTGTTGTTGGTAGGAACCAGGGGTCATGATGTTTACAACACAAATATAATTACTTTTAGTTTAATATTTAACTGTTGTTAAAAATAGTAATAAATCAAATGTAAGTAGTAATGAATCTAAGACAACATAGTGCTGTTTGAATAGGCCCATAACAATAGATTTACAAAAATAGACAACAATCTCACAAATGTTCATCAAGCACTGAATGTTTCATGCAGTAGTCTTCCTTGCTGTAGCTTTTAGAGCCATTAAACTCTTCAGATATCTGATTCCTGTCACTAACTCAACTCAACAACAACAGTTCAGACACACATCCAGATGACTTTGTTTACATCTTATTCATTTAATTGTTAAAATATTGACACATTGGTGGAATTCCCCTTTAAGTTAGGAGTAGGGAATGGAATCCTGGACCCACCAGCAGCACCTAACCTGCCTAACCCTGTTTGCCCCTGGAACGAGGCTAGGGCTTAGAGCTTACACCGAACTATGAGGGCTTGCCAAAATATGTAAATGTACCAGTCTACCTGATAAATATAATCTTTCATTCAAGGCGTATTATAATTATTTCAGGCAGCTAATCAGCCCTGTTAATTTCAGGTTAAATTTAGAAATGTCATCTGAAAATGCAGATTTTTTCCCCTCATATACTGAGTCAGGAGAGCAGATTAAGAAATGCCACGATGAAGCCACAAAGAGGAAAAACAACCCCTGTGTTGTATCTAATCCAATTCTCCATCCACAAACATAAACAACACATGATTTATCTTCTTGGTCGGAAGCCTTTTCAAGGGACCTTAGCATGCAAACAAGTGCATTATGTGTCCAAAAAGCGTATTTCTCCAGCTGGGTTTCTGTTTCAGACAATACGATGAAAGCATGCAAACACAAACACACACTTACACACTTTGAGTCAAAGATTATGCCTTTCTTAAAAACAACATGGGAACAGTATTTAAATTAGCTATCCTGAAAGAGACGTGAGCTCTAACACATGAAGTTTGCATGGGCCAGTTCATGTGGCTTTGGTTTATATAATAAATATAATTTATAGTCATAATTTTATCAAATTCAACGATCCCCATCTTTACTGCCTCTTTCTGTTCCAGTTCTTATTCAGCGAGGTACGTGTTCCCATATGTTCCCATTTGTTTGTTTCTTTCTTGTTTTTGTATCTGTGTAAAATAAAGACTCATTTGTTTCCCTTCTCTGAGGAGACAGTTTGGTACTGTATGTGGACCTAAATATGACCAGAGAGTACACTCCTGTAAAATATCCAGCTGCATTAATTACTGTGTATGTATTACTGTATATGTGGTTAGACTGACATCCACACAAGCCCAGATTTAGGTCATTTAGTTACAGAGAATATGGGGAAATTATCTCTCTCTGTGTGTTTATGGGGAGTAGACAGAAGCACACATGTAGGCGGGGTAGTCCCTATAAAGGCACCTCACATCACCTCATGTAGGTCACTGTGTATGTTTGCTGTTGCAGTTCACACAGTTTTATATGGATCATCGTACCAAACTGGTTTAAAGTAAGTATTTTAATTATTTTGAAATAAATGACTGAACATTCCATTTTGTCAGTACCCATACAACAACGTCTCCAGAATGTTCCCTAATGTTTCTGTAGTGATTATGTCAATCGTGTCAGTTGTACCTAATTTGAGCTTAACCCAAAAAACGCTATGCAGTACATGACTAACAAATACAGCTTTAAACAGTTGTGCACATAACTGAATTGCAGAATATGTGTATTTTGGTAGTGACTTCTTAATGTTACACACTGATTTTTGGAACACATATACTTCAAAACAATGGGATCTAACTGCTCATCAGGTGGCCATGAGTGACAGAGATGCAGTTTCACTACTTACTCTAAAATGCAGAGGTGTGACTAAAACAAGGCTCCACCTACAAAGTGAAAAACAGCCTATGGACTAAACATTTGTGTTTTGGTAGTAACATGAAAAGGTGGGACGGTACTTTTTGATTTCTTTCAATGTAAAAAGTAAAAAACTTAAAAAAACATACAAAACATATGATAAAGTATTTGTCACAAGTTAACTTCCCAATAGAAATCCCTATTAATGATGATTTTGTATATATTTCTAGTATATGTATTATGGTATTACTGAATTGATATTAATGTCTATTATGGCTTTAAATATATCATAACATAAGTCTTGTTAAATATCTAGGATCTGAACAGAATACTTAATTATTCTGGGTGTTGCTGCAGTTTGAAATTGGAAATTGGGAAGTAGGATATATTGGAGCAGGATGCCAGAGCTAAAACTTGCAACCAGTGATGGTCTAGACCACCTCACACCCCACTACTGTAAAAATTCAAATATGCTTTACAACCCAAAATCACACATTATAATGTGATGAGTGTCTGCCTGTCTGTATATTATAACAGACTACATCTGGACATGTCTTGAAGACAAACCTGACATGCCTCTTCAAGAGTTTCCACCTTTTTGTACAGTATGATTACCATTTAGTCTGAAAAACATCAGCATATTTGAATGCAGTGTGAATTAATGCTTAATTCATGCACAGTTGATTCCACAATTAGGGACTTATTTAGCTCTCGTAACTGTTTCGGGGTGCCATAGAAAGCATTTATTCAGCCCTTTAAATTGTTCTCTGATGTATTCCGTAAAAGTTTGGTCGAGGTGAAAAATGCCCAGATGCGGTTTTACACACCCATTTACAATCCTACGATTTGGCCCTAGAATGAAAAAGTTTCTTACTTTTAGTGAGCTCATAAATAATTTGATGCTCTGATTTGCTGTGAGACACCATGAAGATCACACTGAAGCACAATGTCAAAATAGATACAGACAGGTGTATTGATGGACAAACATACTGTGACGAGCACTGAGCTAAAATCAAGGCGAGGTTTATTTAACAGATTTGTAGTCAAACACAAACGGGCAAGGCAGAGTCAAAGTCAAGAAACAGGCGGGCGACAAAACCAGGCAAACATTCAGACCAGCAAAATAAAGTCAGGATAAAGTCAAAAGCCAGAGTAGCAAACAAGAGTAATTACAGAGAGAACTGCTCAGTACGCACAGAGTGGGAGAGAGGAGTATTTATACAGACAGACTAGATGAGAATCATGTGTATGTAATTAGTATTCTGGGGATGGAGATCTGGAGAATGGAATGGGATTGGAGGATTGCAGACAAGTGATTGTGACGTCATCGGGTGGTGGGTTGGGGAAAATGGAGTCAGGGAGATCGGGGGTGAGAAGAGAGCCAGCAGGCGTGACAACAGGAAAATAAAATGAACCTCAGTTTAAAATAAAGACTCTATATAAGACGTCCTGTATCCTCTCTGGTATAAATAAGTCATCAGACTATTTACCAAGAAACACCAAGAAACCTTCTGTTCAAAATGGTCAGACATCAGCTGTCAAAAAATAGATAATAAACACGGCACTGCTGCTACGTACAGGTTGCTGTTGGGATTGTGATGCTGATAAAGGTGGAACTTCCTCTCTTCAGCCTCTTCATTGTTAAACACAGAGTGAAGCATACTTAATATCGTCCAAGGTTTGAGAAAGGAATTGTACAAACTGGCATTTTACATTGAGCAAACTGACTTTTATTCCTCCCAGATCCTGTGGGAAAGAGTTGCAGATGTGGGAAATGGAAGTTGGCTTCTTATTTGCCAGCTTGTTCACAAAGGTTCACAAAGGTTGTCCTAAAGGTTCACACACCCCTTACAGATATGTAATATTGGATCATTTCCTCAGTAAATGACCAAGTGTAATATCTATGTCTCATTTCTTTAATTGGGTTCTCTCTGTCTACATTTAGGACTTAGTGTGTGAAACTCTGATGAGATTTTAAGTCAAATTTATGCAGAAATATAGAAAATTCTTAAGCGTTCACAAACTTTTAAGCACCACTGTACATATTTGTAAATGTAATAGCAGTGGGGCTCAAAGAGTGACCTCTTGGTGGAAACTCCCACAGAAACACCAGCAGACAGAGAATCTTCAAAGAACTGTTATGGAGTGACCTTTTTATTCAGTGAGAACACATTAATCATGTAAATTACAAACACAGAATATGTAACTTTACAGGGAGATGTAAATGAGGTTTTCAGTAATTCAGTACTAATTCATTTTTATTTACTATTTAATACACAGTTTAAATAATTATTCATTGGTTACTGTGACGTTTACAATTGCCAATTTCAGTAGGAACGTCCTGTTGTTGCTGTTCCTGAATCTGGTTCTCTTGCTGAATCTGGCAGAGAATAAATGAGGGCGACTTTGGGACTGTGTTACTTCCACACCATACATCACAACACAACTTGCTGACATAAGATGCTAGATGAGGGAAAAGGGGTCAGTGCCCTGGGAGCCTGCGACACACATAACAATGTGCAGCTTGCAGAAAATTCCATTTCTTCTTCCACTAAACTCAACATTATGTTTGAGTAAAAAGACGGCAAATATGTGGATCATTCTACTGAACTCAAATCAGCGCTGAAATCACATTTTGAATTTTTGACTGACTTGGACTTCAGACTAAAATCCTTCCGCTTTAAATGACACTGCATTATGATTATTTTACTAAAATAAATGATTAAACATTCCGGTTTCCTACTAATAAAACAATCATAACACTACCAAAAAAAAAAAAAACACTACTGTATGTTTCAGTAGTGTTTCAGCTCATTCCCTCCAGAATTGCTAACTGTAGTCATAAACTCTAACCAGCACATGACTAGCTTAAACCAGTTACACAGTTACAATCATAATACGTTTCAGCAAAACACAGTTTACAAGTTTACTTAATAGCAGGGAATGTGTGTTTATTTTAGGCCTTGTCCACACATTTACGGGTATTTTTTAAAATGGGGCCATTTCACGAAACCGCCTCATGTAAACAAAGTAGAAAACAGCACACCCTCTGCCATAACCCAAAGGAGACACTTGACATTACGAGCCAAAAATTCCAGTTTCCCTCCCTAAACGACAACGCAGAAACCTTTTCAGTTTCTGAATATCTTCACCCTGGAAGGAGTTTTGTAAAACCTCAGTGACCTAAAATGCCATTTCTGTGGATGAAAAACCAAAATGTATATAAAAAACTACACTTTAAAAATGCCCGTGTATGTGTAGACAAGGCCTTACTGACACTGTACTTTAAAACAATGGGATCTAACCCTGATTATGATGTGGTATTTCTTTCAGCCATTAATTTGCACACTTTTCCTAAATCCAAAGTTAAAAAATAAGCCCTTTCATGTGCTATGGTGTAACTTTAGGCACTTCAGGATCATCAGTAATAGCCAAAAATATATCCCATGCCTGGAAATATTATTGGAAATATATAAATAATGTGCTTTATTCCTGTTCAGGTGAAAAAACCTATTAAACTTTAACAGTTATAAATGCAGTCTAAAAGGAAAAACAGAAGAAATCCCTTACTCCCTAACATGATGGAGGACCCATATTTTAAAGGAGAATTCCATCAGAATTTCAAAATTTCTGCATAATTCGCTCCATGAGATGTAAACAGAGCTATTCAGAGTGTTTTGTTGTGAAACCAGCTCAGACGTCTTTATAGTGGTGATGATGGAAACCAGGGGCTGCAATGCCTACAGTGCAAATATAATGTTGTATTAATCATTTATCATTTATTTATCAATGAAACAAATCAGGAAGGTTTTTTTGTACTGTGCTGTAGACAATTTCCGTAAAGAACATTTCATTGGGTGTTTTCAGAGAATCATTTTTCTAAATGAGATGTGTGAATGTAAAGAACATTTTTAAAGGAGTTATTTTTTGTAAAGGAGATTTCTGGACAGGTGTCTCAGACATCAGGCAGCATGGCTTAAAGCCGTTTCATGTAATTACTTTTTTGTGAGGGAGCTTTGAGAGAAATTAAGCCCTTCAAGTATTTGGGCCCTATCACTACCACTTTGATCAATTTCTCTAGAATGAAGAATTTCACATCAAACCACTCTGTATGATGCTGTTTACACATTTAACAATGCAAGAATGTTGAAAAACACACTGGAATTCCCATATATCAATGAGGAATCACTGGTACTAGCAGAGTGTACTTTGCTATAGCACTGTGCTGATTGTGCCTGAATCCTTGCTGTCCCTGGGGCTGTTTGGTAGAGTCTTGAGGTACTCCAGATGTCTGCGGGCATCCTCTCGGTTCTGCCTCACATAGTACACAACATAGGCTATCACCATGGAGAACCAGCCAAACATGGTGACAAACATGGCCACATCTGTCGTCTTGCGCTGAAAACTGCAGAAGTTGACCCCGGAGTCGAGTACCTGGATGACGGGCTTTCCTGCGTATTCCTCGCGCACAGCTGTCTGGCAGTTCACCTGGTTCACTGTGTCAGGATCCAGCTGCAGCTCCCTCAGCACCTCCTGGAGGGAGCACTCACAGTGCCATGGATTTCCAGCCAGGCTGATCTTAGCATGAAGACGGGCAAAGGTCTCTCTAGGGACCCCTCGCAACAGGTTGTTTGACAAGTCCAGGGCACGGAGGCCCTCAGAGATACCATGGAAAGCACCTTCCTCCACTACTTCGATGACGTTGTTGGATATATCCAGCTCCTGAAGGCGACGCAAGCCCTTGAAGGCATGGCTGGGGATACGGGTGATGCGGTTAGAAGCTAGGTGAAGAGAGACAGTGTCCTCTGGAATGTTAGCTGGGATCTTCTCAAGGTCACGTGACGTGCACTGGACCATCTTGAGTCCACTCCTCTCTGTGCAGTGGCAGTTCTTTGGACAAGTAAACACAGTGCTGACTAAGAAAACCAAAAGCACAGACCCCATTACACTGTTCAGCAGCTTTGGACCCATGTTGCAAACACCTGCAGAACTTCTCAGGTGGTCCACGAAATCATTGCTGAGCATTCCAGGTCACAAATTCTCATCTTATAACACCTTATGGATTAATCAATGACAGTTAGAACTTGGGAAGCTGATTCCCACTCTCAGTTCTGCAACTCTTATCTCACCAGCCATCTCCAGTATGATTGAGTTGAGCATAATCTCTGTGTAACAAAGGTCTCACTTTGAGCAGAATAGTCTGCCACCCAATTCTAGGATCCATGGATTATTTTATTCAGCTGGAGGTGAATATAAATCCAAACAGCCAAGAGCAAGGGCCAAAGAAGTTTGGAGGACAAACTGTTATTAACAGTTACGGTTACAATACAGGAATCCTCTATTCAGACATAGCAAGTCTAGGTCTCTCAAAAATGGCAGAAAAGTCTTTAGTATGAGGTAGCTGATATCATTTCATTCAGGCCTGACCATGGTTTAATCCACAGTCCCGGCTGATGAGCTGCAAAAGGAACAAGAAAACAATATGAGAGATTTAGGCACAAACTCAGTCTAAGGTTTACTCAAGTTAGATGAAATCCTATAGACTGAATCTCAATGTTTGTAAACACAGAGGTTGGCTATACTTCTGTGTGAAAAACTCACATTCAGCCAGCATGAAATTAACAGTAAATAACAACAAAGCAGAAAAACAACTCGCAATAATGGTAAAATCTTTCTGGGTTTGGGGCTGTAATGTCAAATATGCCCAAGTATGTAATGAGTTTCACTTATGTTTTTCCACTATTCCAGCTTTTAAAAACAGGCAGAGCTGCTGTAAGTAGTTTTTGAGGTCCTCTGTCTTTGGCAAAACTTACAGTGTGACCAATCATTTCCTCTGCCAGATGAAGATACAGTTGGCAAGCACTATAACATGACCAATAAGTGCACCAGAATGTAAACTAGGACAGTAAGTTGATGTGTTACTATTTGATTGCGTCTATGTACTATGTTGCAGAGATCTCTATTAAAGTTAACATGCTAATCTGATTGAGGAAATTAAAAACTAGTTAGATCTTGTACACAGGTACGAGGGTGGACCAGCAGTGGAAAACAGTCAGTGGTCATCATAATAATTTTCAGGACAGTTACAAAATCCTGTTTTATCAGTGCAGCACTACCTGCATCACCCACCCAGAAACAGACATAACAGTCAAAGTCAAATATCACAGTGATTTTTGATAACATTGTGATTATAAGCATTAAATATATGTGATATTTTATCATGAATGTATTATTGCAAATCGAAATTTCTTTCTAGTTTGTGCCCACTCTACCAAACCCAGTCTCCTGAATGGGTCAGAGTTGAAAATTTCACACTTTTAACTGACTTGGACTTTGCACTGTGGGTGACCCTATATTTTAATATTTTAATTACATTTGCTTTATTAAAATAAATGACTGAACATTCATTTCAAAATCATAAGAATCATCACAAAAAACCTACCCAATATTTCAATTGTGACAATTTTAGCTAATTTTGAGCAGGACACAAAAACCCAAGCCAGTACTAGCAAACACAGCTTTGAACAACTTAACACATACAATCATAATATTTTTATTAAATCAAAATTGCAGAAAATGTGTGTTTTGATAGTGAGAATTCTTAATATTACTGATTTTCAGAAGCATAAGGGACAAATTTACTTCAAGACAATGAGATCCAATCGCCCACCATGTGGCGACAAGGGATGTTCGATTTGGATAGTTCCTTCTTTCTGTTATTTTCCCTCTGGTTTCAAAAAATGAGGTATTATTTTCATGTTGAAATTTAGGGGTTAGGGTTTGGGACAGACACCTCTCAATATAAAATACACTATAAATGATGATTTTGCATATATTGAACTTATTATCTTTTGAAAAAAATTAATGAAATAATGTAGTGTATTGTTTATTCTGGCTACCGGATAAGCAAATACCTTATTTCAAATAACATTTTAAATGACTCAGAAAGCCTTCATTCAACTTTTGAACTTCAGTTCAAACTGGCAGCATTGTTATGGTATGCAGTAGTTATGCAAGGCTATGTGTTCAGTCCCTTCATGATGCTCCAGAGAAATTAGCCCTAACACCTGCAGGATGTATTAGCACCACCACTCACTGCTGTCTGACACTATTTTCAGATGGCAGATGCAAACAAATGTGAGATACAATACAGAGAAACTTACAAGACCTTTTTGCTATTCTAGAGAATCTAGTTTTATTTGTATTGTTAATAAAGATAAAATAGTGGCAAATCTGATAATAATTTTATGTGAACTGTTGCACCTTACAACACTCTCCACCTCTCCACCATGAATAGATTTTAAATAGAAACACAATATATACACTCACCGGCCACTTAATTAGGTACACTTTGTATCCATGCTCACTGCCTATTTTATCAGCTCTACTTTCCCTATAGATGCACTTTGTAGCTCTACAGTTGCAGAATGTAGTTCATTTGCTGCGCCTAATAATATCCTTTTACCCTGTTCTTCAAAGGTCAGGACCCCCACAGGACCACCACAGAGTGGGTATTATTTTGTGGTCATTCTCAACACTGCTGTGACACTGCCAACACAAACTCTGCAGCTACAGATGAGCTGCTGTCTCTGAAATTACATCTTCATGGTGGACCAGCAAGGTAGTAGTGTCCAATAGAGTGGATAGTGAGTGGACCAGGTGTATAAAAACTACAAAATGCACCCACAGTATATAGTAAAATTGACTGTTAGTGTAGATAAAAAGAGGTGTACCTAATGAAGTGGTCAGTGGGTGTTTATATTGTGATCAAATCTGAAATCCTGACTTGCATCAAACCACTCAAAATGGATTTGTTTATATCTTAACAATTTAATTATGCAAATAAGTGGAAAAATCAGTCACATTTCCCTTTAAGGATGCAATTTAAGACACACATTCACATACACAAGTTTGTGTCTATGTGAGACATTTCCAGTATAGCCAAATAATGCTAAATAATGTTATGCCTGCTCCTAAATCTGACTAGGGATTGACCAATAAGGGAAATTTGGATGCTGATGTCCAATATTACTCTTTTTTAGGATTAGCCTACCTGGATTAGCATTACGTAATAATGAAACAAATATCTTTTTTTACATTTATAAATGCAGTAAAATTAATTACTGCATTGTAATTCATTTTGTACAATATTAATTTAATTAATTAGTCTGACAAGTTGAAGGGGCTTAGGGACCAATGTTAGGAGTCTAGAGCTTCCAAACAGCAATTCAAACATAAAAATGTTTCAACAAAGTACACCTACAGGTACACCTATCATACTAATATCTCATTAGATTTCTCTCTTTCCATTGTTTCACTGAATTTCTTAGTTTGATCTCCATGTTGTAAAACTGTAAAAAATATGATAATAAAGAAGAAGTGCTGAAAACTAAGGCAGGGCTGGGCAATGACTTCAACTGAACAAAACAACATTCTATATCGGCTTTAACTGGAGTGTACTTGACAGATATATAATAACTGATATCTGACAGATGTTTTGCAAAACATACTGCAACCCCTAAAACACACATACACACGTTCAGACACACATACACACACATACACACACACTCATGCACACCCATGACAGAAATGCACAATATGGGTTGTTGCTGATAAACAATATTTCATGTCTGCTGATGCATTTATAAAATGTGAAAAAAGGACTAAATTAACATCAGCACCAAGAGAACACTTATGCAGTAAACCAAGTAAAATATAGATATTTCAGTGTAGTCTGATATTTTTCTGTTTTAAAATAAATGGTGTAAAATTAAAACTTCACCAAATATCAGATATAAACAGATCAAATCTAAACGGGTGTCAGACGCCTATAATTTTCTAAAGCAAGTATCTGTCAATACCAATACGATTCCCAGATCAGATCTCTAACATACACACAGACCATTACATAGACGTCCATTAATCTCCTGGAGACTTACCTCAACATTAATGAGAACCACTACTAACTTAACCTTAACCCTAACCCTAACCTTACTCCTACCCCTACGCCTACCCCTAACTTTAACCTTAAATATAATTCCTCACAACCTGAGTGTACGAACAGGTTTCGGTCCCCACAATGTGCCATAAACCTGCTGCACACAGACCCACACACCCCTTTCTCACGGTGACGTTCAGGTTCTGTCTTTCGGAGTGTTTTGCAGGTGTTACTCTCATAAAAGCCCATATACGGGTGATTAGTGTGGCTTCAGCTTCAGTGTGTCAGTCTATAGCACGTGCTGTAAATACACTGCTCTCAAATGAGGTCAGATGGGCAGCAGATGTCTGCTCTCGCTTCTTTCTCTCCCTCTGCGGAGTCTGCGGCTCAGTAGCTGGAAAAGTCTCTGTTCTCTTCGAGTTTTGAAATTGAATCATGTTGAGTGTGAAGGGTTGCATTTCAGTAAGTACCACCAGCCTAGGTGTAAAGAGTAAAACACAGAACCCCTTCATACGTGCTTACCTCTGAGTGCTGTCGGAGTTCAGGTGAATTCAAAACTCCTCAGTCCACAGCCACCATATCTTCGGAGGAACCTCCACACGGTGTCAGATCGGTATTCTTAACCCCGCCCGTTTTCCGACAAACGCCGCCCCTTGCGTTGCGATTGGCTAGTAGTGTCCATCGCCAA